>CM022702.1:3064551-3512996 GCA_012295165.1 Asparagus setaceus | reverse complement strand
TGATTTTGGGTCGATTCCTTGGTTGATTTCGACTCGCCTTTGCGAACAACGCACGTGCACGCAACGCTGCACTAGCCGCTTTTGGGCCTTCCTTGTCAATCGGGTCCTTTGACGAGAACCCATTCTTCCTTGGGAGGAGTGTTGGCGGATTGAGGTTGAGGCGTTGTAACTTGTCGACGCCCGATCACGCCGAAGTTCGTGGTTGTAATAAACTCCGCCTGCTGATTCCATGGCCTTTGCAAGTTGTCCGCCATCTTTTGACGTTGTCTCGACGAGCCCTCTTCGTCGAGGCGGTTGAGATCTTGTTGAATGACTCCTTCTTGAAAGGAGTCAACTTGAGCAGAGCTTCCGCTTTGAGATCCACCGGTGTTGTTGAGAGGGGAAATCGCCCGCTGTGTTTAACGAATCGCTAAGATCACAACGTAACTAACCTCCTCTTAGGAGATGAGATCCTCCGATGTTTGCGGGTGAGGAGGACTTCGATGAGGAAGAGGAGAGATATTCTTCAACTTGGCTTGATCGAAGAAGTAATCCGATCCATCGACCATGAGGTCGGCTTGATCGCCGCAGGTCACACAACGCATCTCTGCTCGAGACCGCTGGCTCCCACCGTGGTCGCCATCGTTTGGGTTGAAAGTTGATTTCTTTGTCGTTTCCATTACAAAACTTAAGAAAATTACACTTTAATTTTCAGTTACAAAGAAATTTAAGTAACTCTTCACAAACTCAACAAAAGACACTACAAGTGTAGATCTCCGCTGGACTTTGCCTCGTCGGACGCGAATCCGTGGACCACCGAAGCGGCGATCGTCGAATCGACGGGGTTTAGTTGATGCTTCGCAAAGGAAACAAGAACTTAAGCAAATATCTTAGCAAAGTAAGATATCTACTCTTCTCAAGAATAAGTCAAAGCTTAAACTCGAGGAATCTCCGTGTAGATCGTGTTCTTGAACTTTGGAAGCTTGGATTCTCTCTCTCTCTTTGCAAAAGCTCTGGTTTTTTTTGATCTCTGATTGCCAAATGCCGATCCCCTGCCCAAGTGGATGTAGGGGGGTATTTATAGCCTTTGGGAAACGTGCCCTCTGAAGAAACACAAGTGTCATAAGTGCCCAACATTTGTAGTTAGCGCTGCTCTGAGCCGCCAGGCTAAGCCGCTTCGCCACTTGGCGCAGACAGCACGCCGCTACGGCGGGCGGTAAGATGGGTCGCCGCTAATCGGCGAGGCAAGGTCGCCCTCCAGCCTATTGTAACGGTTTCGCTGCCGTGCACGACAATGCCCTAAAATCACGCCTAGTGGGCGATTTTCAGCGGTAACCGCCATTAAAGTATGTGAACGCTCTCGCTGATAAAGTCAAGTGGGCCCCATCAGCATTGATTTAGACCCTTCAAGAGCTCGCTTCGATTTTCGGTGTTCGCCTGGCACAGACATTAAGTGCCTCGCCTATAGCGACACATCAAGGTGTCTCGCTTCGTGGCGAGGCACAAACAAGTGTCTCGCTCGTGGCGAGGCACAAACAAGTGTCTCGCTAGTAGCGAGACACCTCAAGATGTCTCGCTAGTGGCGAGGCACACACAAGTGTCTCGCTAACAGCGAGACACAAGCAAGTGTCTCGTTCATGGCGAGGCACAAACAAGTGTCTCGCACTGTAGCGAGACACAATCTTCCCATGTGTTGACTTCTTGAGATTTCGACGACGTTGTCCTTCGATCTTCTCATAATTTAGTCATATTTGAGGTTCTTCAGCAATTTTTGATGCCTACAGTATAGCTGCTACATATTCTGCTTCTGTTGTTGAAGTAGCCACAACTGACTGCAGTTTTGAAATCCAGCTTACAGCTCCGCCAGTAAGTGCAAACACATAGCCTGTGGTGGATTTGTAATTATCACGATCACCTGCATAATCAGAATCAACATATCCACTGACAATAAAATTAGATCCCCTATAACATAATGCAACATCTGAGGTGCCCTTAATGTATCTTAGGACCCTCTTTACAGCATTCCAATGCTCTCTACCAGGATTCGCCATGTAGCGACTAACCACTCCCACTGCTTGTGCAATGTCCGGTCTTGTACAAATCATCGCTAACATCAAACTTTCCATCACGATGCATACCTGATCGAGACATCTCCATCCTCTCTTCTTCACCGCTAGGACACATATTGGAGGATAATTTAAAATTAATAGGAAGTGGGTAGAAATTGGCTTACAATCTTGCATGTTGAAGGCCGCAAGATTTCTTCAAATAATTCTTTTCCGAGAAAGCCAAATCTTCCTATTATTTCGGTCTCGATAAATTTGCATCCCTAGAATCTTGTTTATGATCCTAAATCCTTCATTTCAAATTCTAGCCAATTGAGCCTTCAATTCTTTAATGATCTGTTGGGCCTCGCGAACCAACATGTCGCCAATATAAAGAACAAAATAACAAAGTTATTTGCATCAAACCTCTTGAAATATGCACAAGGATCTCAATTAAGTCTTGTATTCAAGGCTCATGATGAATGAATTAAATCTCTTGTACCAACACCTCACTGCTTAGACCGCATGTAGATTTGTTTAACCCGCAAACCAATTTCTTTTCCTTTTTCTTCAAAACCTTCTGTTGGAGCATATAAATTTTTCTTCAAGATCTCCATGAAGAAATGCAGTTTCACATCTAGTCTTCTAGATGTAAGTCAAATATAGCGCCATAGCCGACTATTCTGGATCTGTAAGTCGAACTACAAGAGAAAATATTTCATTAAAGTCAATACATTCTTTCTCGAGCATATCCTTTGACCACCAATCTAGCACGATATCGCTCCACTTGATCATCGCCATTTCGCTTGATCTTGTAGACCCATTTGTTTCTAATTGTCTTCCTTCCTTGTGGTAGGCCACAAGTTCCCAAGTTTTATTCTTATAGAGAGCTTCACTTTTCCTCGATTGCCGCCATCCACAAAGATGCGCCTCGTTGTTTATGCTTCATGGAAAGTTGATGGCTCTCCATCCTCCGTTAGAAGACAAGATAACATTACTCTCCGTAATATACCCGAAAGTGCTTCCGGTCTTCTCTCACGAAGTTGACCTTCAACTCTCGATCCTCGGCTTCGACCGTTCTTGTATATCATGTCCGGCCGCTCGTAAGAATCTTGATCATTTTCCACCGAATATCTACGCCTCGAAGTCCTTCCTCGAGCCGCCTTTCTCTTTGCGCTTGATTTTCTACAAAGATAACATCTCTCGCCGATGATAACCTGTGTAGTGGGATCCCACAGCGATACCTTTACTCCATCAAGATACCCTAAGAATATACGCTTCTCGGATTTTGAATCCAGCCTTTGTAATTTCTTGGCGTTGTACATTACGTTAATCGGACTTCTAAATATATGGAGGTTGGAATAATCACCGCTTGCCGCCCACATCTCCATCGGCGCCTTTAATCAGATTGTGGTTGATGGAGATCGATTCACTACATAACAGCGTTTTATCGCTCACCAAAAGACTTTATCCAGATTTGTAGTTGCCAACATTGCTCGTTCTTTCCAACAGAGTTCTCGTTTCATCCGCTACTCCATTTTATTGTGGAGTATACGCCGATCAATTGTCTTTGATGCCTTCTTGCTTGCACGCGAGAAATTCTCCGTCAGATATTCTCCTCCATTATCTGACCTCAAGCACTTGATCTTCTTGTCGATTCAAGCTCGCTCGCGCTTTGTAGGCTTTTAAAGATCGAGAACACATCCGCTTCTTCTTGATAGGGTACACCCAACATCTCCTGAGCAATCACAATAAAGGACACGAATACTTCGCAGACTCCCATGGATGTAACGGTGCTTGCCATACATCGAATGAATCGCCTTAATAGCATTGCTTCTAGAACTCGATGTGTTGAACTTCAGCCGATGCTGCTTGCTCGTAACACAATGCTCACAAAACGGAAGAGCTACCGATTTGAGCCCAGGAAGTAGGTTCTGATCGGAGAGAATCTTCAAACCTCGTTCTGACATGTGGCCTAGTTTACGGTGCCACATCATAGTTTCTTCTTCTCCACGGCTGGTTGATGCCACACATGAATCAGCTTCCTGCATCGTTTCTCCCTTGAGCATGTACAGATTTACAGCTATCTTTTCTCCTTTGATCACCACAAGCGCCCCTCTAACAATCTTCATGATCCCATTTTCTATATCGGTCTTGCATTCCAGTTCATCTAATTGTCCCAAAGACAATAGATTCTTCTTCAGGCCCTTCACATGTCGTACATCTTGAATGGTGCGTATTGTACCATCAAACATTTTGATTTTGACAGTACCAATACCAGAAATCTCCAAGGCATGGTCATTTTCCATGAATACAGATCCCCCTGAGATAGGTTCATATTTGTGGAACCATTCCCTCCGGAAGGTCATGTGCCAAGAAGCTGCTGAATCTAAAAGCCAGACATCAGCAAACCTCTTCCTGCCTTCATCAACAGTGTTTGCTCCACTGTATGAGATTTCACCATCGTCTGATGTGCTGACAATGCATCCTTGAGATGTTGATGGCTCTGAAGACTTTTTATCACCACTCTTCTTATTGTGCCAACACTCGGGCTTGGCGTGCCTTCTTGCCACGGTTGTAGCATTTGATATGCTTCTTACTCCTTGACTTGATCTACCACGAGCATGACTCTCACCGGAGCTCGTTCCGTTGATCTTCCTCTCGTCACCGATAAGGCCTCCGCTGTCGCGAACTTGCTACCGTTTTCTTTGTTCTTGCGCCGATTTTCTTCCTCGAGCGGCGGCTACGCGTCGTCGAAAACTAGCTTCTCCGCAAGGGCGTTATTTGTGAGGTTGATGATGAGTTGATCATACGAGTCGTAGACTTCAAGTAGAAGCTCCGCGACGCTCATTCACACCGATTGAATGTTCCAACGTTGTGGTGGGAGAACAATGTGTTTAGGGTGTTGATATGGTGGGTCATCGATGTAGATTCCGCCATCCGGAGAGTGTAAAGTCTTCTTTTAAGAAGATTTTATTGTGCAAGGACTTCGCCATATAGCTTTGTTAGAATATCCCGGATCTCCTTTCTTTGTCTTCTTCTCCTCTATCTTTGGGCTGACACCCGTCTGCTAATGCGGATGGATATTTGCTATAGCATTCCCGCCCATTTCGCTCCACTTCTTATCATCGTGATGTCCGCGGCCTTTCATCGATGGCGGCAGCAATATTTTTCTCAAGATAGCCTTTATCTTCAACTTCCACAACGAGAAATTACTCCGTTGAATTTCGATCTTGAAATTCTCGAACTTTGTCGCCATTGCTTCTACCACGACGGTAACTCCTTACTATCTCCGTGAGCGATGCAGTATTTATGAGCGATGCAGATTCGTGAATAGTAACCGCATTCTGTGAACAAGATCGATTTGTGAACACTACCGTACTCGTGAATAGTGCTCAGTACCTTTCAGAGAGTAAATGATATCTAGCTTATTTTCTGATGTGAAGGATCCACCTTTGGCGGCAGCCACAGAGCATACGATAAGCAGATACAAATACCCTAAGCCAGGCTCTGATACCACTTGTTGGGACAAACCCAGGGCCCAATAGAGCAGAGTCGCAGCTAAAATAGTGCAGAAGTAATAAAGAACACACAGATTTACGTGGAAAACCCCCTCAAGAAATTTGGGGTAAAAACCACGGGCAAGGATAGAAGAATTCACTATGAGGAAAAACTTAGGAGATTACAATCTCTCTTCTTACAAGGAGATACTCTCTCTATTATTTTCTCTCTCACTCTTCTATATGCAGAGGAGTTGTTGTTTTAGGATGAGTTTAGAAGAAGAGCTACATCTTTTATTATAGTTTTGGAAAATTACTATTTAAAATATAATAATAATATTTTCATATTACTACGATGATTCTTCTGATAATTTTCTTTGTAGCGATCCTGTCGTACCGCCCTCGTTTTGTTTGTTTTGGCGGGCCCCACGACGGGCCCCACTCTTTGACATTCCGAAGTCCTAACAAATAGAAAACTGAGTCGTGGCTTGCTCGCACGCTGAGCAAAGACTTTTCATCCTCTAAATTGCCACTATTATGGCTGGAAATTGCGCGTATCCTTCCTAATTGACGAATGAAGTCATTTGCTCACTCATATAATACTGTTGTCACATATCACAGACGACTGCTGAAAAATGACTGCATCCAGGTTCAGCAGACTACTTGAGAAACTTTTTTCTCCAAATATCCTTTCTTGATTGATGGACTTTACAGCCATTGGTCATTATAAAACGTTACTTCTTAAATCAAATCAAAGGATTATTCCACAACTAAACTTTGTTCAAAGTCTCCCATGATGCATACAGGTCTTCTCTATGCAAATTTAATACAGGCCTTCTCTATGCAAATTGAGTCCTCCTGCACTATAAATATACATACTCATTGCCTATCTTTAATCATCTCTTCTACACAAAAATAACAACGACAAAAAAAATGGCCCAAATAGTTTCACCTCTCCTGATTTCTCTCATTTTAGTCCTGATGAACTCGAATGTTTTGGGTATTCGTATTGGTCTCACCCATATCGACTCCAAGCTCAACCTGACAAAGTCTGAAATCCTCGAACGAGCCATTCGTCGAGCCAAACACCAACTTATGACCCAAACGTCAACCCAAACCCAAATCCAAACTCCATTGCAATATTCAAGCTCATCCTATTCAATGGATTTCGCAATTGGATCCCCATCAATTCCCTTAACTGGGCTCATGGACACCGGCAGCAACCTAATCTGGATCGATTGCAGAACTACGTTTAACCCCTCGAAATCTACAACTTTCGCAAAACTCCCCTGCTCAAATTCCCTTTGTCAATCTCTCCCTAGAAAACCAACTTGTGCACCAAACTGTGACTATACATACGCTTATGGTGGTGGAACAACTATTCAAGGTGTGCTTTCTACTGAAACATTCACATTTGGATCCAATAACCCGGTATCAGTACCGGGTATCGGGTTCGGTTGCAACACGTACTCCAGTGGCCCGTCGCCACCCTCCGCAGGGTTAGTAGGATTAGCAAGAGGTAGTTTATCGTTAGTGTCACAACTTGGCGCGACGAAATTCTCTTATTGCTTAACTTCTTACGGTGAATCAAAGTCAAGTCCTCTTTTAATAGGCTCATCAGCCATTTTATCTGGCTCAGTCCAATCTACTCCACTAGTTACTAATCCAAATCAACCTATTTTTTATTACTTATCACTAAAAGGGATAAGTGTCGGGTCAAAACTTCTACCGATCGATAGTTCAGTTTTCGCATTGGATTCTGATGGTAACGGCGGTTTTATTATTGACTCGGGCACAAGTATAACGTCCTTAAATAGCGAAGGTTATCAAGTATTGAAGCAAGAATTAGAAGCACAGGTGAATTTATCGGTAGCTGATTCGCCATCGACAGAGTTTGATCTCTGTTTCACTTTACCTAGTGATCAGAATGCAGTTGTGAATGTCCCAGAACTAGTATTTCACTTTGAGGGAGCTGATATGAAAATTCCTGGAGCTAATTATTTTATCGAAGTGTCGAAGTTGAATCTTAAATGTCTGGTTATTTTACCGACGGATGGAGCGTTGTCTATTTTGGGGAATTTTCAGCAGCAGAATATGCACATACTGTATGATGTTGGTGCTGAAAAGTTGTCATTTGTGCAGGCTCAATGTGATCAGGTTTAATTACTTTTACGACTATAGGCTGTTTCTCTTGCTATGGTTTATGAATAAAGTTTGATGAGAAATAAAGAGTGTATGCATGAGAGCTATGATGTACTGAGCTTGAGAAGTACTATTTAGATTGGACCATAATAACAGGGGCCTAACGGTATGAATGGGCTTTATTTGTAATAATGGGGACCATATATTAATGTGGGCTAAAGAGACGGAAATTGATGGGTTTTTCCCATTCAAATTGCTTAAAACTTCTTATGGTGAATCAAAATCAAGTCCTCTTTTATTAGGCTCATTGCCCGTTTTATCTGGCTGAGTCCAATCTACTCTTTTCGTTAGTAATTCAGATTATCTCGTTTTCTATTACTTATCACTAAAAGGGATTAGCGTCGGGTCTAAGCTTTTAAAAATAGACTAGTATAGTGTACGTGCGCTGCACGTAGATGAAGTTGTGTTAATATTTAAAGTAAAATATTGGAAAGAAGTTTTGAGTGTTTACATATAGTAGTAGGTAAATCTAAAAGTAAAATAAGTAGAAATAAATCATATTTAAGTTAATATAGTTTTATAATGATTTTTAAAAAATATTACATGGATATATCTATGTGATCATCAAAGATAGCTATGAGTTATTAATTTAATTCAGATTCATTAAGAGACATAGTCCGAGGTATTGTTTTTCAATAAACCACCTTTAAAATAGGGTAAAAATACAAAAATCTACCTTTAAAGTTTAATTAATACATAAACTATCCAAAAGGGAATTCGATTGCAATCAATCGATTGACCAATTTTTCTCGATTAAATTTTGATTGAGATCCCCAAAATTCCCTTGAAAACACACCAAAAGTATGTCAACTTTGGTTAACAATACATGTCACATGTTGGCACATGTATTTTAAGCATACTGGGATTTTGAATGAAATTTTATCAAAAATAGGTCAATGTGAACCTTTTAAAGGTGATTTCAGATTCATTGAACTTAATGATGGTTTTGTATTCTCAAACTATTTTTAAGGTGGCTTTTATGAAAAAAAACCTGAATTCATAATATGATAATTTATAGCTAAAGTAAGGAAACAATTATTTAGATTATAAAGAACAGGATAATATTTATCGTAAAAGCAAAGAACATTTTATAATCTATTAAAAGTTTGATCATGAATGTAACTCTAGAAAACCTTGAGGAGTAATATGTAATTTGTTATATAATTTATTGAAAAGTTTGGTTTTAGGATATAACTATAGCAAATCTTGAGGATTTATTTATAATTTTATGTCATTAAAACCATGGATCAAATATAATCGTTCTTATATTAATTTAAACATGACTTTTATATTCCACTAATTAACCATTTAACTCTTTATATTTTGCCTTTGAGACATATGTCTCTTCCTCTCCCTATCCTTATCCAGATGGCTTACACCCTCCTCATGTGAACGACTCTCTGTGTCCCTCTTCCTACCTAATCTTTCCTTTCTTGTATCATTTTTCCCGTCCCATTTTTGCTTGTAGTTTTTACCTCGTGCTGCTACACATGAGACTTTGTATTTATTCTCAATTGTGTCAAAGAGTGGGGCCCGTCGTGGGGCCCGCCAAAACAAAACAAACGAGGCTACGCGACCGAAAGTAGACGCATCGCATAAAGAAAATCATCAGAAGAATGTGAAAATATTATTATTATATTTTAAATAATGATTTTCCAAAGTTTATAACAAAATAGCTCTTCTTCTTTTCAAACTCATCCTAAAACAACAACCTCTACATATGGAAGTGAAAGAAAATAATAGAGAGAGTATCTCCTCAGAAGAAGAGAGATTGTAATCTCCTAAGTTTTTCCTCATAGTGAATTCTTCTATCATTGCGTGGTTTTACCCCAAATTCATTTAGGGGTTTTCCACGTAATCTGTGTGTTCTTTATTACTTCGCAATATTTTAGCCGCGACCTCGCCTATCGGGCCCTGGTTTGTCCCAACAAGTGGTATCGAGCCCGGCTTAGGTATTTGTATCCGCTATCGTGATGCCTTCGGGTCGCCACCAAAGGTGGATCCTTCACATCGTAAAATAAACTAGATATCATTTACTCAAAGGTACCGCATTATTCACGAGTACCTGCGATCGCTCACAAATCACGCGATCGCTCACAAGCACGTTACTATTCACAAATACTGCACGCTCATAAATACCTGCATCGCTCAATGGAGATAGTAAGGAGTTACCGCTCGGGTAGAAGCAATGGCGAAAGTTCGAGATTTCAAGATCGAAATTCAACGAGTAATTTCGCTGTGGAAGTTGAAGATAAAGGCTATCTTGAGAAAAGATAATTGCCTAGGCCATCGGTGAAAGGCCTACGACATCACGATGATAAGAAGTGGAACGAAATGGATGGGAATGCTATAGCAAATCTTGAGGATTTATTTATAATTTTATGTCATTAAAACCATGGATCAAATATAATCGTTCTTATATTAATTTAAACATGACTTTTTATATTCCACTAATTAACCATTTAACTCTTTATATTTTGCCTTTGAGACATATGTCTCTCTTCCTCTCCTATCCTTATCCAGATGGCTTACACCCTCCTCATGTGAACGACTCTCTGTGTCCCTCTTCCTACCTAATCTTTCCTTTCTTGTATCATTTTTCCCGTCCCATTTTTGCTTGTAGTTTTACCTCGTGCTGCTACACATGAGACTTTGTATTTATTCTCAATTGTGTCAAAGAGTGGGGCCGTCGTGGTACAGAAAACAAAGTAATTTTATTGCGAGGCAGTGAGCTGCTACTGATAAAATCATTTGTATGACGAAATATTATTATTATATTTTAAATAGTGATTTTCCAAAAGTTTATAATGTTTCTGTAGCTTCTTCAAACTCATCCTAAAACAACAACTCCTCTACATATGGAAGTGAAAGAAAATAATAGAGAGTATCTCCTTGTAAGAAGAGATTGTAATCTCCTAAGTTTTTCCTCATAGTGAATTCTTCTATCATTGCGTGGTTTTACCCCAAATTCATTTAGGGGTTTTCCACGTAAATCGTGTGTTCTTTATTACTTCGCAATATTTTAGGCTGCGACCGCTTCTATTGGGCCTGGGTTTGTCCCAACAAGTGGTATCGAGCACGGCTTAGGGTATTTGTATCCGCTATCGTGATGCTCATGGGTCGCCACCAAAGGTGGATCCTTCACATCGAGAAAATAAACTAGATATCATTTACTCTCGAAGGTGCGGGCATTATTCACGAGTACCTGCATCGCTCATAAATACTGCATCGCTCATAAATACTGCATCGCTCATAAATACTGCATCGCTCATAAATACTGCATCGCTCACGGAGATAGTAAGGAGTTCTTGTTAGTGGTAGAAGCAATGGCGGCAAAGTTCGAGAATTTCAAGATCGAGAAATTCAACGGGAGTAATTTCTCGTTGTGGAAGTTGAAGATAAAGGCTATCTTGAGAAAAGATAATTGCCTAGCGGCCATCGGTGAAAGGCCGACGGACATCACAGATGATAAGAAGTGGAACGAAATGGATGGGAATGCTATAGCAAATCTCCATCTGGCATTAGCAGACGGGGTGCAGTCCAGCATAGAGGAGAAGAAGACAGCAAAGGAGATCTGGGACACTCTAACAAAGCTATATGAGGCGAAATCCCTGCACAATAAAATCTTCTTAAAAAGAAGACTTTACACTCTCCGGATGGCGGAATCTACATCGATGACCGACCATATCAACACCCTAAACACATTATTCTCCCAGCTCACAACATTGGGACATGCAATCAGTGTGAATGAACGTGCGGAACTTCTACTTCAGAGTCTACCTGACTCGTACGATCAACTCATCATCAACCTCACAAATAACGTCCTTGCGGAGAAGCTAGTTTTCGACGATGTTGCAACCGCTATTCTGGAGGAAGAAAATCGGCGCAAGAACAAAGAAGACAGGCTGGCAAGTTCGCAGCAAGCGGAGGCCTTATCGGTGACGAGAGGAAGATCAACGGAACCAGGCTCCAGTGGGAGTCATGCTCGTGGTAGATCGAAGTCAAGAAGTAAGAAGCATATCAAATGCTACAACTGTGGCAAGAAGGGGCACGTCAAGTCGGAGTGTTGGCACAACAAGAAGAGTGATGACAAAAAGTCTTCAGAGCCATCAACATCTCAAGGATGTGTTGTCAGCACATCAGACGATGGTGAAATCTTATACAGTGGAGCAAACACTGTTGATGAAGGCAGAAAGAGGTTTGCTGATGTCTGGCTTTTAGATTCAGCAGCTTCTTGGCACATGACCTCCCGGAGGGAATGGTTCCACAAATATGAACCTATCTCAGGGGGTTCTGTATTCATGGGCAATGATCATGCTTTGGAGATCTGTGGTATTGGCACTGTTAAAATTAAAATGTTTGACGGTACAATACGCACTATTCAAGATGTGCGACATGTGAAGGGCCTGAAGAAGAATCTATTGTCTTTGGGACAATTAGATGAACTGGGATGCAAAACTCATATAGCAAATGGGATCATGAAGATTGTTAGAGGGGCGCTTGTGGTGATCAAAGGAGAAAAGATAGCTGCAAATCTGTACATGCTCAAGGGAGAGACTCTGCAGGAAACTGATTCATGTGTGGCATCAACCAGCCGTGGAGAAGAAAAAACCATGATGTGACACCGTAAACTAGGCCACATGTCAGAACGAGGTTTGAAGATTCTCTCCGATCAGAACCTGCTTCCTGGGCTCAAATCGGTAGCTCTTCCATTTTATGAGCATTGTGTTACGAGCAAGCAGCATCGGCTGAAGTTCAACACATCCAGTTCTAGAAGCAATGCTATTCTGGAACTGATTCATTCTGATGTATGGCAAGCACCAGTTACATCCATGGGAGGTGCGAAGTATTTCGTGTCCTTTATTGACGATTACTCCCGGAGATGTTGGGTGTACCCTATCAAGAAGAAGGCGGATGTGTTCTCAATCTTTAAAGCCTACAAAGCGCGAGTCGAGCTTGAATCTGAAAAGAAGATCAAGTGTTTGAGGTCAGATAATGGAGGAGAATATACAGACGGAGAATTTCTAGCATTCTGCAAGCAAGAAGGCATCAAAAGACAATTCAGTACGGCGTATACTCCACAATAAAATGGAGTAGCGGAGCGGATGAACAGAACTCTGTTGGAAAGAACCAGAGCGATGTTGACAACTGCAAATCTGAATAAAGTTTTTTGGGCGGAAGCAGTGAAAACCGCCTGTTATGTGGTGAATCGATCTCCATCAACCGCAATACAATTGAAGACGCCGATGGAGATGTGGACTGGCAAGCCAGCTGATTATTCCAACCTCCATATATTTGGAAGTCCAGTGTACGTAATGTACAACGCCCAAGAAATTACAAAGCTGGATTCGAAATCCAGGAAATGTATATTCTTAGGGTATGCTGATGGAGTAAAGGGGTATCGCCTGTGGGATCCCACTACCCGCAAGGTTATCATCAGCAGAGATGTTATCTTTGTAGAGAACCAACTGCAAAGAGAAGAAAAACAACTTCGAGGAAGGACTCGAGCGTAGATATTCGGTGGAAAATGATCAAGATTCTTACGAAGCAGCACCGAGCATGATGTACAAGAACCGGTCGGCCGAGGATCCGAAGTTCAAGGTCAACTCGTGAGAGAAGACTACCGGCTTTCGGGTATATTACGGAGAGTAACGTTGCATCTTGTCTTTTAACGGAGGATGGAGAGCCATCAACTTTCCATGAAGCTGTAAACAACACAGACGCATCTTTGTGGATGGCAGCAATGCAGGAAGAAATTGAAGCTCTCTATAAGAATAAAACTTGGGAACTTGTGACGTTACCACAAGGAAGGAAGACCATTGGAAATAAATGGGTCTGTAAGATCAAGCGAAATGGCGATGATCAAGTGGAACGATATCGTGCTAGATTGGTGGTCAAAGAATATGCTCAGAAAGAAGGTATTGACTTTAATGAAATATTTTCTCCTGTAGTTCGACTTACAACAGTTCGACTAGTCCTGGCGATGAGCGCTGTATTTGACTTACATCTAGAACAGTTAGATGTAAAAACAGCATTTCTTCATGGAGTTCTTGAAGAAGAAATTTATATGCTCCAACCAGAAGGTTTTGAAGAAAAAGGAAAAGAGAACTTGGTTTGCAGGTTAAACAAATCTCTGTACGGTCTAAAACAGGCGCCGAGGTGTTGGTACAAGAGATTTGATTCATTCATCATGAGCCTTGGATACAGCAGACTCAATTCAGACCCTTGTACATATTTCAAGAGGTTTGGTGAAAATAACTTTGTTATTTTGTTGTTGTATGTTGACGACATGTTGGTTGCAGGCCCCAACAAAGATCGTATCAAAGAATTGAAGGCTCAATTGGCTAGGGAATTTGAAATGAAGGATTTAGGATCCGCAAACAAGATTCTAGGGATGCAAATTCACCGAGACAGAAATAATAGGAAGATATGGCTTTCTCAAAAGAATTATTTGAAGAAAATCTTGCGGCGCTTCAACATGCAAGATTGTAAGCCAATTTCTACCCCACTTTCTGTTAATTTTAATTTATCCTCCAATATGTGTCCTAGCAGTGAAGAAGAGAGGATGGAGATGTCTCGAGTACCGTATGCATCAGCAGTGGGAAGTTTGATGTTTGCTATGATTTGTACAAGATCAGACATTGCACAAGCAGTGGGAGTGGTTAGTCGATACATGGCGAATCCTGGTAAAGAGCATTGGAATGCTGTAAAGAGGGTCCTAAGATACATCAAAGGGACCATAAATGTTGCATTATGTTATGGGGGATCTGATTTTATTGTCAGTGGATATGTTGATTCTGATTATGCAGGCGATCGTGATAATAGCAAATCCACCACAGGCTATGTGTTTGCACTTGCTGGCGGAGCTGTAAGCTGGGTTTCAAAACTGCAGTCAGTTGTGGCTACTTCAACAACAGAAGCAGAATATGTAGCAGCTACACAAGCTAGTAAAGAGGCGATATGGTTGAAGATGGTGCTGGAAGAACTCGGCCATGAACAAAAGAAGATTTCTATTTTGTGACGGTCAGAGTGCTTTGCATTTGGCAAGAAATCCAGCCTTTCATTCAAAGACCAAACACATTCGAGTTCAGTACCACTTCGTTCGTGAGAAAGTGGAGGAAGGAACCGTGGATATGCAGAAAATTCACACCAAAGACAACCTAGCAGATTTTTTGACAAAAGCAATCAATAGTGACAAGTTTATTTGGTGTAGATCCTCTTGTGGTCTGACGGAGACGTAAGCAACATGGAGATGACAAGATAGAAAGAATGGTGTGAAGATATGATTGATACTCAATCAAATCTTCAAGTGGGAGATTGTTAAAGAGTGGGGCCCGTCGTGGGGCCCGCCAAAACAAAACAAAACGAGGGTAGGCGCCAAAGCGAGCGTGGCCTACTGATAAAATCATCGTAGCAGGGAAAATATTATTATTATATTTTAAATAGTGATTTTCCAAAAGCTATAAATAGGCCTAGAGTTCTTCTTCAGAAACTCATCCCAGAAACAACAACTCCTCTACATATGGAAGTGAAAGAAAATAATAGAGAGAGTATCTCCTTGTAAGAAGAGAGATTGTAATCTCCTAAGTTTTTCCTCATAGTGAATTCTTCTATCATTGCCCGTGGTTTTTACCCCAAATTCATTTAGGGGGTTTTCCACGTAAATCTGTGTGTTCTTTATTACTTCTGCAATATTTTAGCTGCGACCCTGCTCTATTGGGCCCTGGGTTTGTCCCAACAAATTGAACATAAGAAATAATTAAGTTGAAGTTCATATTGTATGAACACGAAGGATTAATGAAATTAAAAAATGTGTGGACTCAGTGAAATCTCACTGCTCACCATAAATTCACTACAAATACATATTTGAATATTTAGTAAAGTACACTTATAGTATACAAAAACGTATTGAAAAGTCTGAAAAGAAATCCGCAGGTGATAAATTTAGACAAAGAAGAACACTACCCAGCAAAATACCCGCATTGTAAAATTCTTAATCTAATTCAATTTCCTATAATTCTTATATAATCTAAGAAGAAAAACAAATAAATAAGAGCGTGGTCGGCAGGATTCGAACCTGCGCGGGCAAAGCCCACATGATTTCTAGTCATGCCCGATAACCACTCCGGCACGACCACTTGGATGTCACTTTGTCGGTATCTTCGTAATTAATAATAATTAATTGTAATTAGCCAATGCCTTGAGAACAGAACCAGTCGCCTACTACTTACAATAAATGCTTTGAGCTAAAAAAGAGGATACAATAATTACGGAAAATATTTAGCAATGGGGAAGTGAAACAGTCACCATGACCATGCATATTCAATTCTTCGAATATTCTATAAATTTTACATCCCACATGCAGTCTTTCTCTATAAATTCAAGTCCATACCATAAGAGGTGGAAATTTAAAAAAAATAAAAAAATAAAAAAGAAGTTAATAGCTGTTGCTCATCAAATGGATGATTGGATCGAAAATGGGTACGTTGACTACTACGACTGCGAATATTCATCAGTAGATTGGGAGTCATTTGGCTCTGATGACTTTGATTTTGAGACGGATCCATACTGGGCGGATTGCTACGATTATTTGCCGAATCCATGCTTGTCGGATCCAGACGAGCATGATAATGGGCCGGTTCCATGTGTTTATGATGATGAATCCGGTTCAGCTGATGGCTATGAGTACTCTTATGATCAGTATGATTTTGGGCCGGCTCCATATGATTATAACTGTGATGATGAATCGTGTGGAGATGGCTATGCTTCTGATTATGGGCCGGCTCCATATGATTATAACTGTGATGGATGGCGATGATTCTGATTATGGGCCGGTTCCATGTGTTTATGATGATGACTCGTATGAAGATGGCTTTGATTGTGGACTATGGGCCGGCTTCATATGACTATGCTAAGTCCGAATATGGCTTTTTTTAGGAGAGTACTGGGCTCCTTATTACTATGGGCCGAAGTAAAGTTATTATGTCCAGCCCGGTGAACTTCATCCTTGTTATTACTTCAGTATAAATTTAATCCTACTATGGTTTTTTATGTCTGTCTGGCAACAGAATTATCATCATGTAATCTGTAGCAATTCTATGATCATAGTCCTATCCTTTTATTATTGACTTTAGAACTTGTTTTTATTTTTCTTCTTTAAGAAAATTTCTTCAACTTTTCATAGACTGGATACAACTTGATACAGGTATATATACATGCATACATCATGTTTACAGACAGGCTAGCTATTAATCACAATTTAAGATTTTTCCAGTTCACTCTTTTGCCTTGTGACCCGAATATAGCAAAAGATTGCTGCGAAAATGGCGGTAGCGAGCCCCCCTACAATTATCTCTGCACCCGCAATCGATCCATGATCAGGGCTTCGGTGCTTCTGGTGTGTTGCCATTAGCGGTGCTCCTCCAATCCTTGACTCAATGCCATTTGATTGCATGCCAGAAGACGGCGCTTGAGCTGTTCCAAATGGGCGAGCCATGGCAAGATTTGCAGCGGCATTGGCAATGGCAAACCAAAAGAGAAGACGAAGAGCCATAGAGAAGGATTTGAAGTTTTTGAAGATTTGTATACATGAGAAATGAAACTTCATATGTCCCTTTTTATAGTGTTGGGTGTCGCTTTTGGCATTTTATTGTCAATTTAACGAATTTTTACAAGGCTTGAAAAGGGTGAGTGAACATTAAAGAGACTAGGGACACTTTGTGCATGGTGGGTATTGACAACTTCAAGTCTATGGATTTCTTTGATTAGGCTGAAAATACAGCTAGATTCTTAAGGTTATGAAAGAGGTTGCCGCTCTTCATTCATTCAAATGACAGGTAGATATTAGGCACTAGTATGGCTAATTTGACCCCACTTTTTTTTTTTTTTTTTTTGTGGTCAAAATTTGTGAACCAACTTATCGAGTATTGAGTTAAATGAGTCTTAAACAGAGATTCAGAACCATTTTAACCCAAAATCTTAAACCATGAGGCGTAAACAACGACTTTCTGTAGCAGCAGCTATCATTTTCGGACTCGAGTATTATATGACACTAGTTAATATGATTCATGGCTTTATGAGATATTACATTATATGTACTACCTTTTTCTGAAAATTGCGTAAACCTATCAGTTATTTGTAAAAAATTGTTTATCTACTAATATGATTAAGACAACTAATTCTACTATCCCCACCATAGATTAATCCTGAGGATCTTTGCCACATATCCAAACAGAGATAAACTTAAGTATACCATCCGATACACCAATAAAATCTTTGTTTTTTCTGGTCCTACTTTGATAATGTATCAAAAAGAATTTTGACTCTCCAAGCAAAATCTTAACATTAAGGGGGTGGGGGCAGAAAATCAATGAAAAATGTTTAGATTCTTTTCTAGTCCTTGTCATGAAATTGATTAAGATACAAAGAATGAAGTAGATTAGCTAGACTATGAGATATAAAAGAATATTGAGAGAACATCTCTACGTGCCCTCAAGAGAGTCCATACTTTGCATCATCTATATCTACAATAAATGTATACTGTATATACATAAAAGCAGTGTCATGTCGGCTGGCATCTGAGAGATTACAGAAGATTCATAGCCACAACCAACCACTCGTGTGAGTGATCTTCACTTTAATGAAGAGAAAACTTGTGAATTGTTGCTGTCGGTTTTAATGTTAATCTCGTATTTATCTCTTAAGAATTCATGTCTAAATTCATGACAAGAACAAAAGAAAAACTAAATTTCCAGAAATAAAATTTCCCATGTATAGTGGTTTAACTATATACTTACAGACTCATTGAGCTTGATAACTTTTCAATTATGATCATTGTTTCGGTCTGGATACTGAAAAATGTAGATTTTAGTCAAGATACAAATTCTAATAGGCTTATGATTTGGGATTCAATTCAAACAGTGTTGATCCCCCAAATTGCCATTATGTTATCATTGGCTCATTGATAGTTACTCTAGATTTCAAAAATATGTATATAAGCTCTGATACTATATGATACAGATATGCAAATATGAAAAATTGAAAAATTAATACAAATGTGCAGGTTCTTCATATATACAATAAATGAGTAATATTTTAGTGATATATTATAAAATTGCAATTTAATCATAAACAAATATGCCATCCATCTGATATTCATACAATAAATTTATAAGTGAATACAATATTAACACTAATGCTTTTGATGTGCCAGGTTCCTGAATCTATCTTAGTACCAATCATGTGATGATAAATTTAACAGGCTGAAACTGCTGGAGACAGGAAAAACAAGAAGTTCTTTGTATTTTGAGTAACAACAAGAAGTTCTTTGTATAACTTCTAATGAAATAAGTATTGAAAGTTATATAGTTCAAATTCTAAATCCCTGAATTACCACTACTCATTAACATTAACCCCTTTATCATTCTCTTCAGGTACTCCAATTATCACCAACAGAAGCTTCCTGAACTCAGCAGTGGTAATCTCCTTCTCACCTTTTGCCTGAAAAATACAAAAGAGGACATTAGTTGAAGAAAATAATTCATCACAAAACAATGCTCAGAACAAATTCTAGATTGCTAAGCATAAAGTCTTTTACCTCAACGCAGAAAACAATCAGAGAGAAGCCAGAAAAGGCGAACGAACTGATTTCAGTAATTTCTAGGCCATTCCTTGCAATAGTTTCAAGCAGTTTAACAAACCCTCCAGGTTTGTTTTTGCATTTTATTGTAACATGAAACTTATTTCTCCCCATCAGATTCAGCTCAACCTTTCCCTATAAGACATTAAAAGAAAGATGTGTAACAAAAACTTATTATTATGCTGGTACCATAAATATGAGGGGGAAAAAACTATAATTGATACAGTAATTGTACAGAGCATTGTTTGATCTCTGGAGGAGCTATGCTTTCAGTGCTCGATGCACTTCCTTTCTTTTCTTGATCCTCATTGGTTAGTTTTGAGAGCTCGAGTTTTAGGTCATATATTTGTTTCTGGAGCTTCTGGATGTAATCGATCGCATCAACAAGGGTTGATTCCTTGCTCATCTGAAAACAAGAATTAAATAGGTCATAAAAAATATTAACCAATGACATAAATCATACAATAGACCAGGGTAATTAAAGTGTTGCTTCAAGTAGCATAACCATCACTCATGCTAGTTAGTACTAAGGATAACATATAAATAGTTCGAAGACAAACACAAGTCACTATCATAGGGCATACCTCATACAAAAGCGTATCATATATGAAGAGAAAGGGTAAAGAGAATCATGAAATGAAAATCCTCAGATACACATACCTGTGCTTTGTTGACTACAACTAACTAACTAAAATGAGCTAACTCTGTTATTAGGATCTCTTAATAATATAAAGGGTCACATAACAAACACATCACATAAATTAATTTACAGCATTTTCTTAAAATTATGCAAAATTCGCCGATGACATGACAATGAGGTATCACCTGACCATCTTTCTGAGTTCACTTTTCGTTGTTCTCTAACAAAAAGAATCGTAAGACTGTTACTGGAAAAGAATCGATAGAAATTAGGTGAAGGGGTAATTTGCCTTTGTGATGTTAGGGACCAACGATCTGAGAGTAAAGAGCTTATTATTGAGCTTGCTCCTCCTCCTCCTCTCCGCCTCGAGGTTCTTCGACTTGTACCTTGCCTCCCCTGTCTCTGCAGAGACAGTCGACGGATCTCCAAACTCCTCTCCTCCTCCTCCTCCTACTCCACCACCGTAGCCATCGAGCATTGAGTCTACAAAGTCCATTGCATCAAAATCCGCGCCACGATCTCCCGGATAACGAGGCATCACAATCAAAATGAAGCCAACAACCAATATTTGAGAAGAAAGGGCTTGATTTATAATTGCTAGTAAATGCATGTGTTTTCTGAAGGTGTACTATTATTCCCTTCCTTTTTGTGTTGAGATGCCGGAATCAAATCCGAGGGAAAACGATATGCCGTTGGTGTTAGCTAGTTTTGCCCGTTCTGATCTGCCTTAATCTCTGTATACGTTATCCTGTGCCAACAAATAATGCTAAGACTGCAAACTAGACACCCAATAGTTAGGCAGATGGCTCAAGCTTAAATTGTATTAAAATTTTTGTGGAAGGACAACGGAACAGTTAGCTTGTTCCCGCGGAAAAAGTTAGTTGTTGCACTTTGACCAATGAGAAAAGCCTCCATCTTTATAACGGGCTAACGGTATACTCGCAAAACTATCCCGGACCCGGATTGGTGGCTCATCAAGCGGGTAAGATCCAATTTAATGACTTGAACCGAAACCAGTACCCTATTTCCCCAATTCTCTTCCCCAAAAACTAAACCCTTGGCGTTCGATTCGTTCCTCAGGTTGAGAAATTTTATTCTCTTGGCATAAAAGATTCACTTTTGTTTGTTTATGTGAATATATGATCCTTGAATTGAAATGGGTCCTTTTTTTTTTTGCCCTGCAGAATTTGGTAAAAAAATACCTCTCGATTTCAATGGAGCTTGCAGATAAAGCAGTTGGGCTTCTTCTAACTTCCATTAGCATCTCAATTTTCACTTACTACACTTTCTGGGTCATCATTTTGGTGAGTTTTTTGGACACCCATTAGTCCAATTTAGTGTTTTTAATGATTTTTGAGATGCCCAATTTGTTGATTTTTTTTTTTAATTACTTGTGCAGCCATTTGTGGATCAGGATCATTTCATTCACAGGTACTTTCTCCCCCAAGAGTTTGCTATCTTGATCCCGGTGTTTGCCGGCCTCGTGCTTCTCAGTTTCTTGTGTGTCTTTGTTGGCTATGTCATGCTCAAATCTAAGAAGAAGAAGAAAGCTGCTTGATTCAAATCTTAATGATGAAATGTGAGGGATCTTTGTGTTTCTTGCTTTAATTTGTCTGGTACTTTCAGTTAGATTGAATGCATTTGGGTTGGACCACTATGTGCTGCTGTTTTACTTGAATGTTATACATGGAAGTTCTACTTATTTGGAGGTTAACATCTCCATTTTGGTTAGAAAATTTGGATTTTTTTTTTTTTAACTTACATGAAATTTTAATTCCATCATTTACTCATTAGCCAAAACCAGGTCACATTTTGACTTGCAACAATGCTTACTTTGTGCTTGTGAGACATCCACATATAAGCCTAGAAACATTATAGCATATCACAAATACAAAGTTAATAATTTTCAGTCTTGTGAAATCTTTATATCCCCACTGTTCATCCAAACATTTTCAACATAGATGAGGAGATCAAGTTCACCAAACTATAATTAATATATAATTTAACTTGCAGAAACAGATGTAAAGTTCTACTTGACATAAAATAATTCAAAAGCGAACCACAATTACATGTAACATAGCTTCGAGCGAATTAGACTATTACACAATAGAAATAAGCAAGTAGTATCAGTCTTGTGCAGTGTCCAATACATGATGGAGAAATTGAGAAAACTTATATCATGCCCCTTCTGAAGATTGGATGTCCTGCAATTATAAACACACGATAAAAGATCAATGACATTTAAAATTCGAAATTGTAACTAGAAGTAGAGAAACAAGTGAAGATCTTACCTTTAGTCGAGCATTAGAATCTCGATTACTCTGGATCTCCTTTTTCTACTCCCTCCTTCTAGGTACGGAATAAAAGCTAATATAACTAAAGATGATAGTGTACTCTTTTATTGAGGAAAATGGAAAACAGAAGAAATCAATTGAAACAATGAACTCGAACCCAAGTTAATCAGACAACATTTTACGAAAAACAGTAATATACCCTCTAAACTATGCTCGATGCTCAAAGCTTTCCTTCTTACAAAATGGGAGAGTTTTTTCAGGAACGTAAATATGTGGAAACATCAAGATGGATGTTCCAAGAACATAGATAAAGAGAAATACGTAACTGATTTATTTGATCTCATCTCACGCACCAAAGTAAAAAGGAAAAACAAAATGAAGAAGCATTTACTAAAGAGAGGTGAAGCACTTTGAGAAACCGGATCCATGAAAAATGGCTTCACTGGATGAGAAACTAGAACACTTAGACATGCAAAAGGAACTAAAAAGACCATTCTTTAAAAGTAGAGAGAAGAGGATAAAATATACAGTATGACCTACATCATTTCCAGGGGCTACAATTTGGGAGTTTACTCACTGGAAGAATGCTCTATTGAAGGGTTATATAGAAGAGGACCAAATGGAGAAGCCACAAAGTGCATGAACCTGTGTCTGCCAACAACTAGTCCATATTCTTCCCTCCATTTACAGTCTTAAATGAGATAATAATTTGGCCAATCTAGAATCTTTGCATAATTCAAATCATAATTAAATTAAGGATATGATCGATCCTGATTCATTTGATGATTCATGATCCAGCCTCTCATAGCAAAAACCAAACCATTCCAGAGATATGGTAGATCTTGGTTTCTTCCATCTTAGGATTATCAGAATTTGTAATGTATGACTGGTTGTAATAGTACAAAATCAAATTTGCTTAAATTCTCTCTCTATTTGCGTCTTCGCCCTCTCTTCCTATCCAGCCATAGTTATCATACAAAGTCCTATTCAATGTCTCTGGCAAGTAAAACGCCAACACACCATTCACAACCCCACAAACCCCAAACACGGAGAACACCACCTTCCCTCCCGTCACCACCACCAACGGCGCCACCACTGCTCCCATCTGCACTGCTTGCTGCACGATGCCGAGCGCCGAGTTCCTCACCTCCGCCGGAAACATCTCAGCCGTACACCATCAACAAGTTAAAAGCTGCCGCCATTCCAAATATTGCAAATTTGCTTAAATTCTCTCTCTATTTGCGTCTTCGCCCTCTGTTCCAATCCAGCCATAGTTATCATGCAAAGGCCTATTCAATGTCTCTGGCAAGTAAAACGCCAACACACCATTCACAACCCCACAAACCCCAAACACGGAGAACACCACCTTCCCTCCCGTCACCACCACCAACGGCGCCACCACTGCTCCCATCTGCACTGCTTGCTGCACGATGCCGAGCGCCGAGTTCCTCACCTCCGCCGGAAACATCTCAGCCGTACACCATCAACAAGTTAAAAGCTGCCGCCATTCCAAATATTCCGACCATCCCCCGCATACCGTCCTCCCCAAGCCCTCGCCACCCATCAAGCTCTGGCGATGCAGAATCCTCCACCGAGCCACATCGTGCCGATTGCGACAGGTTTTCACCCAAATCGGCTGAGGAATTATGCCGTTAAGTAGAAATGCAGTCATTTCGGATATAGCATTGGTGGCGGTGCTGATGTAGAGATTGGTGCTTAGACTGGTTACGATTAGGCTCAGGCCATAGTACACTACTGAGCACAAGAAGTTGATTGTGATTGCTAGAGCCAGTCATACACGAATTGTTAGTGATCTGATTACATTGGCGCGCGTTGACCTTGGCACGTCGATGTGTTGGGAATCGGAATTATTGAGCACTAAGGATTTGTTATTAGGGAGATGTCGACTGTTCTTTTCTGCGATGGATTGTATGATTTCAAGTGCTTTATGAGGATTGTTGCGTATGAGATACCAATGAGGGGATTCTGAGATGAAGGGGAGGGCGACGACAAGGAAGAGAAAAGTAGGGATGGATATTGTTAGGAAATTGCTATATTTAGGCCATACTTTGTGGCTTTTTCACTCTAGTTCTGATCATATGACTAGTCTTTGATTCACATGAAATGTGTCGAGCCAACGCACCTAGTACAAGAGAGGGAATGGTTCTCACTTTGGAGAAGGATTCAATTATAAGACAACTGCCATATGTACTAACTTTTTAGTGATATCTGATACTTACTATAGACAAGTATAGAGTTCCTCTTGTGTGCCTAGCTTGTCGATGCTTGTATATGCTATCAATAACGACATATTATATCGTGCTGTATCAACTCTCTCCTTGAGCCAGTCATTGCACTGTCTTTGCTTAACATTAATTCAGTGTAATTACAAGCAAAGAGTCTGCATATTACATTTTACAGTCTACCAAGTTACATAAATCTTACATTATATCGGACGTCTGTTTTCATCACCGTTAGTAATCAAGAAGTATAAACATTTTGTATAATTCTAAGCACTTGTTGCTGAATCCCTGATGTCTAGATAATCTGGCGCATTTAGGTTCTTTCCATGGATCTGTCCTTGATCAACAAAAAGAGTTACATACAATGCTTCACTTCTTCTTTGAGCATACAAGTTGACAAGTGCATCCATTACTTCCTTTCTTTTCTGTATACTTTGTTGTGTTACAATCAGTTAAAAAGACTGGGGAAAAAAAAGAAAGAAAAATTTACAGAAGTGTGCAAATGCATGAGACAATGTAGAGAATCTGCGGTGATCAAATTCAAATGGGTCAGGCATTAGCAGAGAGCATGATGATTCCTGCTGAAGAAAGGTAACGCCTCGTTTGGTACACGGGAATAAAGTCAAGAGAGAATGGAAAGAAGGTAGGAATGGAATGGAATAGATGTGGGAATGGAATGCACATTCTCATTCTCATGTTTGGGTGCGTTTAGAGAATGAAACGGGAATGACAAACTTATTCTCATTCCCGCGTTTGGTATCATTTGTTCACAAGTGAGAATAAAATTTAGTTTTCTAATAATGCCCTTACAAAAATACAGAATTTTAAAAATATAAAAATATTTTAAAAATGACTAAATAATTCATTTTTTTAGAAAATTAAGTTTTAAAGAAATGATTTTTTTCTTATAGAAATAATTTTTCATGTGATAGTTATATTTTGGCAAACCGCCTCGGCAACAATTTCGGACTTTTTGCTTACTAATTGAAAAATAATTTTCATAGAAATTATTCTTGATCATAAATAATTATAATTCCACCTTTCTAACTTCTAATGCTACATGTCTATTATTTGTACGAGCAGCTAATGTTACTAGCATCACTGTGCGCTAGTGAAGAGAAGAATGCCTCATAAGAGATATTGCATATAGTCAAAAAGGTTTCTTATCTAGATGTCAACATGATTGAAAAAAAAAAAGACTTGATAAAATAAGAAAACATCAAAATTGTATGCTTATAGATCTACAGACCCACCATTACCCACGTTAATCAAAATGTTATGCTTCAATAGAACTTCAAATCATACATCCAAAGGTAAAATTATATCACATATTATAATCATGAAATATTAGCCACACATATATATTTTAAAAAGAAGCAATGATTACCTAAGCCGAGTCGCGTCGAGGGGAAGACGAAGATTTTTTCTACTTTACTTGCAGACGCGATGTGGAACTCGGGCAAAGTCGAACAAATAACACTATTTTAATATTTTACATCTATTCGTATATTTGTACGAGCAGCTAATGATATTTTTTCTATAAAAATAATTTTTCATGTGGGAATTTATATCTATTCGTATCTTTTAAGGAGGATATAATCGGAATTTATTTGATTATTTACATTCCCACTTAAGTGGGAATATCAATTCCTTGTTAAATAGTTAGGAATGACAATTCTCATATAAAGTGGGAATTGATAAGAAGTGGGAATAACAATTCTAGCATCTAAAAATACATCGTGTTTGATAGGCATGAATAAAGAGTTGGAATTGCATTCCATTCCCACTCATTCCCGCATACCAAACGATCAAATTCCTGAGACATTTTCAACATTTAATGCCATATATAATGCCAATTATCTCTCCATCTGCATTTTCTCCCCCTCTTCCAAGCCAGCCATGGTGTCATACAGAGGCCTATTCAAAGTCTCCGGAAGGTAGAAAGCCAACACCCCACCCACAACCCCACAAACCCCAAACACTGTAAACGCCGCCGTCCCTCCCATCACCACCACCAACGGTGCCGCCACTGCCCCCATCTGCACGGCCAGCTGCACCATCCCCATTGCCGAGCTCCTCACCTCCGTGGGAAACATCTCCGCCCCATAAACCATCAACAAGTTAAATGCCGCCCCCATCCCAAAAATTCCGACCATCCCACAAATTGTCCTCCCCAAACCCTCGTTCGCCATCAAACTGCCGAAGATACAGAACCCACCGCTCAGCCACATCGTTCCGACCAAAAGAGGTTTTCGACCGAATCGATCCAAGAATATTGCTGTGAGTAGAAATGCAGGCATTTCAGATATTGCGTTTGCTGCTGTGCTGATGTAGAGATTGGTGCTGAGATTGGTTACGTTCAGGCTCAGGCCGTAGTACACGACCGAGCATAAGAAGTTGATGATGATTGCTAGAGCCAGTCGTGTACGTGTAGTTGGTGATCGGATCACATCGATGATGGTTGCGTTTGGAGCATCGGTTTTTTGTGAATCTGAATTATCGAGCACTAGAGAGATGTTATCAGGGAGATTTCGCCTGTTTCTTTGCGCGATTGATCGTATGATTTCCAGCGCTTTACAAGGATTGTTACGTATGAGGTACCAACGAGGAGATTCTGATACAAAAGGGAGGGCGAAAATGAGGAAGAGGAATGTAGGGATGGATATCGAAATGTAGAGCATCCGCCATGATTGGACAAAGTAGGCGATGATGGAGAGGACAACGATGGCTCCGGAGAAGAAATAGAAGAAGGAGAGGCTCGCAGCGGCTCGCTTGGAGGGGCCGATAGGTTCCGTTGCGAGGACGAACGCGGTGGGGCCGATCGCGCCGGAGCTTAGCCCGGTTAGGATGCGGAGGGCGACGTAGATGATGTACGATGGGCATAAGGAGGTTAGAGCGCCAAAGATGGTGTTCATGATGCAGAGGATTGTTAAGGATCCTTTTCGGCCGAGGAATGTGTCGGAGAGGTGGCCGAAGATTCCACAACCTGAAATAGGCAAAGGAGGATTTAGGAATTGGAGGGAAATTGTCAAGTGAACAAATTCAGAAATCTTTTGTCATGTTCCCCTTTATCCATAAAATGCACCAAAGCATATAGAAGGGGCAACAATAATGTTTGTTTATAGGGTTAATTTCACATCAGACACTCTGGGTATTGCATTTTGGAGTTCATTAGACTCGGATATCTTACTCAGGGGTGGTAATGTCTGCCAAACTTTGACTTATAGGGTAAACTCTCGGGATGAATTCTTTTTTGACTCTTTAACCCTCAAACAGTCTCACTAGTTCCACCTAGAGGTAATATCTGCCAAAGTTTAACCCAGGGTAAAAGAGTCGAAAAAATTTCTATCTACCAAAATCAAACTGCAGAATTGTAAATTTCAAAGTGCAAATAACCCTTGTTTGTATCTCAACTGATGTTAGTTGCGCCCACCTCGGATGAGTTGGATGGTTAAGAGGTTTTAATAGAGATCTCAGGGTTCTAGGTTCGATTTTGGGTTGGGTTATTAAAAAAATAAATAAATGGTGTTATTTAACTCATCTGTGTAATTACCTATCATGCAACCGGCAAAAAACGCCGACTGAGCCAGCCCGACCTTGAACCTCTCTCCACAGACAAGTCCCCATTGGGCCACCGTCGACGTACCTGGCCCGCCGACCCATTCCCACGATCCCGGATCAAGCCCACAAACATTTTGTAACGGGCCAGGCCTACATTCAGGCCCACTCTGCCCCGTGCACCTCCACGCAGGCTCCTTGTCTGCAAATATAATCACCATGTTATGAAAAGCGTCGACGGTCCACGCGAGACTCGTCAGCAAGGAGTGCCGGAGCTGCCAAGGCCCGAACTCTCCGGCGTAGCGGCTGAGCACTTCGTCAACCCCGAGTTTTTCGAGCTCATCGGAGGTCTGAGGAGGAAGGAGAGTGGATGCGAGAGTAGAGGGAGTTGATTCTTGATGCATGATTTCTTGCAACTTTGGAGTATGGCTTGGATCCAGAGATGTTGTGGTTTTAGTTGGAGGGAGATGGAGATGTTATTAATATGAGGACGAAGTTACTGTCTAATTGCGATAATGTTGACTTGGTTAGGACTCTTGAGTTAAAAATTTTGGGCACACCTCAAATGTGCACAAATTTATATAATTGTTCTCTGTCAGAGTACAAGAAATTTAGTTGGATGTAGGTTTTATTTATTTGCTTTGTCATCGTCAAATTTCTCAAGATATCAATTCTGGGGAGCAGAGCATTCAATGCCCAACCAATCATCAATGCATCATCAATAGAGTGCAGTGTCCTAGGAGCATTCATCGAAACAAAATCGTTCATTTTTTGTGAGAAAAAATAAAAATAAAAATAAAAAGATCCATGTATGTATTACTTTGAGATTAGATACTACTTATGCGCAGTGTCCTAGGAGCAAATCCTTTTATTCGAGACATAGTTCCTTAATTTATAACATAATGATTTGTATTAATGGTGTTCCACATTAAACGATAAAAATCTACGTTTTATTAGATTAATTCAGTCTAACTCTTTTAGATTTGGATCCGTTCCAATTATGAGGTAATTGAATAGGTTTCAATTCTTTATATCATTACCTTCAATCTCAATTTCAAAGGATAAAACAATGTCACGTATGCTTTCTACAATTAGTTTGGTTATTTTCCTAAAAGTTAAGAAAAGAAAATGAAAACAAAGAAATAGCTTAAGTACAATATGGGATTCACATTTCTCATTTTTAAAGCCCATTTCTCAGCTTTTTGGGAGGAAATGGATTTTCCTTCTTTTGGGCCCACAAGAACTATTACCTCTCACATGGGTGGGTCTCACATGTAAGACATTTCGTTATTTTCTTCTCTCAACCAAAGCAAAAAAATCAAAAGGGGTGGGAAATGAGACAAGCCCACATGGATTTGTCTCCTCATTTCTTTGATTTCCTCAAAATTTTTGCCAACCAAGCAGCCCCTTAAGTAGTGATTTTCAAAATACCATCATACATTTGGTGAATATAATTTTATTTATGACAAAACAAAATATTTGTAAAAACTAATAAAAAAATAGAAAACAACTCTCCAATTAAACTCTCCAAGTAGGTGTAAAATGAACAACTCTATCTTCTATTTTCAAATTTGATTTCTAAACCCATGTATAATTAAATATTGTACCAATAAAAGTAAATTGATAAAAACAATATATTATATTTGAAAATAACGTAAGTCATCCTTCTCGAGCATAACATAATCTATATATTTTAGAATATTTTACATTAAAAAACTCAAACACCTCTGCATGTTCGAACAATCCGAACATATCCTCCTAGTAAAGAGAAATTGATAAACTATCCTTAGATGCACCATAAAATGACATGTGTACAAAACGTGTCAAGTGTTAAATCCCTAATAAAAAATATCATATATCCTTCTATCCTATTAGAAAATGGCGTGTACAACTAATTCCATCTTTCAAGAATTCTTATCAAATTAAAACTATTTATGTTCATAATTAGAAAATTTTACCCATAAAAATTAGAAAACTCTAATAATCAATTTTTTGTTAATTCTAATCAAGTCATAACAATTTATAATTCAAAATTCAAAAATTTTGTCATAGAGCCCTTCTTTATTTTTTAAAGTGTGAATTCAATAAACCGCTCATATCTTTGCGGATTTAGCACTAAACCCTCAAAAATTTGAAACTCACAGATAACCCCAAAATGTTTAATTGTTTTGCACTTAACCTCCATAAATATGGTTATATTATATTTTTTGACTAAATTAACCGTCAAGACCATTATATACCCCTCAAATCATTTGTATTTGCATATTAACCCATAAAATAATAAATAATTATTAAAAAATATAAAAATTACAAATAGCTTCCTAAAAATCTAAAATCACAAACAATACGTACAAAATTTTGAAAAAATACAAATAATTTCCTTTGAATTATTAAAATTATAGAAAACTCTCAAACAAATTAGGATATCACAAACAAACCCTTGCAAATTTAAAAATTATATATAACCCTAGAAAATCTGAAATTAAAAACAAAACCCTAAATGTGTAAATATTGCAAAGACCCTAAAATTATAAAATTATACATGACCCCCAAAAATTTATAAATTACAAAGAACTCCTAGAAAAAATAAAAACTACAAACACCCCTGGAAAAATCTAAAATTACAAACGACTCCCCAAAAATCGAAAAGAAGAAACAAACACTTGAAAAATATGAGAATTACAAAAACCCATAAAATAACAAATGATAAATAGCATAATGAAAAATCTGAAATTGTAAATAGTCACTAAAAAATAAATAACTTGCAAATAGACCATTTAAATTAAAAAATACAAAGAACCCCAAAAAACCTAAAATTTTAAAAGTTACAAGCAACCCCAAAAATCTAAATTTACAAATACACCCCTTTAAAATTTTAAAAATTATAAACAACCACTTAAAAATCTAAATATTACAAACAAACTTCTCAAAATTTTTAAAATTTATGAACATCCATTATTAGAGTTTGCCATAAGTTATTGGGGATTAAGTGACAAAGCATAAAACTTATTGGAATTTCCTCCAAAATGTATTGGGGGTATTTTGGTCATTTAAGCGTACACAAACTAATGATGTTAATTTTAAGGGTTTTGCCAAAAGATATTAGGGCTTATTCAGAGTTTCAAAGATATTGGAGATTTAGTTTCAAACACCAAAGCGATTTGGGATTTCTTGAAATTTTTCCATATTTTAATTTTGAATTTTTCTATGCATAACCCCAAATTGTATGCATTTTAACTTTACCGCAAGTCATGATAATTGTAAATTTTTCTCCAAATTATTTTAATTCCTCAAATTTATCACTCACTTAACTTTAGTAAAAATAAATAAAAATTCCACCCATGTGAGCACAGGCTTAATACTTGTTACTAATATAATATCAAAAAGTTCAAAAGCAAATTTATACTTGAGTGTATGCTTACTATTAAATTGAAGAGATGACCATCTAGTTGGAGGGATTAAGTAGGATTTTTTTATTATCTTTTAGAGATATTTAATTTTGTCATAAATGAAATTATTTTCACCAAATCTGCTATGATATCTGGAAAACCACTACTTTAATTGTGAAAATCCTTTGCGGGATTGTCTTATCCTAAAGTAATGGGCCCTAATTGTTTAACGTTTAACATTAAAGCCCAATGTATGGCCCAAATAACACTTTACCAGATCCTTAAATTTAAACTCACGTGCAGTTCACGTGCAATAAGCTAAGATAAGGCCATTATCTCTTTCCTTGAGTTTGAGAGCGAATTCGGAAGTAAAGGCGAAGGAAAAAAAGAAGAAAAATGGCAGCAATGGCTGCGCTTCAGAGTTCAATGGCGGGACTTTCTCTCTCTTCTTCTTCTTCGTTTTTGGGGCAGGCCTTTCTCCCATCTCTCGCCTTGCCGTCGGTTAGTCCCTTTAAAGTTTCCTCATTTTCATGTGAAGAATTTTAATGGGTTAATCCAATTTTTCCTTAGTTTTTCTGAACAAACTTAGAAAAGTTTTGAATTTTAATGGAGGAGGAGGAAAACCCAGATGGGTTGTTTGCACTTATTGGAATAATGGCCTCCAGTGGGAGGAATTTGATGTGTGTTTAGTTTAACTTTGGTTATAATCTCAAATTAACTTCCTTTCATAGTAATGTGGACTAAATTTTAGATTAACTGATAGACTGTTGTAAGTTCAGTCCTCTTGATTCAACAATTAGGCTATGATTTATGATCTTCAGGCAACAAGAGAAGGCCATATTAGTTATTTTTATGAACCAAAACTTGAAGCTGACCTATTCAAATTTAGTTAAACCTGTTAAAAGCTTTTTGTAATATCTGAAACCAAAAATAGGGTTTTCCAACCTTATTTTATACTGAAGTTGTGAAGTTCTATAACAAAAACATATGTGAATACAAAGCTAAAGTAAAACTTTTGCTTCTGATTTCAGCATCAAAACAGTATTTGAATGTAGTTGACTTTGTGAACTACCTCAAATAGAATCATGGCCAAGCGTATCTTCTAATCACATGCATATTTGACCACATTACTTTGTGTTAGTTAATAGCATTTCCTTGAATTCTTTCCATGTTTGCATCTTGATGGAATCTTTATGTCGGCGTTTGAGGTTTCAGAGGGTTAATTATAACTATGTTATCTCAGAATTGATTTAGAGACCATTTTGTACCATATACCTTACAATTTCTCTCTGCCTTTTCTATTAATATCCTTAATTAGATTTATGCAATGTTCATTTTCTAATACAGAATCTTTTGAAATCTGCTTCATGGTTTTCTTGCAGGTCACATATGTGGATAAGCCATGTACAATTGTTATGAAGGTCAGTGTATCAGTCTTTCTTCAGCCATCATGAATTAATTTTCAGCTGTTTTTCTTGAAAATTTTATTGCTTAGATGATATTCTCTATTCAATATACATATAACCATAGTGTTCGTTTTCTTAGATGATTTTTCTTGCTAAAATCTTACATTGTAAGTTATATATTTGACTGAAGGGTATCGTCTCAATTTGTATTGCAGCTTAAACGTTGGGAGAGGATAGAATGTAAACCCAACAGTCTCCCTGTACTGCACAAGATGCATGTTAAGCTCGGAGACACTGTGAAAGTTATCTCAGGACGTGATAAAGGTAAATTTGGTGACATTACTCGGATTTTCAAACATAACAGTACTGTCATTGTGAAAGACATAAACTTGAAGACAAAGCACATGAAGAGCCGAGAAGAGGGAGAGCCTGGGCAGATTGTCAAGGTGCGTACAGCCCTTTGAGAGTAGCGTATTCTATTTTCTTTAATATTATTAGATTTCTTTATCTGGGCAGTGGGCATGAAATAATCTGCACCATGTCTTAGTAAGAGCTCTTGTGTGCTGACGGTGTTAGATTTAAAGATAGGAGTTTAGGTAATTTTTATAGCCCTCTACCAATTTTGGTAGCAAAGCATCATAGGAATGGGAAAAGAACGAGGGAGCATATTATACTAGACGTTGCATTTGGTATTAAAGTGAATCAGTAATACAAGTAGAAGATATTTACTGCTGTAATTTCCCTTATCATCCTCTCCATCATAGCGTAATATTCACATTTGAGAATGTCTGAGAGTGTGTCACAAATTCATTACCAAATGTCTCTGATTTCATCTTTATGTTTAATAATGCATCATCTTAATGACAGATTGAAGCAGCTATTCACAGCTCCAATGTGATGCTATATTCAAAAGAACAAGAGGTAGCTAGTCGAGTGGGGCACAAAATTCTTGAGGATGGGAGCAGGGTTCGTTACCTCATCAAGACTGGTGAAATAATCGATAGTGCAGAAAACTGGAAGAAGGTGCATAAAGAAAAAGAGAGAGAGAAAGAAAAAAAAGCTACTTGAGGTCAGGTTGAAATCATCATCAGAATGTATGTAATATCTAATTCCTTCTGAATAATCTCTGTTGTTGTCAATTCCTTTATTTCTATTTTGGTTTCACATTGTAGCATTTGCGACCATTTCATCCTTTGTTGTTGTTAGCAATACTACTTATCAAAGGCTAAGTTTTTTCTGCTTTACATGTCGCAACATACTTGCAATGAACTTGTTAATAGACTTCATTTTGGATCCTTTATGTTTCATGTTATGTGAAGGTTATCAATTTCTGGTTCCCAAATCAATAATTCATGAACTTGGTTTTAGAGATTGATTCAGCTTCAGTATAACTGCTTTTTGTTACTAGTGATAATATTGAACAATTTAAACTTGGGTACATGGTAGTTAAAGAGGGATAAATATCAAGAAGCAGATGATTGAATAACTTTCTGGAAGTAGGCAAAATCCAGCGGCATTGTCCAAAGTGCAAATGGTACTAAATATGACAAGATTTGAGACTTCGAACATGATTCAAGGCCAAAATTCAATGCATTCATTTTCTTCCTTCTTCCAACACTAATAACTGTAGATGTGTCACTTCACTTGGATATGGTTGTTGAACGGCAAGCAACATTCACTATTGCATTCAATATCAAAGAAGTCAAGCAACCCATGAGTTCCATGACATGAAAAACTTTTTCAAATTTTGTGTAGAGTGAAATAGTGTAGATAAACGAAGAATATCAAATAGATTTGAAGTTTTAATCTTAAGTTAGCATTCTGCCAACCTAACTTGAAAATCTAAGGTATTATGTAGCTGTATTCAGATTAAGATTGATTGACTATTTTGAGAGGACTGAATTGTGTATTGAGGTTGAGGTCTGGTTTGCAGCCAAATTTTCTAAAGCAAAATTTACATGGTAAAAGTTAAAAAGGTTGCCTCACATTTTTCTCTCTTCTTGTGTAAAGTAGTGCAAGTGAAGTAGTGTAGTTATCACTACTCTTTCTATATTGTAGTTAAACAGGGAAATGTTTTTATAACACTGTACAATTGATTTGAGGAACCAAATTTTGTGGTAAGGAAAAATATTGTATGAAGTTGCATGAGGTTAGTTTTTGGATGCTTCAGAACATGCTGTTTGGAAATGTTATATTGTGAGACTTAATGTTTCGGTATTTCATTTAATTAAAACAGATGGCTACATTTGACATCTTACTAAAAATAGCTAAAAATAGATTTTCATTGAAGAGCAAATCCCTTGTTCTCATTACACTGTCTCCTCTTTACCGCAGAGTCCAGGGTCTAACAAAAAAGTGCAGGTGGTAGTTGTAATTGTGCAAGCCCAAACCCTAAAGCAATTAAAGGGCTCTTCATGATTGCCAGAGCTACATTTCCCTCATTGTTCACATTTAGTTTTGATTACCATTATTTTGGCTAATCAAAGACTCAAAATGATTCCTCCCAATAATTAGCATAACATGCCAAATATATCTGCACTAAAGTTCAGAATATAGACGATAAACATTGTTGTGATAAATCAATACCTTAACTTTCTTACTGGTCAATTAAGACTTGAACATAACTTGCAGTCCTTGGTCTTCAATCATGCAGATACTGTCACATACCTTGACATTACTGCATAATCTAGTAACTATGTGCCACTAAAATCTCAGTGTCAATCAATTATGCATCAGCTCTGTTGTGCTGATTCTTCTGTCGAGAAGATGTATCTATTTCTAAGTTTATAATGTATTTCTAACCTGGTTATAAGTTGAAGTTCAACTTTGAAGCATAAAAGAATTTGTATATATGGTCTTCTTCATAAACTTTGTCTTGCACCGGGTATCCTAGTATTGCACAGGGTAATTCTACCTGTATCCTAAGCCATCACTATAAGACCTCAGTGAATCAAATGGAACGTGAAATCTGAACTAGTTTATAGTAGACTATGTACACTAGCACTGTAGAATTTCAAGCTCCTTCATGCTTACATTAGTGGCAAAATATTTTCTCATAGAGGTGGGTGAAGCCCTAAAATTGACATTTACACCACATGCACCCAAATAAACAGCATAAGAGATTCTCATGAGTATGGAGATGAGGCATAGTTCTCTCTGAGAACAGATATTTCAGTAAGTTACAGTAGTTGATTAGATGAACTCAGACATTTCGCGTAGTTGTTAAATAGGGGGGAAAAATAGAAAGCAAAAGTTCATAAACTTTCTTCAGACTTTACATATTACCACAAAGCAGGGTAGAAGAGCTCTAGGATTAAGCAAGTAGAGTTCCTCAATGTTAGAATACAAGCCAGCTTTACCTGCTAATGAATCGAATCCGGATTGATTGGTTAACTGTTGAAAGTTATCTAGGGGCTTGTGAACTCTTCCAGCAATCACTCTGCACACAATCAATGCCTTTCTGATTGAAGGATTGTCTTCATAGACCTCAGTTGTTTCAAATGCTCTTCCACTAGTTGAAGTTGTAAAAACGCCTACTTCTCCTTTCTTTATTGAAAACCCTTGCCTTATGATTCTGCAGACATTGCATTTTTCTGAGGTGCAAAGGCTTGAAGAGCCGTTGATGCCTAGAGAGCAACCAATAGTTGTGACATAAAATCTTAAGAGTTCATTGCCATCAGCTAGACATCGAGGATGCTTCTTGGGGAGCTTGCTAGCTTTGATCTTAACAGATTCTCGGTATTCTTCAAACCTCTCAAGGGTTTTTTGCATGTTATGCACCTTTAGGACTCTTTCGATCCTACCACAGTTGCTTTCAGACTTTAACCAGCTTGTTCTGCAAATTATTTCTACTATCTTTCTCGAGGAGTCAACTTCTGCTAGCTCAGTAACTGTAGAGGTCAGTATAAGAAATGGTCAGTAGATCGAAATATTTTTGAGATAGTAATGATCCTAGAATCTTCTAGCTTTAAGCAAAAGTTCAACTCCCAAGAATTATAGTATTCTGTTTGTCTAAAGTCTAAGGAGTCTGAATTATTACAGATTTCAGAATATGATCACATGAAACATAATTTATACTGAAAGAAGAAACAAGAAGAAGAATTTTTTACCTGCATGCTCGGATAGATGATGAGCTTCCAAAGCTTCCCACTTGCGAAACTGCTCTCTGCACCTCTGACAGCCTACATAGCCACCATAAAACCCTGCAGCCTCAAGAGAAGCTCTTTCCGTCGCTGAGCTCTGCAAAATTCCACCTCCATTGCCAAAAACAGAACTAGATAAAGGAGACTTTCTCTGAGGAGAAGGATTATACTTTAGCCCGAGACGGGCTCCAGGCCCGGGAGTCCCTGGCCTCAATGTAGAGCCCACTAGGCCACCACCATTATCATCACCAAAACCAGTGATCTTGAGCTCACATTTTGAGTTGCCATGGAAAACCACTTCATGGGTTATTGGGTTCAGGAACTCGCTGCTGCCAATTGACCTTGGACTGCAACTGGGAGGCCTCTCTATTTGTCTTTTGCTGCCAGGGATCGCTACATCCTTGAGATTGGCTATGGATCTTGAGCACCCCGATCTCGGGGGTTTCCGTGTTAAGATTGTCCTCAGATGAGGAGGAGGAGGAGGAGGAGGATCATGGGCTTGGTGGGCGTGATGGGCTTTGAGCTTTGGATTGATCACATCCGATGGTTGAGATTTGCAGTGGAGAGATTTCTTGAGAGAGACCCAAACTGTTGGCATTTCTCTCCTCTGCTCCTTCTCTGTTTTCTTCTCTCTGTCTTGTTTTATGGAGAGAGGTTTGTTCTGGGCTTTAATGGTTGGCAGCAGCAAAATCACTCTCCATTGCCAAATTCATGCGAGCACCATTAAAAGCTTGGATCTTTGGTGATATCCTACCATCATTACTTGCCTGTAAGCAAACAAGGAAAAAGATTTCTTTTTTCATTGAAAGCTATATATACCCAGTTGAGGAGAAACAGAGGACTGGGGTTGAGTGTTGACAGCTTTCTTGTGTTGGAAACTGAACTGAACTGAACTTTTAATAATAAAGAACCCAACTCAGAGAAATCAAATGTGGGAGAGGTTGAAGATTAATTGCTCTCAATGGCATAGAAGAGCAAAAACAAATCTAACAACAAACAGAGAAGAAAGCCAAATCTACTATTATTTGAAAAAAAAATAAAATTGCTTATGCATTAATAAGCGGTGCACTCTGACCCTGTCTCATGAGGGAAGAGAGAGTACATGCCACTCTTTTGACCTTTTCCTGTAAATCAACTTAGTTACATAAGATAGCTGGTTTCTATCTTATTAAATGTTCTGTTGAAATCAATTATCAAACATATAAAATTACTGAAACGGTTTTTCTAATCGGTGCACGTGGGTACTCGTTAAGGGATGAGTGAGAAGGAAATAAATAGCAAGTGGACCCTCCTCCTTCACACACGCATGCACTAAGTTCTCTCCTTGATACTCTATAATTCGTGTCATCTACTTGAATGCTATAATTCACATCATCCATTTGAGAATTCAAACCACGTGCAAAAAAAAATGATAATGTTAACTACACTACTCCATTTTTACTATTTTTCACGCTACAAAAGAGTAGGCTCCTTTGTTGAGTCATCAATTTTGAAAAAAAAATTAAAGAGTTTGGACCCCCCACGTTTTTGTCTTGTAGGTTAAAAGTAGTGTAAGTTGAGTAAACATCTCTATGGCTCATTTGAGAATGCGAACCAAAAATTGAACGGATCAGATAGGTCAATTTCTTATAATTAAATACGAATTTGTAAGTTTCTCTTGGCCCTAAACAATGTAGTAGTATAAACGACAGGATAGCTGGGCTTTCAGAGCCCAATATTATCCATAAGCAATTTATGTACACGACTTTTATTGACTTCACATTCCTTGCGCTGATGCAACAAGTAGGATATATAAATCTAAAAAATAATTTTTTATATGTATGAATACATGATCATTCTAAATAGAATTTGTATTTATAATAGGAATATTTTGACCTCTCATACCATCTACATATCCATCCTATATTGCACATCCACTACTTTGGTTAGTATCTATTAGGAGTGAGCATTAATAGTTAACCGAATAAACCAATTGAATTGATTGAATTTTGACGGTTTGGTTCCGTTTTAGAATATATTTTGTTTGGTTCGATTTTATAATATGTTTCAGTTGGTTCGGTTTGAGAAGATTTCAAGCTAAACAAACCGAACTGACCGCTCTTTCAATTTGTCTAAAATAACTCTTTCTTTCTTTTCATTAGTCCACAAATTTCTTCTCTTTTTTTCTCAAATTCTTTATTCTTTCAATTAGACTATTTTCTTAATTAAACTAGTTGAAGTCCAGCCTGAATATTCCGAACTGACTGAACTAATTTTCAGTCTGTTTGGTTCGCTTTCAAATATAGAGAGTATCAGTTCGGTTTTGTCAAAATTCGTAAAAACCGACCGAACCAACCGTTTACTCACGCTTAATATCTGTGTAAACCACATGAATTGATAGGCTTCCTTCTTCCTTTTCGGAAAAAAAATGAAAAAAAAAAACATGCTCTTAATTATTGACTTTAGTATGAGGCAATAGTCTTAATATTAATTTATAGAGATTTGGTTTCTAGTAAGTTTAACTCCCGGGATATTACTACTTTTTAACCCTCAAATATGGATCCAAATATCATCTTTCTTTTATTTTGTTTGATAATTATTGTTTTCAAAATTCGTCTAAAAAAATTAATCTTAAAAATAGCATTAAAAACTCAAAGAGCTAATTACCAACCCAACGGTCAATCACATTTACACGTATTTTCTCCCGCGTTCTCGTTCCTTCTCTTTTTCTCTCTTCAACAAAATTTCCCCCAATTCAAAAAATTAGAAACCCTAGATTCCCCAATTTGGTCGCATTTGAATTGGACCGGTCTAAAAGGGAGAAACACAAGAAATCTGTCTGGTTTCTTTACGTTTCTCCCACAAAATTTCGACCGGTTTCTCTTCAAATTATCAGCTGCCGTTTTTAATCTTGAAATTCCGTTCTTTATCTTGTAAAAGATTCTTTTTTCCGAAGGGTTATGTTGTCGTGATCCCAAAGCTTGAATCTTTTTGATGAAATGTATAGGGCGGCTGATTTCAGAAATGATGTGTTTGAAAAAATTTGGATTTTTGGGTATTTTACTGATGTTATCTCATGTACTTGCCTGGAGAGCTTTGGCGGGAAAGCAAGGGATGGATGTCCGACCGTTATTGAGATCGAATTTCGATGAGCAGACGGTAATAAGGTTTTCCTCTTTTTTCTCCTCTATAATTTGATTATTTATGGAAGATTTGTATTGTTACCATGAATTATTCCGTGTGCTGATAATTTGATGAATAATTGCTTGGTATTCAATTAAGCATTTTGGAATTTTTTGGTTGAATTATATGTGAAATTTACATCGCTGTTCTTTACAATAGTAAAAGATGTCTTGTACGAGAGCAATTTGCCTCAATCTCAAATTTGTTCTCTAGATTGTTGTCATTTGTGATATGGATATCTTGGTGTTGTTCATATACAAGTTTAGTTCGTCCTTTGTCCTGTCTTCTTCCTTGGTCTTTATCTGCATGATGGAGTCATGGTCACACTTTGGTCCTCCTTCAGTAATTATATGTGCCTATAATTGGCACTTCTCCATAACCTTGTTTGCATCTACGACCGCTTTCTTCAACACTGTGGCTTTTTATTGGTAATAGATTTGAGAGAAGACACCACTCATTTGAGAGAATCCCTAGACACTCATCAGAATACGAAAATGCTTGCAGATTTAGCTTCATGTCTTGTTAAGAATAGAGTCCATTTAGAAGTCATCCTCATCGAAGAATTGCCAAACATAGATTTAGTTTCTTTCGCTGTCATGTTGTTAGTTTGCGGCATTGTTATTGTTTTTTAGCTAAAAGGTGGGTGAAAACCTCCGTGTTCATTAGGAGTATTTACCATTAAAAAACCCCAGAGTAGTACAAGCTAACATAAACCACACGAAAATGGAGTTCAGGAATCAACAAGTATGTAAGTAGATTCCATCAAAAGGTAATTGGAATTTTCAATTTATTGTAGATTTTGCTGATCTAATATGGCAAATCTCTGTATCTGTTAGATATGTGTATTCTTATGATTGTGGCTTTTTCCTTGGACTTGCAATGTTTCTTTGCTTTATTCGGCCATTGATTTTTCTTTGTTTCTACTTATAATTTTCCTCTCAAGTTTCAGACATCCTTATTCATCAAAACCATTTTCATTTCTGGATTTATAGTGAAATAAGTATGTTCAAAATTGTTCTAGTACATTTGTGGCTTATCATAGTAAGGTTACTAAATTCATTGATTAGCTTCTGGCTAATAAGATTGGGAATCTTTGTTCTGCACATTAAATGCTTCTCCTTTTGATGTCTAAAACGTTAAAGATCTTGATTTTGTCATGTTGAAGCAGCAATTAAACTCAGTTTTCTAGAACGAAATGATTTGTAACACTTATTTTTGATAAATTATGATTATGACAGGTGGAGCAGATGTGGCTAGATTGTGGTCTGGATTTGGTTACTATTAAAGAAGAGGTTCAAAGGTCAGATCCTTACCTTGTCAAAAAAATATTACTATCCAAAGGCAGTATACGAGAAGCCCTCGATCGTCTGTATCCTGGAATTAACCATAGCTTTCGTGATTGTCTAGTCAAACAAAACTTCCCCCTATATAACTCAGCAGATGACAGCCTAAGAATTTGGTTTACCAATTATCTCGAGTCATCACTTAGACAATTGCCTTCTATAAGAAGAAATTTAGCTGCTAAGTCTTCTGAGGAGATGTCCCCAAATTCAGCACCAGCTCCTTCTCCAAATTCAGACCCTGATGCTGATTCCAATCCATCTTTGATCCCGAGAGTCAAGCCAACTAAAAATAGTCCACCATCACCCTCATCAGGGAGAGAAAAAGCTCCTTCTAAGGGTCCTAAGGGTCCTAAGGGAGTACAGCCAGCTTCAGATAATGGAGCTTCAGATAATGGAGTTGTAGCTTCAGATAATGGAGTTATAGCTTCAGATAATGGAGTTCTCTCTCAGCAACCCGATGATAAAATTCAGCGTCAAACTCCTCCTGTAAATAATCAACCCAATAACAGTGCAGTTATTATTGCTGTTGCTGTAACTGCAGCGGTGACTGCTGTATGTGTTGCGCTTGTTTTCATCTGCTATTTTAGATGGAAGGGAAAGAATCGGTATGCTGGATATAAAATAAAGGATGACAAGCCGCTTCTGGGTCTTAGTATAAGCGATTTATCTGGTATGTAAATGTTTTTTATTCAATCCATTTTGGTGTAAGGTTATTTTTACTGCTGAGTTTTTGGTTTTTCTCTTTTTTTCTTCTATTTTCAGGTTCACAGAAGTCTACGGACACTCCTAGCGGTATATTAGCCCCACCAAAGCCTCTAAAAACTGATCCAAGCCAATGTATTCAGGTTTCATGCTTGGATAGTTCGGCTGAGACTAAGTCATTAGGTAAACTTCCAGGGAATCCAGGTCTTCAAATTTGAATTAGTGTTAATATCACAAAACCCCCTGAACTCAGGGTGCACATAACCCCTCTGAAATTTTTTATCTCACATAACCCCGTGAACTTTGGGATGTCTCATAGAGCACTCCTGAACTTTAAACTTTCATCACTGGACCCCCTCCTGTAATTGGTAAATGCCTAAAATGTCCTCGAGAAAAAACCCTGAAAGTTAGTCATTTGTCATTTACAGGCAACGTAACTCCTTTCCCAGTTGACGGGTTTTTTTCTCTCTCAAGTAAATTTTAGCTACTTGCAAATTACAGGTGTGGGGGGTTGTGTGGGTGGGTTCTGATGAGAGAAGTTTAACGTTCATGGGGGTTTGTGAGAGACCCCAAAGGTCAAGAGGGGGTTGTGTGAGAAAAAGAAGTTCAGGGGGTTATGTGCGAACAACCCCCCCCCCCCCCAAAAAAAATGTTCAAGGGGCTTTTGTGAAATTAACCCATTGAATTATTCAAATTTGGGCTCTTCAAATGCAAGTTCTTCTATTGAGCTAAATAACATTGTTTTAACAGATACTCCTGCTCCAAAACCACCTCCTCCTCCGCCTATGCCTCCTGTTAAACCTCCTCCGGGCCCACCTCCACCACCAAAATCCGGTCCTCGCCCTCCACCTCCACCAAAAGGTTCAGCTCCTCGACCCCCACCCGGAAAAATCAACATTACAAGGCCAAATAAAGCCCCACCACGTGCACCAAATACGAATGGAGAAGATTCTGCAGATGACGGAAATGCCCCTAAGACCAAACTTAAGCCATTCTTTTGGGATAAGGTTCAGGCTAAACCTGATCAGGCTATGGTCTGGGATAAGCTAAAAGCTGGTTCTTTCCAGTAAGTTATTGTTCTTAAGATCTTGAATTGGTGGATTCTTGGTGCTAAAAGGGTCATTTCGACTTGCAGGTTTAATGAGGAGATGATAGAAAGTCTATTTGGTTACACCGATAACAAAGAGGGGAAGAAGATGTTGTCACAGAAGGATAATGCTGCTCAGTATGTCAGGATCCTTGAGCCTAAAAAGTCACAGAACTTGTCTATTTCTTTGAAAGCAATGAGTGTAAAATCAGAGGAAGTTCGTGATGCACTTTTGGAAGGTAATTCTAGTGTTATTTACGTTCATGTTATAAATAGCATGAGTTACTTCCCGGTATTAATTTATAGGTTAATTGGGGATAGACCCTGCATCAAATTGAACTTACTACCTTTGTAGTTCCATTGTTGCAGATAGACCCCCAGAATTAAAAGTTTTTAACCATTTTAAGGGGTTCTACGTGCAATAATAGATTTCCCTCAGGGGGTCTTATACGAACTATAATATTCTTTGTATGGATACCAGGAAACGAGCTTCCAGCAGAGTTGCTGATTACATTGCTGAAAATGGCACCTACAACTGAAGAAGAACTGAAGATTCGGCTTTTTGCTGAACCTTCTCAGCTTGGCCCTGCAGAACAATTTATAAGAGACATAGTGGATATCCCATTTGCTTATCAGCGGATGGAAGCTTTGCTTCTTATGACTTCTCTACCGGAGGAAGTTTCAAGCATTTCTGATGCCTTTTCAGCTCTAGAGGTAAGCTTTTATCTCATATGTCTTTGTTTTTATTTTGAGTTAATAGGACAACTAATGCTCTTTATTTCTTAGAAAATTAGAATAGGTTTTGATCTTTTTGGAACTTGGATTGAGACATAAATAAAGGCACAAAGGAAGACTTATTCTTAGATATTATGTCTGTTCTGTTAGGTTATCAGAGATCTGTATGCAGTAAACTCACAGAAATTAGTGAATGTACTCATCATTTTTATTGAAGCAAAGGAAGGCTTAAATAGCCTTTTACAAAGAACTTCAAAATAAACTAATTCAATCACGATTAACAAACCTAATCGTGATCTTAACAAACTAAGAAATAGTCAAATAACAAACTTGATCTCAAATAACAAACTTGATCCTGCAACTAGGAATTATTATCTTGAAACTAAAACAAAGTAAACTGAAGGAACGAGTAAACAACCAACTCTAACAAACTAGTGCATTCACTAACACCGAATTTGCAGCTTCCAACAAATTCCTCCCCTAAACTGGAAATGCTAACAAGCATCCAGTTTAATCAGTCAAGGCTTGAACACCAAGAAGTTGACGAAGTTTCACAAACGTTTCCAACTTCACAGGTTTTGTCATTATGTCTGCAACCTGGTTTTCAGTTCCACAAAAAACTAGCTTCACAGCTCCCTCATTAGTGAGATCACGCAAGAAATGATATCTCACGTGTATATGTTTAGTTCTCCTATGCATAACCGGGTTCTTTGAAAGCTTAATAGAAGAACTATTATCACACAAGATCTCCACACATTTACCTTGAGAGAAACCAATTTGGGAAAGAACTTCCTTCATCCAAATACACTGACATGCACAAGCTACTGCTGCAACGTACTCGGCCTCCGTCGAAGACAAAGTAACTATTGCCTGCTTCCTTGAACTCCAACATACAGCAGCTTCACTCAGCAGAAAAACATATCCAGACGTACTTCTCCTATCGTCCACATCTCCTGCGTAGTCACTGTCAGTGTACGCCTTCAACTCACTACCAAATCCACTCTTGTAAAACAGTCCCAGATCCAGTGTCCCTTTCAAGTACCTGAGCACCCTTTTAGCAGCCTGTAAATGTTCCTCCTTTGGTTTGGCCATAAATCTGCTAATAAGACACACAACATACATCATATCCGGCCTTGTTGTCGTCAAATACATCAAACTTCCCACTAACTGCTTGTACAACGTTGCATCTACATCTGCACCACCACCTTCTTTGGACAACTTAGTTCCAGGGACTATTGGATTCTTCACGGGATTGCAATTCCACATTTTGAATCTCTCTAGAACTTCTCTTGCGTACTTCTTTTGGCACAAGTGAATTCCCTTGGAACTCTGCTGGACTTCCACACCCAAGAAATATCTCATTTTCCCAAGATCGGTCATCTCGAACTCTAGCTTCATTGAGTTCCTGAACTTTTCACATACACCAACATCATTGCCTGCATATATCAGATCATCAACATAGAGGCTCACCATCAACAAACTTTCACCTTCTTTTCTTTTGACAAATAATGTGTGATCATGGCTGCTTCTCTCGAATCCTTCTCTGAGAAAATAACTTTCAATTCGACTAAACCAGGCCCTCGGGGCTTGTTTTAATCCATATAGTGCCTTGTTGAGTCTATACACTTTGTCTTCCTCCCCTTCTTTGATGTACCCCTCTGGTTGCTCAACGTATACTACTTCTTTCAATTCTCCATACAGAAAGGCACTTTTTACGTCAAGCTGGTATACCAACCAACCTCTTTGAGCAGCCACAGCTAACAACATTCTTATTGTGTCCCAACGAGCAACTGGAGCGAATATTTCGTTGTAGTCAACACCTTGCTTCTGTGCATAGCCTTTTGCAACTAATCTCGCCTTGTACTTGTCAACATTACCATTTTCATTTAATTTAATCTTGAAGACCCACTTCACTCCGATCCTTTTAGCTCCCATAGGCAGACGTACAAGCTCCCAAGTCTTATTTCTCTCGATGGCCTCTATTTCAAGCTTCATTGCATCCTTCCATTTTTTGTTTTTAGCAGCCTCCTCATAGCAAGTGGGTTCTTCATGTGACATGAAAAATGCCAAATTCTGATCACCTTCTTCCTCTGATAACCCTTCTCCACTCACATAGTCTTGTAACCATGCTGGTGCTCGCCGAACTCTCTCTTCTGGTGAGCTTGATACACTTTGTTTCGGTGAGTTTTCAGGCTCGGTATTTGTCTCCAGTGGGCTCTCCTCTGGCTCATTTGTTTCATTTTCAGGCACTGCATCATCGTCTTCATCTCCCCAGTCTAGAACATCAAGCTTGGCTGCCTCCGAGCTCATTCCCCAATTCCACTGCTCATTTTCTTCAAAAATCACGTCTCGGCTTATGATCACTTTCTTTGTAATCGGATCATAAAGCCGATAAGCTTTTGATTCATCACTTACACCAAGAAGTACGCATTTGTGGCTTCTATCATCAAGTTTCAATCTCTTCTTCTCAGGAATATGCACATGGCCAATGCACCCGAACACTCTAAAATAATCCACACTCGGTTTGATGCCGCTCCAACATTCTTCAGGAACCTTATTCTTCACAGCCACTGTCGCTTCTATTCAACACATGAGCTGTCCATCTAGCTGCCTCTGGCCAGAAGGCCTTTGGCATCTTCTTCTCTGTCAATAAACACCGGACCATGTTCATGATAGTACGGTTCCGACGCTCAGCTACTCCGTTTTGTTGCGGAGTGTAGGAAGTCGTTAGTTGTCTTTTGATGCCATGTTCTTCACAGAAAGTGTTGAACTCATGCGATGTAAACTCGCCTCCCAATGGGTTAAGTAAACAACATATACTCTTTCCTGTCTCTTTTTCAACTAAATGCTTGAAATTCTTAAACATAGCGAAAGTCTCACTCTTTTCAACTAAGAAATATATCCAGATTTTTCGACTAAAGTCATCAACAAAAACCAAAAGGTACCTCTTTTTGCTGTTCGACATAGGTGTGATAGGACCACACAAGTCTGCATGAATCAGCTGTAACCTTTCTGATGCTCTCCATTGACTTCTTTTTGGCATAGCTTCACGGTGTTGTTTTCCCACATTGCACACACCACAGACCTTGTTAACTGCTTTGAACTGTGGCAAACCCCTCACAAGTTGTTTATATTGCATGGTATGAAGACTCATGTTATTCAAATGACCATATCTCCTGTGCCATAGGCTGATAGCATCATCTTCTTCTACTTGTAAACACCTTGAAGAGTGTGGCTTCATGTAAGCGAGCAAAACAAACATCCGATTAGTGGTCATCTGCGTGTGCACAATAAGACCCCTTTGTGGATGATAGACTTTACAAACACCTTCACCAATTAGAATAGTCAAGCCCTTCTCTTGCAACTGACCAATGCTTAGTAAATTGTTAGTGAGATCAGGAATGAAGAACACATCTGTTATTATTTGAGTCATACCTTCGACCTCGAGTCTGACGTTCCCTCTCCCCATCACCGGCATTCTTGAGCTATTTCCCAACTTCACTGTGTGCCTAAAACTTTCATCAAGATTCACAAACCACTCCTTATTTCCTGTCATATGATTAGAGCATCCCGAGTCAAGAAACCAGACGCCTTCTCTTGTTGCACCATTGAGTTCAACATGAGCCATCAACAAAAACTCTTCCTTATCATTAATCTCCACATAATTTGCTGCCTTCTCCCAGCTAGGACACTCATATTGGAAGTGCCCTAGTTTATGACATTTAAAACACTCTATGGTTGCCTTGTTGAGGATTCTACCTCTCCCTCTTCCTCGCATGCTTCCGCTGCCCCTCATAGCTCCTCTTCCTCTTCCTCGCATGCTTCCGCTGCCCCTCATAGCTCCTCTTCCTCTTCCGCGTGCACCCGAGTTCTCATATTCAACTTTGAGCACTTGTTCGTCATCTCCTCTTCGTCGAACTTTTTGCTCATGAACAAGCAAAGAACTCTGCAATTCATCGACTGTGAGTTGGTCGATATCCTTTGACTCCTCAATCGAGCACACTACAAAGTTGAAGTTTTCGGTGAGTGTACGAAGAACTTTCTCCACAATTTTGACATCAGACATGTCTTCGCCACAATTCCTCATATCATTGGCGACTATCATCACTCTCCCAAAATAGTCAGTAATTGACTCTCCTGTCTTCATCTCCAGAATCTCGAAACTTCTCCGAAGCCTTTGAAGTTGTGCTCGCTGAACCCTAGCATTACCCTGATACTTGACTTTCATTGATTCCCATAATTCCTTCGCCGTCTCCTTCCGTGTGATTGTCTTCAGGATAGACTTGTCAATGGATTGGAAAAGATAGTTTTTCGCCTTCAAATCTTTCAGCTTGGCATCATCCAGAGCTTTCTGCTGTGTCGTCGACAACACTTCTTCTTCTCCTGGCTCCTTGTATCCGGTTTGAACCACACTCCAATACTCCTTCGATCGAAGGAGATTCTCCATGATCAGGCTCCAATGATCATAGTCCCCATCAAACTTGGGAACGCATGGCTGTGTGAAGTTGCTCGACTCCGCTGCCATTCTCAACACGCACTCAGGCCTCCTTTCCCTTGCTCTGATACCAGATGTTAGGTTATCAGAGATCTGTATGCAGTAAACTCACAGAAATTAGTGAATGTACTCATCATTTTTATTGAAGCAAAGGAAGGCTTAAATAGCCTTTTACAAAGAACTTCAAAATAAACTAATTCAATCACGATTAACAAACCTAATCGTGATCTTAACAAACTACGAAATAGTCAAATAACAAACTTGATCTCAAATAACAAACTTGATCCTGCAACTAGGAATTATTATCTTGAAACTAAAACAAAGTAAACTGAAGGAACGAGTAAACAACCAACTCTAACAAACTAGTGCATTCACTAACACCGAATTTGCAGCTTCCAACATGTTCGTATAAGATAACCTAGACTTTGCGTTGATTTCTCTCTACAATATTTTGCTGATTGAGAAGATCAATTTGAATCTTCTTCGTAAAAAATACCATACTGAAAGGACCTACCTGATATATTTTTATGGGGCTGATTTGCATTTCTCATTCAAATTTCTGATCCATTTGAGAGCATATTATAGGAGAATACATGTTTTCTGTAAAACATTTAAACTTTGCTTTTGGATACTTAATTCATTTTACTCTAGGGTTAATTGCGGATAGACTCCCTGTACTATTGCTAAATTGAACTTAGTACTCCTGTAGTTTTATTGTTGCAAATAGATCCCCCTGAAAGAGCTCTATTCTTGCAGATAGACCACCTGAAAAGGAACAGAAAAATTTCATGCAGGGGGTCTATCCGCAATTAACCCTTGTATATTACAAAATGTAAATGCAGCAGAAATTAAAATATTATAGTGTGGCTCAAAATATTTCAACCTTATGCTTCATCTGTATCCAGGTAGCTTGTAAAGAGCTAAGAAACAGCCGCCTTTTCCTAAAACTCCTCGAAGCCGTCCTTAAAACAGGCAATCGTATGAACGATGGCACTTACCGAGGAGGAGCGCAAGCGTTTAAACTCGACACCCTCCTAAAACTCTCGGACGTTAGAGGAACCGACGGCAAAACAACGCTCCTCCACTTTGTCGTTTTAGAGATCATCCGTGCAGAAGGAGTACGCGCAGCCCGTACAGCCCAAGAAAGTCGAAGCAGCGTTTCAAGCCTAACCTCCGAAGATCTCCTCGACGAGCCTCCTTCTGACTCTGGAGACTATTACCGAACTCTTGGTCTTAAGGTCGTCTCGGGTTTGAGTAGTGAGCTCGAAAATGTCAAAAAAGTTGCAGGGCTCGACACTGATGCATTGACAAACACGGTGGCGAGCCTTGGTGAAAAAGTATTGAAGACGAAAGAGTTTCTAAGGACTAAGATGGAAAATTGCGATGAGGAGGGTCAGTTTTTACCGTCACTTAAAGCTTTTGTGGAGCATGCAGAGGCTGATATAACTTGTTTGCTGGAGGAAGAGAAGAAGATGAGGCTGTTGGTGAAGGAGACTGCTGATTATTTTGATGGGAATAGTGGGAAGGATGAGGGTCTCAGATTGTTTGTTATTGTGAGGGATTTTCTGGGTATGATTGATAAAGTGTGTAGGGAAGTGAAGGTATTGCCGAAGCCGAAGCCACATAGAGCTAGAGAAAGTGTCGCAGCGTCGTCGCCAGCGATGTCGCCTGCTAGAGACCCTCCTGTCAGAGATCCTCGGCAGTTGCTGTTTCCGGCGATCAAGGATCAGCGAATGGAGGGTTCGGATTCTTCCAGTTCTGATGAAGACGATTAGTTGGATGAGGAGGTATTGTATTCTCTGTTGCTCGAAATCTGAAAGCTGTTCATTCTAATTTTTGTTAGTGACATTCCTCAGGTACGCTAAATGATTGATGCGGTGGCCTCCATTGGCTTGAGATGGGCCTTCTTTCATTGGCAACAGATATAGTGCATCAACAAGGACTGGTATTGGATTGTTGTTGGCGTCATTGAAGGATGATGGGGGCCTGAGCTAGGATCAAATGAAGAGTCAAAGCAATGAATATGAGATCCAGTACTGACTTTATTTGTGGTCTTTAGACCCACTTTGTAAATGAAGAATTAGATTTATTGATTTATTATTGTGCAATTATGTTCCCTTTTTTTTTATCTATTGAGGGAAATGTATATTTTTTGTTCTGATTATGAGATGAATATCACTTTCAATATATAATAAAAAAATTCATTTAAAAATAAGGTTACAAATGTCAGAAGTGGGATTTGAACCCACGCCCTCTCACGAGGACCAGAACTTGAGTCTGGCGCCTTAGACCACTCGGCCATCCTGACTTTGTTGATGAGCCTCATTAATACCAAAATATTGTGGCTCATATCTTTCTGATAATTAAGAATTCAATTAACTCGGAGTTTGCCATGATTTCTCTCTTTTATCATCCCAATTCTTCTACTCAAATCGAAATATTAAGAAAACACTGAATAATCCATTCACATACATCGCAACATAACAAACTAAACAATCAAATCTCATCAACCATTGAGAATTAAACAAACCCTCAACCATAAACACGCATCTCGTTTCAGTGTCAAACAACAATCCATTCACATATGAGATAAAAAAGTGTTCATTTCATTTCATTCATCAAACTAATAACCCCAAACTTACAAATACCCACACACTAAACAACTACAACTCTAAACCTAAAAAAAGAAAACCAAACACCAAAATCTACAAAATAGTCTAAGCACAGAAGCAAAGCCCTTCTTCAACTGTCATCATCAGCTCCGGCCTTTGAAGAGGCTCCAGCTTTCTTCGGGAGCAAGAGGTTGTGGATGTTGGGCATCACTCCTCCGTTGGCGATGGTGACGGTGCCCAGCAGCTTCGAGAGCTCCTCGTCGTTCCTCACCGCCAATTGAATGTGCCTCGGTACGATTCTAGTCTTCTTGTTATCTCTTGCGGCGTTTCCAGCGAGCTCCAAAACCTATTTATCATCATATAGGTCAAAAGATGAAATTTTGATCAATACCCATTTCATTTTGATGAATACCCATTTCAAGAATTAAAAACAAAAAAAAAAGACTACCGAATCTAATCGAATCAAATTCACAAAAAATTGACGCAAAAACATCAATTTGAACAAATTTCAGAGATCTGTACCTCAGCAGCGAGGTACTCGAGGACGGCCGCGAGGTACACCGGAGCGCCGGCGCCGACCCTCTCTGCGTATTTTCCCGCCTTCAGGAATCGAGCGATCCTACCCACCGGAAACTGGAGCCCGGCCTTGCTGCTCCTCGACGTCGCCTTCTTCGCCGCCGCAGATCCAATCGCTTTTCCTCTTCCCGCCATTGAGAATCTCGCTCGAGTTCTTGTGAATTTGGGGGGGCTAGGGTTACGAGAACGAAAGAGGGGAGACAGCGAGAATTGGGGTCGCGTTCTTTGATTTGGGGGTGTTGGTGTTATTTTATAGGGTTGTGTTTGGTATTGGCCAATGATGAGAGAGCACGCGGATCGAGAGTTTTGACGGTTGGATTGGAAATAAATGGACGGCTAGAGTTTGCTGAGAGGAGGTCGTGTGGATAGCGGTGGAGAAAATTACTGGAATGGAAAGGGCTTGAGAGTGATCCACGTGTTTCGTGGCGGTTCCAAGTCCAAAATTAACCCAAAGTTAGATTATTGGGCCGGGTTTTATCGCTTCAGGCCCAGTTAAAGAATAACCCCATAGCGCATTGAACTTAGCAAGGAAAGGGCTTAATCCACATCCTTTTTTTTTTTTTTTTTTTTTTTTTAAGAGAAAAAGGATGAGGAAATCATAAGATCCCCCCAGCCATGCCTACTACATTGCCCAAAATAGGTTGTTTTACAAGTTAGTAGCTGATCCCCCAACTCCAAAGGAAAAGCCACTTCTGACATACAAAAGTCCTTCAAAAGAAACAACCAACCTCTAAATCTCCCCATATAACAACAAAAAAACATCCATACTAAGCCACACATACGACTAGACTCAAAAAATAGTAAGAATATAAACATCCAAAAACAGTCATTGTGCATCATATGTATTTTGCTTTCAGTCTACTCCATAATTCTGCTTGTATCACTTGTATTTCCAGTTCCAGCAACTATAGCAGCTCTTCTTTTGCGCTTTGTATAGATCTTGTCAGCCCTGAAACGACCTGGAACATTCTCCAGCCAGAAAGATGAGAAATAAGCAGTTTTTTCCAGATTTCTAAAGAATATACTGATTTATGATGAAAAATCCTTCTATTTCTTTCATGCCACACACTCCAAAGAAGTGCACACACAGTTATGTCCCACTTCAATCTAATTTGAGATTGGATCTCTTGCAGCCTCCATTCAGACCATATTTCCTTCACCTTAATTGGTTTATGTTGTAGTTTGAACTTATACAATAAAGAATTCCACACAAAGAATACAAAGGAACAATGTAAGAAAAGATGGTCATGGGTCTCAATTTCTCTTTCACACACCACACAGGTATCATCATTAATAGCATTGACTTTCTTCAATCTATCTTTTGTGTTAAGTCTTTGTCTAGAGATTAGCCACATTAGAATCTTAATCTTCAAAGGAACAGGGATATCCGAAATTATACTACTTGTAGTCCTCAATCCACCATCAATCAACATGTTATAGAAAGATCTAACATTGAACCTCCCATTGTTTTCAAAATACCATTCCCTTTTGTCATCTTCATTTTTGAAGGAACTGGTGTCTATCATTTTCAACATATCTAAGTATTCAAATACTAACTCTCCTTGTAACTGTCTAATGAAAGTTATATTCCATTGCCATCCATTTCCTACTCTCACTTTTGTACATGGCAAAAAGCAATGCATATTACTCACAATATCTTTCCATAAACTAGCAATTCCTCTCACCTGAAGACTACATTCAACTATGTTCCTCTCTTGGTGATAATTGCTGTGAACAATTTGTTTCCAAAGCACATTTGAGTCATCAATTCTCTCAATGACCCATTTTGTTCATTAGATCCACTCCAAAAAAAAACTCCTCCTCACTTTATCAATTCTCTCAATGACCCATTTTGGAAATTTAAAAAAAGACAACCAGAACAGGGGCATTGCTGTAAGAACAGAGTTAACTAAAATCAATCTCCCCCCTCTAGAAAGTGAATTTCCTTTCCACACAGTTAACTTCCTCTCCACTTTCTCAATTAATGGACACCAATCATCCTTAATGAGTTTAAAAGGTCTCAGAGGCACTCCTAGATATGTTATGGGAAAAGTCCCACTTTGACAATTCATCACAGAGGCCACTTGACTTTGCAATTCTAAATTATCTTCTAACAAAATAACCAAACTTTTAGAAAAATTTATTTTTAGACCTGAACTCATCTCAAAACCATAAAGAAGGAGCTTCAATACCAATAAATGATCACAATTAGCTTTACAAAAAAGTAATGTGTCGTCTGCATATTGTAGGTTAGCACTTTTATGATAATCTTGTAAATCACATTCAAAAAACTGATTGGCCTATAGTCTCCTACCTCAATAGCCTCTATTTTTTTTTTTGGAATTAGAACCACAAAGGCATAATTCAATCTCTCAATTTCCAATGATCCTTCATAAAAATCATTAAACATTTTACACAAATCATCTTTAATAATCTCCCAAAACTCTTGAAAAAAAGTAGGAGAAAAGCCATCCGGACCCGGGGCTTTGTCCCCACCCATATCAAACACAGCTTTTTTGATCTCCTCTATTGAAAATTGTTGTTCCAAACTTTCATAGTCCCAACTACAATCTGGATATAACCTAATCCACATCCCATTAATTAAACAAGGTGACAGCTTGAATGCTCCTAAAATTAAATTTCGGGGTTCCGGTGGCATGTTTGGTAATTAGTTTCCATGAATTTCGCTCACTATGCCTCCACTAATAACGCTCACGTGTGTGTTTCAAGTTCCACACCTAGTTTCGTAAATTATTTCATCTTTCGAGGACAATTGAGGAATTCCTATCATCCGTCATCTTCATCCTCATCTAATACCCTTCCATCAATTTTATCGTCTAAATCTTTCTCTATGATCTAATTTTTTTTTCTTTGGTTCCTTGGATCTAACCTCACTTAGCTTTTCCCTTTCTCATGTTTGCTTCCTCCTTCGTCATTCTTATAGATCAAAAAGAACTAGAGAAGTAAATTATTTGTGTTAAAAATACATAGGATTTGAGAATTTCTATCTAAATCTTGATAACTGTCAACTGAAGAAGGATTGTTCGGGCTTTTGAGCCAATAAGTGTCAGTTTGAATCATGATTGAGCAATGAAGTTTGGAAATTAAATGAGTTTTGGATTGACCTGTTATAACAAATTTGATTTGGGAATTAAATTAGTTTGGAAATTTTGGGTTCAAAGAAGTAGTATGATGAAACTCTTAACTATGATATTTGCTCTTGATGAAGTTAATTTCTTGGTTTTGTTCACCGACGGTAAAGGAAATTTTGTTGATAGATATTATGTATAAAAAATTGGGAGTTACGATTATAGAAAGTCTGTGCGGCGGTTGTGAAAAAGCAATGGGTTTTGGATTGAAATAGTGAGGAGGAAGATGAAAAAGAGTTACGATTTTACCCTTCAATTAAAAATTAAATTAAAAAATTTTAGGAGCACCGAAGCAATGCTCATTAAATAAAGGGTAAATATCAGAAAACCCCCTTTAACTTTGGATGATTGCGAAAGCCCCCTTAAGTATAGAGATTATAACAACACCCCCTAACTTTCAAATTTTAGCAGAAAGCCCTCTTTAACTTTGAGATTTTATCAGAAAGCCCTCATGATTGATAAAATCGCAAAGTTAAAGGGGGTTTCTGTTAATCCCTAAACTTAAGGGGGATTTCATGATATTTGGAATGGTAAGGGGGATTTTCTCACAATCATCCAAAGTTAAGGAGGGTTTTATGATATTTAGCCTTAAATAAACAGCCATGAAATTTCAGCCTTTTGCACTAAACCCCAACAAACTTTCAAAATCACACTAAACCCCAACGAACTTTTTGGACTTATAGAAAATCCCCATGAACTTTCAGACTTTTGCAGATAACCCCTTAACGGTGTCAGTTTACTTTTTGTGTAGACTAAAATACCCCCACCTTAAAAAAAAGACCCTCCCACTTAAAATCTTATAACCCCTTTACCTTTTTCCCCGACTGTAAAAAAAATTTACCGAGCAAAAGGCATTGAGGGAATCGGTCGGATCTAGGGCTTCGTCGAAATTGGGGCTTTGCCGGAGTTTAGTCATTTTCCATTAAAAGACTTTGAAACCAGCGGGTCTGGGCCCGATCTTAAGAGGAGAGTTTGGGGGAAAAAAATGAGAGATTTATGATTAGGACGGAATATATAGAAAAAAATTATTAAAAAAATTGTTAATAAGTTAAAGAGCATTTTGGTCTTTTTTAGTCACATGCATTGCACGTACCAAGTCAAACTTAATAGTGTTAGTATGGAGGTTTTCTGCAAAAGTTTGTTGGGATTTAGTGTGATTTTGAAAGCTCGTTGGGGTTTAGTGCAAAAGGCTGAAAGTTCATTGGGGTTTAGTGTAATTTACCCAAAAATTTATAGCAAGTGATGACAATTCAAAGGCGTGGATTTACGATAACTTTCATGCATAGGTTTTGTTGTGATGCATTTAAGATGTTTGATGAATTGCCAGAGAGAAGATGTTGAGATGCCCACAAATTTTTAGGGAAGGTGAGATATTTTCCATCTTTTTCTGTTCTTTTTTATGCTCCTTATTTTAGCTTGTCTATATTACTTTCTTTGCTTCACATTGATTATCACTCACGTTGTTTATAGTCCATAGCTGTATTTTGCTCAAGATCTTAGTAGGTAAAAGAATCTCGGAGTGTGAGAATTGGAGTCCTGGTAGTTATCTAACTTTCATTCTTTGGCCTAAAACATGCTTAGATGTTGAGGTTTGTATGTAATGAAAAATCTCAATTTGAATTGATTACGACCTTTAATGATCGAGGAGCTTTATGGATCTCACATGGGTTGGCTTGCAACCCAGCCACCTGACATGGAAATTATCACATTATGGAACCCAAATATAAGAGGATTCCCAACTCCCTCCCATGACTGTTCTTTTATTTGCTCTCTCTTCGGATCCAATTTCTAGCGACTGTATCTTGAATGCCAGTGGAATCTCTCGCAGTCAGCATCACTTCAATAGTGAAACTTAGCAACATTAACACCAAGAGATTGGAAACGAGCAACTTTCTATGGGATGCATATGATTGTTTGTGTGTGGTATTTAACGAGAGCGAACTCTATGCATATTGGTTTGGTTATGGCATGCTCTGGTGCTTGTAGTAATGAATGCTGGATAACTAAAGATGCTCATATATTACACTGAATGCTGCTTGGTTTTTTTTTTTCCTTCCTCCCTTTGGTTCCTCGGCGAAAGAGGTGCTCGCATGCTGTTGCCATTGTTCTGGGGCTCTGGTTAATGGCAATCTAGAGATGTTAATGGACTACTTCGAGACTAAACTTAAAGGGTAATTTCTATTTAGGAAGAGAGTCAGTAAAGTAGCAGTTTTACATTTTCAATATATTAAGGATTTAACTATTCTTTTGGAGACAATTACATCATGTATGGATACTTTCAATGGGGCTGATTAATTGTGTTGTTTCGAACTTGAAAAATAAAAGGTCTATTGCAAAGCAGAAGTTTAGAAGTACCTCTAGCATCGTGATGAATAGTTGTTTGTTGTGCTGCAAATCTTTGTGTGCATCTTAGGGGGACAATAAGGTCAATTGCTAGTTAATAGGTGATGAGTATTGGAGTACTCTTGATCAAGTCATTGCATTTGATCCTTAGCAAGGGAATAAGGTCTTTATGGTGCAAAGGGCAAATTATCCCCTAAAATGCCGAACACCATCCTCACATGGCATTTATGGAACTTCCTCATGACCGCTATTGTTGGTGAATAAAGCTATATCGATGGAAAAGAAGTTAAATTTATTTTGATAGAGTTCTCTATCAAGCATTGATCATTTAATCAATGTAGTTCAGAATAATAGGTAAAAAATCACTCCGTGTCTGCTAATTGAACTGAACAACATTTACTCATATAAGGTTGATCCTTAAACCTCAACAACTAGATTTATATATCGAAGATAATTCATTCGTATCAGGACAAGTTGATTCCAATCCTCTCAACTTATACCACTAGACGAGAAGTAAAACACGGTCTGTTGTTAACCACGTACATTTGCCTGAATTCTGTAATTCGCTCTACTTAATTAAAACGCTCCTTAGTTTAGATGATAAATCCTTTTTTTCTTAAATTAGGGAAGGAGAAAAAAGCTTAGATTAAACTAATTCTAAGGATATGTTATTTGTGTATCATGTATCCTGTGTACTACATTCAAAACTTAAATGTTAATGATTTTTATTTTGCTGCCACTGGTTGATGTGATTGCTCGGTTCGAGCTACTATTAGACCTTTTTTTTTCAGAAAGAAATTTTCAAGAAATGACGCCTGATAACATTATTCACTCACATTTCTTGATTTCAAATGTGAAGTTAGAAATATCCATGGACATGCACTTAAAAAATGCTGGCAAAGCTACAAGGCTGCAGCGGAGAATAACAATGTGATGGATTCTCCCCTAATGCATCATAACAGAAGATGAGACCTACCACAATTGCATTCCACCAACCTTTATCTGTCACTGTAACACTCAAGCCACAGGAAGAGAGATGAATGGTGGAGAGAGACATGCATATGCATTATTGAGTCACATGCCAAAATCTAGTTGGAAACAATGCACCCTTGATGTTCTCTAAAAGGCAGCCATACCACAATTGAGAAAAGACCATGTACTACTGGCATCATTTTCACTTTTTTTTTTTTTTAATAGTTTATCATCACCTCTTTGTAATTTTTCACGAATGGTACCACTCTCATTCATTTCTAATCTCCATAATGCACTCTAGGTTGCAAAACCAACCACCGCGATTAGTTTTGGACATGAATGTTACCAAGTTACCATTTCACACAAACCATTTACTTATCAAAATGCCAAGTTAAAGTATCCTTCATCAAATCACTTCACAATTAAACTAGATAATGGCCTTTACCAGTAAAAGATTCGACCTCTTGGAGTTGCGGTCCTGACCATATAGAACTAATTCTGTATGTACAATCATGTAACAGCAATGCTTGATCACATATGCTTGAATTGGTCCAGTATTTATGACTCATCTGTCACAGTGCAATAACAGGATATTTTCAGAAAGACGCGAATCGAAACCGCTTAGTTCATCTCAAACTACAGTAAACCAAGGGCACCAAAAAACAAGGGGGGAAAAAAGGACATGCCTACAAATTGTGGGTCAGAACTGATTGAAAAAATCAGGAAGAAATAAGGCAGAGAAATAGACACCATTCTTCTGCTATAAATTGAACGCAATGCCTCACTGAAACCACCACTCAAATCCTGCAGAGAAAAGGAGACTTGAGATCATGGACAAAGCTAACTATGTCCCAGTATATGTGATGCTTCCAGTTAAGTGTAACCTTAACTTTTCATTATATGAGTCCAAATCATGCCAGTTTCTCATTTATTTTTTTGCTTGCAGCTTGGGGTGGTTAATGCTGACAATGTGTTCGAGAATCCCGAAGATCTCCGGAAGCAGCTCAAGCAACTGAGAGCAGCAGAAGTTGACGGAGTGATGGTTGATGTGTGGTGGGGGATCATAGAAGCAAGTGGACCGAAGCAGTACGATTGGAAAGCTTATAAGAGCTTATTCAAAATGGTTAAGGAAGAAGACCTAAAATTGCAGGCCATTATGTCATTCCACCAATGTGGTGGAAATGTAGGAGATGTTGTTAACATCCCTTTACCAAAATGGGTCCTCGATATCGGGAATTCTGACCCTGATATCTTCTATACTAATAGAGCTGGTATTTATGATCCGGAGTATCTCAGCCTCGGAGTGGACAATAAACCACTTTTTGGTGGACGAACTGCTCTGGAGGTTAAGCTCATAAATTTAAACTTATGAAAACCCCCAAAAATGTCTACTAACTTCAATCTGATGTAAAGTGGTGGCTGTATTATACGAAAATTTTAAACTTGCTGTGGTTTTGACAGCTTTACAGCGACTACATGAAGAGTTTCAGAGAAAATATGTCGGAATTCTTGGAGGGCACGATAACGGACATCGAGGTCGGGCTTGGCCCTTGTGGAGAGACGAGGTACCCATCATATCCACAGAACCAGGGATGGGTTTTCCCTGGAATTGGAGAGTTTCAGGTAATTACCTCAAAATTTCCAATGTTTTTGCAGAATTCTTAAATCTCATGAATCTCTGACTACCTTACTTGTGAAGCAAAAATTAGGCGGTCATTCAATATGTTACGTGCATTCTTGTTTGCTGTGACGATCCCTGTTATTTATATCTCGTACTACTAGATAGTTCAGGACTTGTTCAGATATATCATCCTAAATTAATGAAATTTTCTCTACTCCCTTCATGATTCCAATTCGACAGTGTTATGATAAGTACATGAAGGCAGATTTCAAAGATGCTGGAACAAAGGCAGGACATCCTGAATGGGATTTGCCAGATGATGCAGGACAATACAACGATACACCTGATCAGACCAAATTCTTTGGAGAAAATGGAACATACCTTAGCGAGAAGGGGAAATTTTTCCTAACATGGTACTCGAACAAGTTAATGGAACACGCAGATCAAATCCTGGACTTAGCTAATCAAGCTTTTCTAGGCTGCAAACTGAAGCTCGCTGCTAAAGTACACTTCTCTATTTCAGAATTGCTACAAATAAACTGATCAATGTTTCTGTATTAACATGTCATTTTATTTACCAAGGTTTCTGGTATGCATTGGTGGTATAAATCTGCTAGCCATGCAGCAGAGCTCACTGCAGGGTACTACAATTTGAACGACCGAGATGGCTATAGACCAATAGCAAAAATGCTCTCTAGGCACTATGCTATCCTTAACTTCACCTGCGTTGAGATGAGAGACTCTGAACAAAGTGCAGATGCTCACTCTGGGCCTGAGGAACTTGTTCAACAGGTGACTGCGAGCCCATTTATTTATTTAATTACTTTTATGATGCGAGCCCATTTATTCTATAAGGGGTTTTCCGTATTTTACCCCAAACTCATGCATATTTGCAAAACAACCTCCAAATCTTAGTATTTGCAAAACTAACCCTACATCATCAACTTTGGGAAACAAATATCCCAAATCAACAAATCATCAACTCTGATAGGCTAATTTGTAACTGTAATATCAATATATCAACAAAAAAGTTAAATATTTACTAGTCATATCCAACAAAGTTGATGATTTGGTGGTTCTGGGGAAAACTTGAAGCTATCGGGGGTAATTTTGCAAGTATTGATATTTGAGGGGTAGTTTTGCACAAACGTATAATTTAAGGGGTACATATACAGAAAAACCCATTCTAGAAATATCAATTGAGAGCATCATGTGAATAACAAGATTTAGTTTGTTACAGGTATTTAGTGGGGCTTGGAGAGAGGATATTGAGGTAGGATGCGAGAATGCACTCAACCGATACGATGCAAATGCTTACAATGAGATACTGAAGAACTCGAGACCCAATGGTGTAAACCCAAATGGTACTCCAAAGCTGAGGATCACTGCAATGACATATCTCAGACTGGGACCTGACCTGTTGAAGACTGACAATTTTGATCTGTTCAAGATTTTCGTGAAGAAAATGCATGCTGATCTGGTAAAGTGCTGCATTAACCTATCTTTGTTACCGAAATTAGGCCAGTAGCTAACAAATTTGCTAAATATCTTAATTGGTCCGCAGGATTATTTGTCAGATCCATCAAAATACTTTAAACCTATAACTCCATTGGAGAGATCAAAGCCAAAGATGTCGATGAATACCATATTGGAAGCAACCGAAGTGATTCCGCCTTTCCCATTTGATGCTGAGACAGATATGCCTGTGAACTAGTTGTTGCTTGATTGAGAAGATGGAGCCTTTGCTGAATAAAAATCCTATAATTATGTACTGGAATAAGTCACTCCTTCATGCAGTGAGGCAGCTGTGAATTGCTTCGAAAATTCGTGACGAGTGTGAATAAATGCAAGGAACTTGCTTTGAGTGAAAATGCAAGGGATGTTTGTGTGTCGATGTGGTATATGTTACTTGTTTCTACTGTTTCTCTGCTACAACTGTGTGTTTCAGTTGATAATGTATGTCTTCTACTGTAATTCCCATCATAATGAATTGAGTTACTACTTTATTGCATGGGCTGTAATATAAGAATTACTTCAAATAATGTTGTTTTATGACTTTGAATTCAAAGCTGCCAACCAAACTTTTCGGTGCCACTTACCTCCCTACTCCTTAGCCCCTCTATTCCACCAACTGTGGTGTCCCCTTCACACATGAATAAATGCTTATAAAAGAAGATGTGATGGATGAGGGAAAACGTACTGGGACAGAGAGAAATAAGAGAGGTGGAGAGGAAAAGAAAAAGAGAGAAAATATAAAAGTGAGTTTTTCTCTTTTAGAGTTTGGGGAGATATTAGTGTGGTCTCCTTTTGTAATCTTCTTTTTTGTGATTAGTGAATTTCTCTGCTGTTCTCGCCCGTGGACGTAGGTCACACTGACCGAACCACGTTAAATCCTTGTGTGCTGTTCTTTTTTGTCTTCACTGTGTCTATCAGTGTTGTTATTATCCACTTTGTATAGACATCTTCTGTGTCTGTGAAGCCCCCGCTGCAACAAATAATCCCCATTGTATCTTTCAAGACTAAGTGTTTCGAGGATGTTCATGCCAATAATAATAAGGGGTTTTGTCTTTAGACCCAAAGGTTTACCATGAGTTATATTTAAACCCAATTACTTTTCTTTATATCTTTAGACCCCAATAAACTTTGTGTATTTATCTTTAAATTTGAATCCTCCTATATACACTTCATACCCTAAAAAGTTTTTAAAAATCCAATTTTACCCCCTCTTTTTCTCATTTAATTCTCTCTCACCTCCTTTACTCTTTTATTTCCTTCTACAACTCTCATAAACTCATTAAATACTCCTCAACTCCCTTAAATCCTAAGGTTTAAATACTAAATTTTTGTGAATATTCATCTCTTTTTGATACTTTAAGATATAAATTCTTTCAATTCCTCAACTCCAAATTTTGTAACATAACTTCACATAAGCATTTGGGATGATTATAGCATTAGTTTGTCATTTTCTTCATCATAATTTTTCACATGATTATTCATAATCCCTCATAATTGTTTATTACAATTACTAAGTATCATGCCCGTGCTAGCACGGTTTGTATTCATTTCTTTGGTTTATATATGTTGATTTGTACACCTTTCAAATATGTTAAACTATACCCTAGTGTAATAAGAGAGATGATTGATTATATTTTTTTGTAGAACGTAACTTACATATTATCTATTAACTAATAGGAGAAATTGTGTCAAGGCGCCAAACTTGAAAACTCAGTGTGCCCCAGCCCCTCCTATTTTTCCCTATATGCTTCAGCCCTCAAATTTTGAAAAAAATGTGCCCCAGCTCCTCCAGCTCATGATTAGCCCATATTTGACCTAAAAACCCAATTTTACCCCTCTCCACCTCCTCCTTCCTCCTCCTCCTTCCTTCCTCATCCTCTTCTCCTTCCTCCTTCCTCCTTCCTCATGATTAGCTCCAGCCCCTCCTTTCTCCCCTTCCTCCATCCTCCTTCCTCATGATTAGCCCATATTTGACCTAAAACCCAATTTTACCCCTCTCCACCTCCTCCTTCCTCCTCCTCCTTCCTCATCCTCTGCTCCTTCTCCTTCCTCATCCTCTCCTCCCTCATCATCCTTCCTCCCCGGCGATCCTCCAATCCGCCGTCGACTCTGCATGGGCTCCACCGACGGCTGGTTAGCCACCGTAGACGACCGATTTGGGATAATATTACCCAATCCCAAATCTGACTCCCTCTAGTCTCCACTATACTGGAGTTCCCCCCAAACTCCTCGCCCGAAGAAATTTATGAAAAATTCTTCCTATCTTCAAGCCCCATGGAAAAGGACTGTGTGGTCATGCTCTTAATCCATTTAGAATTGTACCTCGCTCGAGTCGGAGATCGATCATGGTCCAAGGTTCCACTCTGTACTGATTACACTACGTTTAACGAATATGTGCTTACTTGCATGGATTGAGTTGAGGAGCTTGGGTGATTATGCTTTGTTCATTGGAAGCAACCGGTCTTCGTGTAATCGTGTATATCTAGCCGAGATGTTCCTGGAGTGAGAGACAATTGTATCTACTTTACCGAAGACTATAGATAATTAACTGTTAACATTTACTTGTTCCATGTTAAGTATAGTGGAGTAAGTGTTAACATTTTTCTTTTAAATGTTAAGGTTTGTTAATTAACTGTTAAGTTTTACCTAGTACATGTGAACTACAAATGATTAACTGTTAACGCTTAGTTGTTCCATATAACTATAATTGAGTAACTGTTATCTTTATTTTTAAATGTTAAGTTTTGTACATTAACTGTTATATTTTACCTAATAGCTATAGTTGATTGATTGTAAAGTATAAATAATATCGGATATCGCCACCAATTAGTACTAAAAGGAAGGGGAGAAATAGAATAAGACTATATAAAGTAAAATATCAAGTAATTGTTAATATATGTCTATTAAAACTCACGAAGTATCTATTAAGGTTCCTTAACTCTTAAATTATTAAATTTTAACTTTCTTTAATTAATTTTTAGTTCTAATGTTGCAAGAAACTTTTGTATAAATCCTAGCTCCAACAAACCCATACAGCCTTTCTCAAGAAACTTCTGAATGATCTGGTTATTTAAGATCCAATTACAAGTGAGTCTACCCCTTAAGACATGAGTGATCAAAGAGCCCATTAACATCGAAAGAGCTCAGACGCCTTTGTTCTTTCATGTTCTTGCTCATTAACCACAATCATAGTGTTCTATGAATGAAAGTTTTGTGAGACATTTCATAAAATAAGTTGTGAGCAACCATCATGGTCTATGAATACGTCGCTGTTGTAGTCGGTCTCCGTCATGTATAAATATTTAGTAGATTAATTATTAAGTTTTACCTAACACACGTGAACTATAGCTAGTTAACTGTTAATGTTTACCTGTTCCATGTTAAGTACAATTGAGTAAGTGTTAACATTATTATTTTAAATGTTAAGTTTAGTTAATTAACTGTTAAATTTTACCCAGTACATGTGAACTATAGTTGAGTAACTGTTAACGTTTAGTTGTTCCATATAAGTATAATTGAGTAACTGTTATCTTTATTCTTTTAAATGTTAAGTTTTACTTAGTACATGTGAACTATAGCTGATTAACTGTTAACCTTTAGCTGTTCCATACAAATTTTTCAGTTACGCTATAAACCTACATACATCGACTAAAATTAACATATAACAGAGTCAAACACATCGAACGATCGGGTTATTTAACCCATATAGCCTTTCGTCATTGGAGGAGGAGATCTTGCCGTCGCCATTGGAGTCGAACTTATAGAGGACACATTTTGAGGTCAGTGGTGGTGGATGGGGAGGAGGGTATCAACGGAGGAGGTATTGGCGGTGCTGGAGGTGGATCTAGATTTAGATCCGGGCGAGAATTTGGATCGGGTAGTCGAGGGGTAGTTGAGGGTGGCGGCGGGGAAGGAGTGATTATAGCGGGTGAGACTTTGGATCGGGTAGTCAAGGGTGGCGGCGCTTGGCTTTTGAGATGAGGACAGAAGAGGAAGAAAAAGAGGATTTTTTAATGGAGCAGAGAAAATGGTCCTTCTTCTCGTCAGAGCTCTCTCCAGCGACTGATCTGACGATGACATTTTAATGGAGGAGAGACAATCCGTCAGTGGAGCCCATGCAGAGTCGGCGGCGAATTGGAGGATCGCTGGGGAGGAAGGACGAAGGAGGATGAGGGACGAAAGGATGAGGAAGGAAGAGGAGAAGAGGATGAGGAAGGAGGAGGAGGAGAGATAATGGTAATTTTTTTCAAAATTGGGGCTGGGGCTAATCATGAGGAAGGAGGAAGGAGGAAGGAGGGGCTGGGGCTAATCATGAGGAAGGAGGAAGGAGGAGCTGAAGAGGGGTAAAATTGGATTTTTAGGTCAAATGTGGGCTAATCATGAGGAAGGAGGAGGAGGAGAGATAATGGTAATTTTTTCAAAATTTGGGGGCTGAAGCATATAGGGAAAAGTAGGAGGGGCTGGGGCACATCAAGTTTTTAAATTTGGGGCCTTGACACAATTTTTCCTAACTAATAAATTAAATGCTTATGAAAGAAGAGACAATAAGTTTCTCTTTTTGTTATGTTATGAGAAGAAGAGAATAAAGACTTTTTTTTATCCAATAAAGTAGATAGTTTGAGTGATATAGATTTTCTTAGATAAATTAAAATATTTAGTTTGAAATTTAAATTAGATAGCTTAACCATCAATCCCGTGTACAAATCTTAAAAAGTGCGATATTTAAAATTTAAAACTTAAAAACATGATATATGATGATATTTGATATTTTGTAAAAAGAAATTTATTTGGAAAAGAACATAGCTAGCTTTTGGTTTCTTAAGGGAAAGGGACTAGAATTTCATTGTCTCAAGATTTTAACCAAGACTCATTGCCCAGGACACGGAAAGGATTAGAACTTCCCTCTAATCTCCAAAATGGGTAGCACGAAGTTGCACCATCCTTTCGTATTGAGGACATGAGATTTTCCATGACCAATATATCCTCCCACCTTATGCCTCCTTCACAGCAGTGATATATTGTAATACTATAATATAAGATGTTAAATTACGGTGAAATTTGAAATTTTCATAAAAAATTTGGGTTTTTTTTTGTAAATTTTAAAACTTTCAGGGGGTTGTTTATGGTTTTGAAACCGTTAGGGGGCTCATTGTACTTTTTTAAAATTTTGAGGATTTTTTATAATTTTTGAAACTTTCAAGGGGATGGTTGTAAAGTTTTTAGGATGCTGTTTTGTAAAATTTTATAGCGTCATTTGTAATTTTCAAAACTTTCATGGGCTTTTGGCAATTTCTTCGTAGGTGTTTGTAATTTTCAAAACTTTCAAGGGGTTATTTGTAAAAATTTCATGTGTTGTTTGTAATATTTTAACTTTTAGCAAAGCATTTGTTATTTGTGCAACTTTCATGGGGCTAGTTGTAAAATTTTCAAAGAGCTATTTGTAAAATTTTTAAGGATATTTGTAATTTTGGATCATTCAAGGAGCTGGTTGAATTTTTTAGGGGTTGTTTGTAAATTTTCAGATAGCTACTTGTAGTTTTGAAATTTTATATAAAAATTTCAGATTTTCTAGGGATTGTTGGTATTTTTGAAATTTAAACGGAGCAATTTTAAATTTTAAATTTAATGGTGCTATCTATGATTTTTAGATTTTTCATGTGTTTATTTGTAAGTTTTGAATCTTAAAATGTTAGTTGCATTGTCATGATGGTATTTGTAACTATCGCACTTTTTAGGGGTGTTTGTAAAATTTTGAAATTTCCAACGGGTTGTCTGTAAAATTATTAGAAAGATCTTTTAATATTTCAAATTTTTTAGCAAAGTGTTTTCCATTTTGCAACTTTATTGGGGCTAGTTGTAAAATTTTGAAAGGGTTGTTTGTACAATTTTCAAGAGACCTTTAATTTGAAGCTCTTAAGGACTATTGTAAAATTTTAAGAGGGTTGTTTGTAAAATTTTAGGAGGGCTATTTGTAATTTTTGACTTTTTAGACCACTCTTGGTAATTTTAGAGTTTTAAGGAATTTTGGATTTTAAAGGGGTCATTTATAATTTTTGAATTTTACGGTGCCATTTGTAAATTTTAGATTTTTCAAGGGTTTATTTGTAATTTTAAATCTTAAAGGTTTCTTTGTAATTTTTAGATTTTTCGTTGGCCTTTTTAGTATTTTAGATTTTTTTAGGAGGTTGTTTGTAATTTTATGATATGAAGCGGGTTGTTTGTAAATTTTGGATGTTCATGGGGTTGTTTGTAATTTATGGATTTTGAAGGGGCTGTTGATAATTTGTTTATCTCGAAAACACTTTTATATTGAAGGAGGACTTTGATTATTAGAATATGTTACTTATGGATAGTTTCTAATTTAATTTTCTTAGGTGAAGATAATATTAGAAAGGAGGATTCTAATTATTAAAATTTTCTAGTTATGAATAGTTTTAATTTAATAATGATTCTTACGTAGAGACAGGATTAGGTTTCCACATATTACTTTCTAATAGGATAGATAGACACTTAACAATTTTCTTGACACATTGCATGTTTTTGCCTTTAGGGTAGTTCACCAATTTCTCATTATATATAAAGGAGTGATAAAATTATGAGATTTTTTAATTATGAATAGTTATAATCGATAAGAGTTAGAAAATATTTAATTATTAAAATTTTCTAATTATGTATAGTTTTAATTTAATGAGAATTTTTAGGTAAATATAAGATTAGGTGTCTACGTGTTATTATCTTCTAATAAAATAAAAGGACATGTGAATACTTATGAAATAACACATGTCAACTTTTATGTCTTTAAAATATGAAGCATGTCAATTTTCTGTGAATTTAGAAATTCTATCAATTTCTCTTTATATATAAAGGAGGGATAAGAATGAATAATACTAAAAAATAAAAATTTGATTTTAATTTCATTTGTTAGAGAGAGGAGAGAGTTTTGAGATGCGGGGTAGTTTGGGGATTTTACCTCTAAAAGTATAAATATAATATATTTTAACTATGAATTATAGTGTTTGAATTATAGTGTTTCGATTTACCGGCGAACACTACCTTATAGAAAGTAAACACATAAAGTTGTTGAACAAAAGAGGTCTATAAAGAGCGGAAAAAATAAAAAAAGTATTGAAGTAAAAAGAATCTATTAATAGAGGGCTTAGTAGGGAATTTAGGCAACACTATCAGGCTTCTATGCTACAAAAAGCGGTAGGTATAAAGTTTCATCCAGTTCGAAGGGGTTATATAAAAAAACGCGAAAAGCTTCAAGGGCTGAGATTTTCCTCCATCTTCTACTGCTCCCTCTCTCTCCTGTAGCCGCCGGCGACGAAGGCGCCATGTCTTTTAGGGCTCGAGAGATGTACAACAAGATCGCCAGAAAAGTTGATGCGGACTCGATTCCGGCCCAAGTCATGGAATCGGTGAAGAAAATGCTCCCAAACAACAACAGGATCGTCATGAATCGGGCCAAGAGAGGACTCTTCGCCGGCCGCCATATCCAGTTCGGCAACAAGATCGCCCTCCAAGGACTCAACAAGTATACCCTAAATTCTGAAAAATCATTATTATTTTTTTTTGAAAAAATAGTTAGATGGAACTTCTCTATCCTTAGAAGCAGAAGACAAACCCTAAGTTAAAATCAAAACCTTTTTGTACTGGCTGCGTAAAATTTGAGAAAAGAAGGTATATTTTTTTGAGATTAGTTGTAAGCTTGATTGATCCATGTTCGCTGAAAATGATTTTGGAATGACTAGTTTGTTGCTATAGAATGTAAGGGGTTAGATTTATTACTTTGATCATTTTACCTCTCTTTTCTTGGATTTTGTTGTTGAATGCTCCTTATCGAACTTTTCTTGGATTTTGTTGTTGAATGCTCCTTATCGAACCTATGCAAAGTATACCCTATAACCTTGTCATAGAGTTAATTATTTTTGGTTCATTTAGATTATGTATGTAGTTTTACCCATGGGCAACGTAGTTATAGGAAAGGCTTGAACCTTATAGTTTATTGATAGTTAAAAAAGAAAAACTAATGTTTAACATGAAAAGATGGAAATGCAAAGAGAGGGAGGGATGAGAATAAACTAGAATTTATGCAAGGCTTTCTACTTTTGTGTAGATAATCCTAATAGGTACATGTTTTACAACATTTTACCTCTCTTTTCTTGGATTTTGTTGTTGAATGCTCCTTATCGAACCTATGCAAAGTATACCCTATAACCTTGTCATAGAGTTAATTATTTTTGGTTCATTTAGATTATGTATGTAGTTTTACCCATGGGCAACGTAGTTATAGGAAAGGCTTGAACCTTATAGTTTATTGATAGTTAAAAAAAGAAAAACTAATGTTTAACATGAAAAGATGGAAATGCAAAGAGAGGGAGGGATGAGAATAAACTAGAATTTGCGCAAGGCTTTCTACTTTTGTGTAGATAATCCTAATAGGTACATGTTTTACAACATTTTACCTCTCTTTTCTTGGATTTTGTTGTTGAATGCTCCTTATCGAACCTATGCAAAGTATACCCTATAACCTTGTCATAGAGTTAATTATTTTTGGTTCATTTAGATTATGTATGTAGTTTTACCCATGGGCAGCGTAGTTATAGGAAAGGCTTGAACCTTAGTTTATTGGTAGTTAAAAAAAGAAAAACTAATGTTTAACATGAAAAGATGGAAATGCAAAGAGAGGGAGGGATGAGAATAAACTAGAATTTGCGCAAGGCTTTCTACTTTTGTGTAGATAATCCTAATAGGTACATGTTTTACAACATTTTACCTCTCTTTTCTTGGATTTTGTTGTTGAATGCTCCTTATCGAACCTATGCAAAGTATACCCTATAACCTTGTCATAGAGTTAATTATTTTTGGTTCATTTAGATTATGTATGTAGTTTTACCCATGGGCAGCGTAGTTATAGGAAAGGCTTGAACCTTATAGTTTATTGATAGTTAAAAAAGAAAAACTAATGTTTAACATGAAAAGATGGAAATGCAAAGAGAGGAGGGATGAGAATAAACTAGAATTTATGCAAGGCTTTCTACTTTTGTGTAGATAATCCTAATAGGTACATGTTTTACAACATTTTACCTCTCTTTTCTTGGATTTTGTTGTTGAATGCTCCTTATCGAACCTATGCAAAGTATACCCTATAACCTTGTCATAGAGTTAATTATTTTTGGTTCATTTAGATTATGTATGTAGTTTTACCCATGGGCAGCGTGAGTTATAGGAAAGGCTTGAACCTTAGTTTATTGGTAGTTAAAAAAGAAAAACTAATGTTTAACATGAAAAGATGGAAATGCAAAGAGAGGGAGGGATGAGAATAAACTAGAATTTGCAAGGCTTTCTACTTTTGTGTAGATAATCCTAATAGGTACATGTTTTACAACATTTTACCTCTCTTTTCTTGGATTTTGTTGTTGAATGCTCCTTATCGAACCTATGCAAAGTATACCCTATAACCTTGTCATAGAGTTAATTATTTTTGGTTCATTTAGATTATGTATGTAGTTTTACCCATGGGCAGCGAGTTATAGGAAAGGCTTGAACCTTAGTTTATTGGTAGTTAAAAAAGAAAAACTAATGTTTAACATGAAAAGATGGAAATGCAAAGAGAGGGAGGGATGAGAATAAACTAGAATTTGCGCAAGGCTTTCTACTTTTGTGTAGATAATCCTAATAGGTACATGTTTTACAACATTTTACCTCTCTTTTCTTGGATTTTGTTGTTGAATGCTCCTTATCTAACCTATGCAAAGTATACCCTATAACCTTGTCATAGAGTTAATTATTTTTGGTTCATTTAGATTATGTATGTAGTTTTACCCATGGGCAGCGAAGTTATAGGAAAGGCTTGAACCTTAGTTTATTGGTAGTTAAAAAAGAAAAACTAATGTTTAACATGAAAAGATGGAAATGCAAAGAGAGGGAGGGATGAGAATAAACTAGAATTTGCGCAAGGCTTTCTACTTTTGTGTAGATAATCCTAATAGGTACATGTTTTACAACATTTTACCTCTCTTTTCTTGGATTTTGTTGTTGAATGCTCCTTATCGAACCTATGCAAAGTATACCCTATAACCTTGTCATAGAGTTAATTATTTTTGGTTCATTTAGATTATGTATGTAGTTTTACCCATGGGCAGCGTAGTTATAGGAAAGGCTTGAACCTTAGTTTATTGGTAGTTAAAAAAGAAAAACTAATGTTTAACATGAAAAGATGGAAATGCAAAGAGAGGGAGGGATGAGAATAAACTAGAATTTGCGCAAGGCTTTCTACTTTTGTGTAGATAATCCTAATAGGTACATGTTTTACAACATTGTGGGGGCATTATGATATTTAAATGATTATTGAACTTTAGATATGTTTAATAGTCTAGTACTATCATATCCATCTCCATAGTTTAGATGGATGGATATGGATATCGGTATTCCGAGGCTCCGAGCAGATTATTTGGTTTGCATCCTAAAAGTAACCCAGACAAAACAAGCATGTTAGTAAGGACCATTAAGTGTTAAAGAAGGGTAGCGTAAAGTAGTGGAATCATATTTCATAGTGGCTAATTACTATCAGATAGGGGCTGCACCTCAAGGATTAAGACCCAACTAATAGCAAGCTGATCAAGTTACAGTGCCTTATCCTGCACCTTACTTTATGTAGCTTTACTCCTTGGCTCTTCACCTTATCATAGTTACTGGTTATCATCCCGCTGAAGCCTCACTGGGACCCCTAAAAGCTATATCGTAGCTTCTGCTTTGCTCCACTTTTCAATTTTCGTTACAGTGTTTACATTAGTCAAAGATCTTATCTACGCATCTTAAAATAGCGAAAATCAGGGTTTGATGACACAAGATGAGAGTGAGTGGCGAACATGCCTAATGTTTGTGCCAGTCTCATAAAAAGATCATGATTTATTCTGATAAACCATGTTGTTATCATTTAAAAAAAAAAATAATTGCAGTTATTGGAATCCTCATTGCACAATCTGTTTTTCTAGTTAAAAAAAAAACTCCATTCTCACATTACTTGTTCTATGCCATAGATCTAGACGGAGTTGGAAGCCCAACGTACAAGAGAAACGCCTATTTAGCTATATCCACGACCGCCATATCCGTGTCAAAGTCACCACCCATGCTCTGAGATGCATCGACAAAGCTGGTGGAATCGATGAGTACCTTTTGAAGACCCCTTACGAGGAAATGGACACTGAATTGGGCTTGCTCTGGAAAGCTAAGATTGAGAAAATGTACGCAGAGCTTGGTAATATGGAAGTAGGCTTCTTCACCCCAGAAGAGGAAGAGAATATTGCAAAGGGTTTTGAAGAGCTCAAGCTCGCTAAGAAGGAGGCTCGTAGAGAAGCCAGAAGAGTTGAGTCAAAGAAGCCGATGAAAGAGTTGAGCACTGGTGATGATCAACCTACAGAAACAGAGCAGATTAAGGAAGGAAGTACTGATGATTTGAAGAAGGCAGTGCAATAGACTTCAATTCTTCTTCTATGAGTTTTCAAGTAATACACGAGGTCTATAGTTGATATTCAGAGTTTTTAATGGTGACGAAATCCTAGTGAAGAGATTATCTATAACTAGGCAGGCCTTTGATGAAAAGTTCTTTTGTTGAATTCAAAAGTGTTGTATCTTGTTGAAAGATGATGTACCATTTCCTTGTTCTCCCAGGCCTCTAGTTTTTTAATTTACACCTTTGTTTTTATTAACGAAATGCAAAAATAAAGCTTTAAGCTTTGGTTGTGAACTCTATAAGATTCTGAGTCCTAGCGTGGCAATTTGAATCTTGCTGTTTGTGGTATTGTTGTCAGTTTAATTGACACCTGTATTCAAGGGATCAAAATAGTTTAAATGTTGTTTATTAGTAGGGTATATTGTGTGATTTTTTGTGGATACTCATGGATTCAAAATCCATCTGTAGCGGATGAGAATATTTTCGGATTGGTATGTACAGAATAAATGACTTGGATCTCTGACCAAACAAATCCAAGAGTTCTTACAAATATTGCTTACTTTTGCATTCCCCGCTCCAGCTACAGGCCCACAGACTGTATAGTTTATTCGGCCGGCCCATCCAATTTAATAACAGGTCTTGTCCTTTCGAAGCCTTGTAGTAAATGACAAATATGCCCAAACCCTCCCAATACCCCTCAACGACCTCCACCCCGAAGATATTATAAGTAATTAAATTGGTTTTCGAGGGGTCTTTTCGTCATTCGCAAAAGACCAACGCGCCTCGTATTTCGTTTCAAAAATTTTCAAACCTCATCACTCTCTCTCTCTCTCCCCCCCCCATCGCAAGAGACAAGCAAGGAATCTCTGCAGAAACCCTAACCCTAATCACCGATTTCGAAGCACAAATTTAGGGTTTTTCTTCGAGTCCCTCTCACGATTCAGTCCATGGGCTTAGATGTATAAGGTTTGATTTTTGTCTCCTCCCTAATCTCAATCTCAATCTCAATCTCAATTCTAGGGTTAGGGTTTCCAAATTTGAGCTCATTCTTCTAGATTTACACAGAAGAAAGAGAATCTCGGTCCGGTTCCTTCGAATAAGCGGGCAAAGATCGCCGAATCTCCGATGGTGGCCCCCAATGTCAGCTCCCGCGGCCGCCAGGCCCTCTCGAACGCGAACGGGGGCCCCACTCAACCGCCGGCGGCAGCTCCCCCCGCCGCCGCCGCGGGATCTGATGCGAATGCGATCGAGTTCAATTCGAGAGAAGATGTGGAGAGGGTTTTGAATGAGAAAATGAAGGGAAAGAATAAAAATGATTATAAGGTAATTCTACGAAAAAATTGGCTGCTTGTGGTTATTGCTTAGTGTTGGAATTTTTTTTTCTTTTTTTCATTGGTAATTTTCTATTAGTTATATTAAGCGAAAGAGTGTGATGATTGAGTACGATAGAAAGATGAAAACTTTATCCACTCATTTCATCAAAGTTTATGTTTCTCAGATTCTTTTCGTTGATGTATATTGTCTGTTTTATTCTCTTTGGATGTTTTGCCTTTGTGAGAAATCCTTTGAGTTCGGTAACCGGGATGAGTGATAATTGAGGATGCCTATTTGTTTTGATTTTAGGGTAAGAGTGAGCAGATGAGTGAATATATCAAAAAGCTAAGGACTTGCATTAGATGGTTAATTGAAAGGGAAGATGGGAACTTGATGGAGCAAGAGAAGCTGCAGAGTATGCTAGAATCAGAAGAGAAAAAGCATGCTGACAATGGTAATTCCTCCGACCATATTTTTTTCTTGAATGCTTTGGTGAATCATACCTGCATCAATGCTTCAATACTATGTTGTGAATAATCGTACCTGCATCAATGATTCAATTCTAAGTTGTCAATAATTGTGCAGAGGCACAATTGAAGGGTGATATAGAAGGATTAAAGGCCAAAATCGAGGAGCTCCAGGGACAGTATGAATCTATGCAAGAGCTTTTCAGAAAGGAGGAATTTGACAAGAATGTTAGTGACTTTAAAACTCTATTTCTTTCTTATTCTTTTGCATAAGGGTTTCGTACTTATGTTGACCTTTGAATAATACAGGCGGCAATTAAATCTTATGAGGAAGAAAAGGCTGTTAGGATCGCTGCTGAGAAATCTAGGGACGCACTATCTGAAGAGCTCGTGAAGGCTGGACAAGAGGCAAAGCATCTGGATGATCAAGTAATTGCGTAATTTATTATCTGGGTTTTGTAATTCTCTTTTGGATAGTTCTACCTCAAATAGTGGTAATTTTCTGCCATTTTTCTTATAGATTAAAGTACATGAAGCAACCAACAAGCGGTTACAAGAGTACAACACTAGCTTGCAGCAATACAATTGTACCCTTCAGGCTGAAGTGGCGAAGAATAGTGAAACAATATCAAAGCTGAATGAGGAGAAGAACAGTATGATGGGTACCATGACCAGTCTAAGAAACAACATGACTTCAATGAAGACTCAGTTGGATAATTATAGGGTGAGGACACTTATTTCCCTGGTTTTTTTAATCTTGAAAATAAACATCTTATCATAATAAAAGTAAATAGATAAATAATTAAACCACTTATGTTATGGATAGTTGACAATCCTACAATGTCCATTATGTTTGCATACTATGATTGATCTTATGGTATCAGTTATATTTGATGTGTGGTCAGTGGTAACTTACCACGGTATAAATTGGCTGCCAGTTTTTGAATATGACAGGTTGTGCCATATCAATTCAATTCGTGCTATTTGTGGTATCGCCTGTTACATTTGTACTTTGAATTGGTGACTTCGTCTATTTTTTTCCTGTTATTTTAACTTGTCAAAAGAAAATAAACACAGCTATTTCCATTTTTTTAATAGAAACCTTTCATGGGCTTCTATTTTTGTTTTTTAAATTTTTGTTATTTGCTTATTGATGATGGTAACTCCTGCAGTTTTTTGGTGTTCATGTGAATATATTATCAATCAACCATATTATGCTACTTAATCAGCAGAAGTAGCAGTCATAAAATTTCCTTATATAAATTCTACAATCTATTAAACAAATTAACTGCGTGAAAAATGATTATCTTGGACAACAAACACAGGAATAAATGAGACATCTTAGTTCTCTTGTTGACCTAAGCAAATTGAGTTATTAAATCCAGAAAAAGGTGAAGGTTTCTTCTACAGATAACTCATTTGTCTTTAATTTTTTCCATGGCTTCTTAGTTTGGAACTCTGTCTGTTGCTCTGTCTTGTGTGCTTGGATAGTATATTCTGAAAATTTTAAATTTCATCAAGCAAGAATTCATGCCAATCTCTGTGTATAGTTGTCCATTTTACTTTCCATTCAGATTTACTGTAACACATAACAGCGCGTAGGCCACCATTGGCTTAAAGCCTTAAATATTAATCTAGGTCCTCATTTGCTAAGTTTGTTACTATTCTTTTGACTTTCCATTGGATTCTTGTAAGCAAATTATACAATGTGAATGGATAGTATATTCTGAAAATTTTAAATTTCATCAAGCAAGAATTCATGCTGATCTCTGTATAGGTGTCCATTTTACTTTCCATTCAGATTGACTGTAACACATAACGGCACATAAGTGACCACCATTGGCTTAAGCCTTGAATATTAATCTAGGTCCTCATTTGCTAAGTTTGTTACTATTCTTTTGACTTTCCATTGGATTCTTTTAAGCAAATTATACAATGTGAATGCTCAGGCGCACTGTTCACTGAATAACTAATATGATATTGAAATTTTGTTTTATTAAGTTGTTAGAAACAACATTCTATGTTTCGTTGTTTTTAATCGACATTCTATACATGTAAATAAAAAATCAAGCTATTGCAGATTGTAAACCTGATGGCATCATTGCAGTATTTCCAAGAATACTTCATGTGTATCCAGGATTCACTTGGTTGGAATTCAAGTGTAGTTATTTCGACTGATTTTATTATGTGCTATTAATGTTTAAACCGTTTGATTGAAGTTCAATACCTTTAAAGTTTAAACTCCTTTCGTAACTTGAACTTTTAATTACTAATGGGATAAATGCTAGGGGATCTGATTTTTTTTTCTGCAATATCACATGAACTCATTGTTTATAGTTTCTTATATTATTTGTTGCCTCAGTCTCTTCAGCAGGAGGCTGGAAAGCAAAAGGAAGACTTAAAGAGGGAAGTGGATTCTCTTAGAAGTGACTTGCAGCTAATAAGAGATGACCGTGATACTCAACTAGCCCAAGTACAAAGTTTGGTTGTTGAAATAGCTAATCTCAGAGAGCTCACCGGAAAATCTGCTACCGAGGTGGAGAAGACAATGACAAAAGCCAATGCACTTGAGGTTTGTTACCCCAATTTCTTGTTTAGCTCCTTATTTCTTATATTTACAAGATTGTTTTATTATCTGCAGGAGACCTGCTCTTCTCAAAGGGAGAGAATACAAGCACTGCTTCAAGAGCTTGCAATTGCAAAGGAGAAATTGAAGGTTAACATATTTTGGGAAAAAAAAAAATACTTTGTTAGTTAGTTACTATCAAAACATTGCTTCAAGAGCTTGCCATTGACCCTTTTCTCTCCTTTTTAGATGGCTGATTTAACAGCCACGCAGACAATGACAGAGTATGAAGAGCAAAAGAGGACAACAAAAGATTTAGAAAATCGTCTTGCAGATGCAGAATATCAAATTGCAGAAGCAGAAAAGCTGCGTAAAGAATTGCACAATACTATATTGGTACTACACTGTCTGTATCACAATAGAGCTAAAAAAATACCATGTCACTGAAACGTTTATTTTGCAGGAACTAAAAGGAAATATTCGAGTTTTTTGTAGAGTTCGACCTGCTTTATCAGACAGTGATTCTAGCAGCTCAGATGGTGTAGTTGTTTCGTATCCCTTATCAACCGAACTTCGTGGGCGTGGCATTGACTTGATGCACAATGGTAACACAACTTTCTTGTTATTTCTTGATTTGATTCTTCAATGAAAAACAACTTTAATGTGGAATAATTGGGCATTAGATGATTGCTATTCTTTTCTGTTAACAGCAAAAACTATTCCCTTTGCTTTTGATAAAGTCTTCAATCATGAAGCTTCTCAAGAAGATGTTTTTGTTGAAATCTCACAGTTAGTTCAGAGCGCACTTGACGGTTATAAGGTATTTTACGGTCTTGTTCTTTTGATCATAATTTCAGGAATATATCGGACCTTCTATTTGTTGGCAGTTCATTTCTCTGTTTTATTCGTACATCATTTTTCATTGTCATTTCTTTGCTTTCATTCATCTCGAATTTTTTCTTAATGCTTGTTCTAAATACATGACACTGCACTAGCAAAAATTCAGCGTTTGAGCATACAAAAACATTTTTGGCAAGCTTTATGTTTTTCTGAGTTTTTCCTCAGCTATATATTCATCTTTTTGCTACACAGCAATCTTACTGTTTTGTTTCTAATGTTTTATGGATTGGCTTACATACATTTTGTTGAATCTTAAAAGAAGGTTTGTTGACCCTTTAGCCATTATTAGATGTGCAATTAGACTTTTGAACATGTTTATTGTTAATGATTCAGGTAGTCCAATGATAATGTCGAAAGAGACACGTGCACAAATCTTGAAGCAATCTAATTGGAAAAGAGTTTTGAATTTTTTTCCAAATAGTTAACTTAGATTTGTTCTCTAGCTTATTAGTTATTATGCTAATCGCTAAATTGAATGGAGTTTTGCTACTTTTTCTGGCAGGTCTGTATCTTTGCTTATGGCCAGACAGGTTCAGGTAAAACATACACCATGATGGGTATGACCGACTCTCCTCAACAGAAGGGTCTAATACCAAGGTCCTTGGAACAAATTTTTCAAACAAGCCAATCTAAATTGTCACAGGGTTGGAAATATAAAATGCAGGTGGCTTTTCTGTCCTTTAAGATCAGCAGTATTGAAGCAGTGATAATCATAAGTTAACATTTTTATGTAATTATTACACATCTTTTTGCAGGCATCAATGTTGGAAATATATAATGAAACAATACGTGATTTATTATCATCTAATCGCTCAGGAGGCCTTGATGTCAAGCATGATGCAAATGGGAACACATGTGTGCCTGGCCTTACTGTTGTTGACGTCTGCAGCATTAATGAAGTTTCCTATCTCTTACAACGGGCTGCACAAAGCAGGTTAATTTTCTTGATCATTCGACATAATTTCTTTGTGATTCAAGTCTTATTAGTTAGATTATTTGAAAGTAATATTGTTTAGTATGAATTATGATATTGTGATCTATTTAAGTAATATTTGTCCTGAAGATCCGAAATAGTGAATATATATTTTAAAGGTCACACTGTTTTGTACTTTTTCCATCAATAATCATATTCTTTTCAAATATTTGAAATTCACGGATGGTTTATCTTGAAAGCTATTGATAGGGAAGATAGACTCTGAATTTATTTTATGTATTTGTTTATTTCTTCTTTGGTATGACGTATTGTCCTATCTGTAACCTACGAGCGAGAGTTTCCAGTAGAATTCGAGTTATTACTTGTCAGGAATGGCATGTAAGAGATACTTTGAGTTCATGTATGGTTCACAAACCAGAGAATGAATATTTCAAATAGTAATCTTCGCTGCAAATATAGGCATATATTTCCTGTATAAGGTCCCTTTTGCCAGCAACACTTGGTAACTTGGCAATGCTACACTAACTTGACTGCTTCCCCATCATGTGTAACCCATTCTCTCTAATTTTCTTTTGTCAATCAAGAAGTTTATTTTGAGAGCGGCTATCTATCATTGACATTTCAGATCGGTTGGCAAAACCCATATGAATGAAGAGTCATCAAGAAGTCACTTCGTGTTCACTTTACGAATTTCCGGAGTAAACGAAGTGAGTCACGTCCCTCATTTCATTTGGTTGAAGTATTCTCTTTAATAGTTTGCTCATGGATGAAATTGCTTTCCAGAATACAGACCAACAAGTGCAAGGAATACTAAACCTAATTGATCTTGCGGGAAGTGAGCGCCTTAGTAGAAGTGGTGCGACAGGCGACCGTCTCAAGGAAACTCAGGTGACTGTTCGTTTTATCTCAAGCTGTGTATTAATACCTTACCTTTTCATTTAGGGTTAGTTGCGGATAGACCCCCTGTAGTATCGCCCTATTGAGGACAGACCCCCTGTAGTTCTATATTGCTGTTAAACCCCGAGTGAGGATTTTTTTACTCATCTCAGAGAAAGAGAAATTTGTTTTTTGGTAAGGAGACCTATTAAGGGTAAAAGAGTCAAAAGAATTCACTCAGGGGTCCATCTGCAACAGTAGAACTACAAGGGACCTATCCGCAATTAGGCGATAGTACAGGGGGTCACTGCAAAACTCTTTCAGTTATCTAGCCTGTTAATTAACTTTCTATGGTGATTTGACTTTAGGCAATTAACAAAAGTTTGTCATCTTTGAGGGACGTAATCTTTGCCATTGCAAATAGGAAAGAGCATGTTCCTTACCGAAATTCCAAGTTAACTCACCTTCTTCAGGTAGTGCTATGTGGTGTATATATTGTAGAGTAGAAATTTCTTGAAAAACATGTTATTCTTTTTCTATATCCTAAATCAAATTCCATTGTTTATAGTCATGCCTCGGTGGGGAGTCCAAAACTTTGATGTTTGTCAATATTTCCCCAGAAGCATCATCATCTGGAGAGTCATTTTGTTCTCTTCAGTTTGCTACTGGTGTTAATTCATGTGAGATTGGTATTGCTCGACGACAAACCCAAATGCGCTCTTCAGATTCACGATTGAGTTACGGCTAGTCTTCCCTCCATGAACCCTTGATAATTTAGAAAGTTGAATCAACTAATATTTCTTCCCTATTACTTGTATAGTGAGAAGATAATTTTGTTGGAAACCAACATATTGTTTGTAACTTTGTAGTGTGGAATACTCTTTATCATATTGTTTGTAACTTGAGAGTGCCTAGGTGTTACCAGCTTCACAAGAGCGTGACAAGTGATTGTTGTATTTGTAACCTACATCCTCATCTCTTACCAATCAACCATTGATCTATCTATTATAAACCAGTAAGGCACAGTGTAATGCCTGTCTTTTGTTTTACCTGTCATGTAACTAATGATTTTTTTTCTTTGGTATTGAATGAATTTATTGTTTGGAGTTGATTGTTTGATGTTTTGGGAACAAAATTAGTAGTGGAAATGTTCCAATGTTCTTGGTATTTTATAAGACAAATTCTCCTTGATAATCTATTGTCATAGCATGTTACGAGTTTCACTTCAACATAGCTCATCATCTTTTATGACAGTGTAATTTTCATCAAGTGGCAAATACAATTTTTCATATTGTTACATAAAAGCAATGGACAACTTTCGCCAACATACAATGAATTTCAGATGGTTTTATAACCTACTAAATTTTTTTTTATTTATGTATACACTGCAAACATTTATAGTTAAAAAAAAATATAGTTTTTCAGAAACTCGTGAAAACATAGCACAATTTTGTGAAATCAATCAGGATTCATGATAGTTTTTCAGAAGCTGGCAAAAAGAATTTTCGTAGCTTCGCATACCAAGAGTCATAAACTGTAATAGGAGCCTACGGGTGTGAATTGCATAGGGAATGATTGAAAAAGAAATTAAGTAGAGATAACTATAATACTACTTACAAACTATTCTCACATTACAAGAGAGAAAATTATGGACTCCATCCTCTTCAACTTCTTTCAAAATTGGCGACTTATCAAAAGACTATACACTCTTCTCTCTTGCAGTGTGGAATTAGTTTGACAAAGAGTGTTGGCACACACCAACAGCAACCCTGATAACGATCATTAGCCATCAACTGACGAGCTATACAGAAGTGTTGCCTATGTAAGCATCACGAAACACCCTAGTAGATCTCCTTCTTTGTAGTGTAATCGATCACCCGGCAATGTGGAGACTATAAGAACTTGTTTTCAAACTAAAGAGAAACAAGCGAACACCATGACAGAAAAGAAAACAAGAGTAAAGACAAGAGATTTACGTGGTGCGATAATCGCCCATATCCACGGGAGAGATCTGAGTCTTCTTTATATCAGAGATTACAGAGGTACAACATTACTTGTGTTCTTGATAGAACCCACGAGAAACCCTCTCTCAACACTCACCAAAAGATCTCTCTACCTATCTTTTACAAAATGCAGCTCTCATTGGCTTAGTTCTACCCACCCCGGATCTCAGGAACAACTCTATTTATAGAGTCAAAATAGCGAATACAAAAGAATCTGAAACCGACTCGAATTAAATTCTGCCCTCTACAGACTGCAGCTCACCACAGCCTGTTCGGGTTGTTCCTCAATAGCGGCGGCCAATAGTCGGCGGTCACTTCGCTGTTCACGGACAATGTGCAGTGATTGCCGACTGATCTCCGCATTTTCGCTTGTTTCGTCGTGGCTTATTGGCTGAGATACAAGGATAATCTTCGCTGTTCACGGACAGTGTGCAGTGATTCCAGATTCATTTACGGCATTACATGAAGAGGATGAGGACATGCTTAGCTACTACAAACTGGCCGTGTACTATTTCTAGATTATTAGAGTATATATGCCATCCTTTTAATACAGTGAATGTAATGACATCATGGTCTTACTCTATTATATGCATAATTAACATAAATGCAAACAACACAAGTTGATACTCTTCTCCTGTTTTATTTTTTATTTTATTTTAAAAGAAAATATAAGTTAAAAATTCCTCTCCACCACACTGTTCATATATCCACATGACATCTTCAGCTCTTTTTTTTTTAATTATTATTCCCAATTAACTAGCTTATCTCTTTGGAGGCAATCATTCATTAATCATTTATCCAATATTTCTTGCTTTTAGACTAACTGGGCCAAGGCCCATTTAGGCCCACGCCATTATGCGTTTACTATCTTGTTTCTATGCACATTTTGACGCGTGATCGCATCCCCCAGCCCCCCCTCCACCGGCTGCCAATCTCAACGTCGATTTCTCCATCAAAATCTAGGGTTAGGGGATTAGAATTAGGGTTTTGGGTGGTGGTATTTTTTGAGATGGCGTCGCCTGAGAACTCAAATTGGGTCCTTGATTACCCACTGATCGACAGCATCTCGGTCACCGGCGGCGATTTTGGGGTCCCTGGAAATGGGTTCTTCTGGACCCCGCAAGGGATCAACTGTACTCCCAGCGTTAGGTATTTTAATTTTGATTTGAGTTGTTTTTTAAGTTATGTCCATTTTAGGGCTCCTGGTATGCGAAAGATTGAAACTTTTGGATTCAATATCGAATTGATAAGCTTAGGCACAAGGTTAGTGATAGAAAGAGAAGATTTTGTATATCAAATCAATAATTAAAAAAAAGAACACTTTAGCCGATTTACTTGAGGCTGGTCTTTTAACCCTGTATGACTGCGTGATGGATGTTGGTCAATTTAGGGGTATAAGTAGACTGCCTCCTTATGTTGACTAATGTTTGTAATTTTAACTGCTGAAAATGCATTTGGGTTTTGACATTACGGTATGTGAACTTTGAATGACTATAATGCGCCGTTTGATATGTGCTTTGATTTAAGAAGGAATAATTTACCCCTATTTTGGTTTATATGGATTGTTAGCATGCCGTATTAAATTCTCTCACGATATTGTAGAATACTATATGAGAAGTCATTCCTAATTTGCTCCAGAGCAGTGGCGGATCCAGGATTTCAAGAAAGTGGTGTCACCATATAACTGGCAATTAACAAAATTTACAACGCTCTCTAACAAGTTTTAACATCATGAAACAGTTATAATCACATCATTCAAAATACTATTAGTTGCATCATTCTCAGTAGTTGTCACTAAAAAATCTAGAGTCATCGTTACTCATTTTATTTGGCGACTTACTCTATGTCAAATTTACAACTTTTCACTCTTTCCAGTTTAGGAATTTCTTAAATTTATAATTAGAAAGAGTTTTGTCAAACACTAGGAAAACTTTAGGGGGATTTTTGTGAAATTTTCCCATAGATGAAAGCAAGTCCTCCTCATCTATATCATAGAAAAACTGAGAAAGCCAAAGCAATGCCCATCAATCTCTTCTCCCCAATTCTCCCTCTCTCAACATCCCAGGCTTCCTATATATTCAACTCACTGTTGCTGCCTCCTTTGGGTCCTCAATGTCATATGGAACACCATGTGACACCGCTTCCTCATAGGCGGATCCGCCCTTGCTCCAGAGTGCTCTGCAATTCTTTACCAGGTTGAACTGTTGCATCCAATTGTGCCATCAGCATCATAACTTTGCTATTAGATTGCTTTTCCCCCCTGTATTTATTCGTCTTGTTAGTTCTCTCTTCTGTCTTTCCTTACCACATCTTTTCCTCTTCCTGATATGATAAGTTTGTGTTGTATCAGTATGGAAACTAGTGGCAACTCGGTGGATTCTGCTGTTCTTAAAGAACCAGGCTCTAAGAAACGGTTTGACTCCTCAGTTTTGGCCTAATACTTTGATTTTATGTTAATTTTGTTTGCATCAAGTACTAACCGCTCTCAACTTTTGTAGTGTCAAGTCTGTACCCAGCAGTGTACCTGGTTCGAAAGCGTGTAGGGAGAAAATGAGAAGGGATAGGTTGAATGACAAGTATGTTAATGTCTTTATGAGCCATCGTTTCATATTATGCTTCTGTTTCTTATATTGTGTTGTCATTTTCTTAACTGAAGGTTCATGGAGTTGGGCTCTATTTTGGAGCCTGGAAATCCCAAAATGGATAAAGCAGCTATTTTGAGTGATGCTGTTAGGATGGTGACCCAGTTGCGTAGTGAAGCGCAAAAGCTGAAAGATTCTAATGAGAATCTCCAGGAGAAGATCAAAGATTTGAAGGTCAGCATGCATGTTTTCTGTTATCTTGATTTGTATTTGCTTCATATCTGTTTGGTATGCCATTTAGAAAGTATAACAGCATACTCTCAAGTATTCAAACATTAGAAGATGTGTGGGTGACCTTAGCATGTCCTTTATTCTGTGTTACTCGTTCTCTATGAGCACCTATAGGTGAGTTTGATACATGCACCAATTGTTTACTCTCCTAGTTACGTGGTCTTACTTTCAGTTGTTTCTATTCTTAGCGCTTGAGGTTAGTGGTGCATATACACAGAATCTCGTGACATCAAGCCAATCATATCTAATTGTAAAATGATGTATGCTCTCCATCTTTGGCATAAGAACTGCACTTTTTCCATGCATTTACCCTCAGCCAAAAAATCTCTTATGTTTACATTGCTCATATTATTGTTCTGTCAACCTAGTAAACAGAATGTTGTAGACATAAGAAATGTTTTAGAAAACATATAATGGAGCCAAGGCAACTTCTGTATACTTTACTTTTGAGATATATCAAGCTGGAGCAGCTTAAGTGTATCTAATAGCTAGGCTGGTGTATACGTTATAGGCTCAAGCAGGTTGTAGATGTTATCCCTTGGGTGTGCCACGTGGATGAGATGGGGCATGTTATGCACGTGAAAAATTGCCTTAAGGTTATTGGGTCAATGATTAATAGGCACATTGAATTTATAAAGGGGATATTGGGAGGATGAAATTGAAATTAAAGGATTTCAGTCCCAAAAACAAGTGTGCAAGCTGGATGTAATACTTTCTTATTGTATTTGTGGATGGTTTTAATGGACATGTATTTAAGAAATGGACAGGACGTGATAAACTTATGTCTTAAGAATTAGGGATCAAAATAATTAAGCAATGAAAATATTATGACCGAAACTGAAGCCAAATTGATGAAGGAAAAAAGCGTCAGCTAACTGTTAACAAGAGAACATGAATAGGACAAATGTTTCCAACATAAGCTGAGGACCTGGCAAGTATGTAAGGGAAGAGAAGAGCTGAAACAATTAGAAGACAAGGAGGAAAAATATTGAAAAAACATTGAAGCAACTTTAACAATATAAAACCTTCAAAAGTTTCCTATTACTTAATAAGTTAATTTGTTTTTACATGTTCTGTGCATCTTTCTGGACTTTCGGTTGGAAAAAATTTTGCAATTTTATGGGCTATAACCTTAAAATTTTGTCAATATTCGTTTGTTTCGATGCAACATCAAATAATTATGTGTACTTCAAAATTCACGATTTTCATGGACTATTATTACCCACAATTTTCAAAATTTTCAAAATTTATGCGCTATAACCCACAATTTTTGTCAATTTTCTTTTGTTTCAACCCAATGACAAATAGGTTTTCTTTCTTAAAAAATCGCGATTTTATGGTCTATAACCCGTGATGTTTGTCAATTTTCGTTCTTCAAACGAATGGAAATAAATACGCGTACTTTAAACTTTGTGATTTTCATGGGGCTATAACCTACGATTTTTGTCAATTTTCGTTCTTCGACCATATGGAAAATAATTATGGATACTTCAAAATTCATGATTTTCATGGATTATAATGCATGCTTTTTGTCCATTTTGTTCAGTTCGACCATTTAGCAATTAGTTGTGCGGACTCCAACATTTGCGATTTTCGTGGGCTTTACACGTCATTTGTCCATTATCGTTCATTTGATCCAAACTCAAATTATTATGACTACTTCAAAGATTTTGGTGGGTTATAACCAATAATTTTGGCAATTTTTGTTTGTTTCGTCCCAATGGCAAGTAATTATACATACTTCAATTCTCTCGAATCTTGGGCTATGACCCACGATTCTAGTCTATTTTCAATAATTTTGACCTAATTGAATTTAATTTTCTTTAATCAATACTCGTGATTTCCATAGGCTATAATCCACGATTTTTGTAAATTTTTGTTCTTCGATCGGATGGAAAGTCAATGTGTACTTCAAAATTCGTGACTTTCATAGGCTATAGTCATTGATTTTTATCCATTTTGTTCGTTTCGACCATTTAGCATTTAGTTTTGCAAACTTCAATATTCGAGATTTTCATGGGTTATAACCTATGATTTTGTCTATTTTCGTTCATTCAACCCAATGGCAATTAATTATGACTACTTTAAAATTCACGATTTTGGTGTGTTATATAAGCCACGATTTTGGCAATTTATGTTTCATATGTCCTAATGGCAAGTAATTATACGTACTTTAGAATTCGCAATTTTCATAGGTTATTATAACCCACGGTTTTAGTCTATTTTCGATAGTTTTGGCCTGATGAAATTTAATTTCTTTCATAGTAAATTCATAATTTTTATGAGCTGTAACCCATAATTTTTATAAATATTCATTCTTCAACCTGATGGAAAATAATTATGCTAACTTCAAAATTCTTGACCTTCATAAGCTATAGTCCATGTTTTTCCATTTAGTTTGTTTCGATAGTTTAGCAAATAATTGTGCGAACTTCGGTATTAGCAATTTGCAAGGGTCATAACTCGCAATTTTCGTCCATTATTGTTCTTCGTACATAATGACAGTTAATTATGACTACTTCATAATTTGCAATTTTGGTGGACTATAACCCAAGATTTTGGCATTTTATATTCAGTTCATCCTAATAGCATGTAATTTTGCGTACTTCAAGATTCTCGATTTTCATGGGAATAACCCACGATTTTAGTCTATTCTCAATAGTTTGGTCAGATGGAATTAAATTTTGTTCATCGAAAATTTGCAATTTCCATGTGCTGTAGCCCATGTACTTTGTGAAATTTTGTTCTTCGAGCCAATGGAAAATAATTATGCACACTTCAAAAGTCATGACTTTCATAAGCTATAGTCCATGATCTTTATTCATTTTGTTTGTTTCGACCATTTAACAAGCGAATTTCAATATTTGTGATTTTCATGGGTTATAACCTGCGATTTTTATTGATTATCATTCATTCGACCCAATTACGATCATTTATGACAACTTTAAAATTTACGATTTTCATTGGTTATAACCTATGATTTTTGTCCATTTTGTTCGTTTTGACTATTTAGTAATTAATTGTGCGAACTTCACTGATCGCAATTTTCATTGGTTATAACCCGCGATTTTGTCCTTTATCATTCATTTGATCCAGTGACATAGTGGCGGAGCCAGAAATTTTGGCAAAGGGGGCCAAAAAATAATCAAACATGAGAACATATAATTTTTTTAGCACATTTGATTAGTATCCAAACATCATTATGCAATAAGACATTCAAAATCATACTTCCAATTATAATATATTGTTTACAATAGCATTATTCTTGGCTTTATTTCTTGAAATCATTTCATAACATCTTCCTCATCCATGTTACAAAATATATTTTTTTCAATGTATTGCACTAAACAATCATTCATGTAATCATCTCCCATTCGGTTTCGAAGATCATTCTTAATAACAAGAAGAAACAATTCACACTTAGAATAAACTAGCTTAGATAACCATTAAAGTTAATAAACAACATTAAACAAGAGAAAGTTAAGAATTTTTCTTTTTGATATTTTGTATGTTTTAACAAAAACAAACTGATCATATAAAAGTGACAGGTCTCCCTTTCTCCTAGAGAAACTTATCCCATTTGAGACATTAGAACAAAACAAAATAAAGAGAGAATTCAAGCTGTAATTTGATGAAAAATCACTCCCAATTGTAATTCTTGTGAGGGGTTGAGCTTGGCAAAAGAGGGCTAGGGTTTTCGAGGGTCGAAGTGGCTGGGGATCTAGGGTTTGCAATGGGCAAGGCGAGGGTTGGAATAGAGTGGAGGTCAGGGTGGAGTTTGGAGCTACGACAAAAGGGAAATTTGAGGGATTAAGGTTTTTGAGAGGGATTTGAGAATGGTGGAGGAAGGCCGCAATCGCTAGATGAAGCGATCTGTTTGTGGAAATAAGATAGAAACGTAGAGAATTGATGCCTTTACACTTTTACACTTGTAGTTATACAAAATTGCCATATATGCAGCATACCCCCTATTTGGTTTTCTATTTCCAGGGGCGGGGGCAGAGACCCAAAGGACCCATGGTACCTCCGCCCCTGTAATGACAATTAATAATAACTGCTTTATAATTTGCAATTCTAGTGGATTATAACCCCACATATTTGGCATTTTATATTCGATTATTCATGGTGGCAAGCTATTTTACGTACTTGAAAATTCACAATGTTCATAGGTTTACCAATGATTTTAGTTTATGTTTGATAGTTTCCGTCTGATGGAATTAAGTTTTTTGTCATCGAAAATTTGCGATTTTCATAGGCTCTAACCTACTCTTTTTGTAAATTTTTGTCCTTTGACCCGATGGAAAATACTTATGCAAACTTCAAATCTTGTGACTTTCGTAGGCTATAGGTCTTGATTTGTGTCCATTTTGTTCGTTTTGACCATTTAGCAGTTAATTGTGTGAACTTCAATATTCGCGATTTTTAAGGGTTATAACCCTCAAATTTTGTCCATTATTGTCCATTCGACCCAATGATAGTTAATTATGACTACATAATTTGCAAATTTAATGGACTAAAAGGATTTTGGCATTTTGTGTTCAATTTGTCCTGATAGCAAGTAATTATATGTATTTCAAAATTCACGATTTTATCGGCTATAACATATGCTTGTAGTCTATTCTCAATGGTTGACTTGAACGAACTAATTTTTCTTTCATTGAAAGATTGCGATTTTCGGGATATAACCCACGATTTTTGTAGTTTTTGTTCTCTGACTCAATGGAAAATAATTATGCATACTTTAAAATTCTTGACTTTCTTAGGCTATAATCGTGAATTTTTTCCATTTTGTTTGTCTCAACCATTAGGTAGTTAAATGTGCGAACTTCAATATTTGCGATTTCAAGGATTATAAACCACGATTTTTGTCTATTATTGTTCATTCGACCCAATGATAGTTAATTATGACTACATAATTTGCAAATTTAATGGACTAAAAGGATTTTGGCATTTTGTGTTCAATTTGTCCCGATAGCAAGTAATTATATGTATTTCAAAATTCACGATTTTATCGGCTATAACATATGCTTGTAGTCTATTCTCAATGGTTGACTTGAACGAACTAATTTTTCTTTCATTGAAAGATTGCGATTTTCTGGGATATAACCCACGATTTTTGTAGTTTTTGTTCTCTGACTCAATGGAAAATAATTATGCATACTTTAAAATTCTTGACTTTCTTAGGCTATAATCTGTGAATTTTTTCCATTTTGTTTGTCTCAACCATTAGGTAGTTAAATGTGCGAACTTCAGTTTTCGTGATTTTTATGGGCTACAACCACGATTTTTTCCTTTGTTATTTATTTGATCCAAAAATAATTAATTTTTACTGCTTCATAATTTGCAATTCTAGTGGATTATAGCCTACCATTTGGCATTTTATGTTTGATACGTCCTAATAGCAAGTAATTATACATGCTTTAAAATTCGCTATTTCCATGGGCTATAACCCACGATTTTAGTCTGTTTTTCCCACGATTTTAGTCTGTGTTTAAGAGTTTCGACCTGATTAAATTAAATTTTCTTTCATAAAAAATTTGCGATTTCTATGAGCTAACCCATCATTTTTATGAATTTTTGTTCTTTGACCCGATGGAAAATAATTCACGATTTTCATGGGCTATAATTGACAATTTTTTGTAAATTTTGGTTCAACCTGATGAAAAATAATTATGCGTACTTCAAAAATCTTGAATTTCATTGTCTACAGTCCATTTATAGTCCATAATTTTGTTTGTTTTGTTTGTTTCGACTGTTAAGAAAATAATTGTGCGAACTTCTATGTCACCATTTTTATGGGTTATAACCCGCGATTTTTTTCCATTGTCGTTCTTTCGACTATATAACAATTAATTATGCGCACTTCAAAACTCGCTTTTTTGGTGTGCTATAACCCATGATTTTGGCATTTTATGTTGGAATCGTCCTATGGCAAGTAATTATGTGTACTTCAAAAGTTGTGATTTTCATAGGCTATAACTAATAATTTTAGTCTATCTTCAATAGTTTAAGCCTGATGGAATTAAATCTTTCATTGAAAATTCATGATTTTTTAGGCTATAAGCCATGATGTTTGTAAATTGTTCTTCAAGTCGATGGAAAAATATTATGCAAACTTCAAAATTCGTGAGTGTCGTACGCTATCGCCCATGATTTTTGTTAATTTTGTTCGTTAGTAGATTAATTGCGTGAACTTCAATATTTGCGATTTCAAGGATTATAAACCACGATTTTTGTCTATTATTGTTCATTCGACCCAATGACAGTTATCATAATTTGCAAATGTGATGGATCATCACCCACGATTTTGGCATTTTATGTTTAATTCGTCCCAATTGCAAATAATTATATGAAATTCAAAATTCACGATTTTCATGGGCTATAGTATATGATTCTAGATTATTTTTGATAGTTTTAGCCTGATGGAATTAAATTTTCTTTTATTGAAAGTTTGCAATTACCATGGGCTATAACCTACGATATTTGTAAATTTTTGTTCTTCAATCTGGTGGAAAATAATTCACCATTTCCATGGGCTATAACCAATGTTTTTTGTAAATTTTTGTTCTTCGACCAATGGAAAATAATTTTGCATATATCAAAATTCATAGCTTTCGTAGGCTATAGTCCATGGTTTTTGTTCATTTTGTTTGTTTCGACCATTTAGCAATTAATTATGCGAACTTCAATATTCATGAAAAATATTCACAATTTTCATTGGTTATGACCCGTGATTTTTGTCCATTATCGTTCATTCAACTAAATGATAATTAATTATGACTACTTCATAATTCGCCATTTTCTGGGGTTATAACCCATGATTTTGGCATTTAATGTTCGATTTGTTCTAATAATAAGTAATCTATTTTACGTGAGTACTTCTCATCTAAAGCTGTACCGGTAGTGGACAGGTGACCATACCCAAACTCCTCGGACACTCCTTGCATAAATGCATGCATTTATTCATGCATGACTCAATTATACAATACATTTTAATTTAAAACACTTGTCATACATTTTTGGGACATATATCCCACACTTGACGCCCACTTCTTGAAACTCGTTTGACATAGTGATTTTTCAATTTATAATCCACGTAAGAAAAGAAACATAAAACTGTTATAGGACTTTTATTCTCATCCTTGATCTCATATAAATTATTAATTTCAATATATGATATATGTGTATATAAATATCTATAGCCGTGTCCCCATACCGTATCGTGTACAAATTTGCAGTGTCCCTTACCTGTACTTGTACCCATGCAACATAGCAATTAATTATAAATACTTCAAAATTTTGTGATTTTTAATTATAAATACTTCAAAAATTTGTGATTTTCGCACGCTATGACTCGCGATTTTAATCTATTTTGATAGTTTCTGCCAAATGAAATTAAATATTCTTTCATTGAAAATTCACAATTTTCATGGGCTATAGCCCCGATGTTTGTAAATTTTTGTTTGACTCCTTGGAAAATAACTATGCAAATTTCAAAATTCGTGATTTTTGGAAGCTTGTAGTCCATGATTTTGTCCATGTTGTTCATTTCGACAATTTGGCAATTACTTGTGCGAACTTCAATATTTGTGTTTTCAAAGAGTTATCGTTCATTCGACCCAATGATAGTTAATTATGACTACTTCATAATTTGTAATTTTGGTAGACTATAATGCAATATTTTGGCATTTTATATACAATTCGTCTCAATAGCAAGTAATTGTACATACTTTAAAATTCGCGATTATCATGGGCTAAAACCCACAATTTTGGTCTATTTTCGATAGATTTGAATTAATAGAATTAAATTTTTTCACATTGAAAATTTGTGATTTCCATGGGCTATAGCACAAGAGTTCAGTAAATTTTTGTTTGCGACCCAGTGAAAAATAATTCGCGATTTTCATGGGCTATAACTTATGAGTTTTGTAAATTTTTTTCATCGACCTGATGGAAAATAATTATGCTTTAAAATTCATGACTTTCATCCATGATTTTTGTCCATTTTGTTTGTTTCGGCCATTTAGCAATTAATTATGCGAACTTCATTGTTCGCGATTTTCATTGGTTATAACCTGCGATTTTTGGCTATTATCATTCATTCGACCCACGTTTTTTTGCATTCGTCCCAATAACAAGTGATTATACGCACATTCAAATTCGCAATTTTCATAGGTTGTAGTTGACGATTTTAGTCTATTTTCAATACTTGCGGTCTAATGGAATTAAATTTTCTTTCATAAAAAATTCACGATTTTCATAGGCTATAACCCATGATTTTCCTAGTCCATAATTTTTATTCATTTGATTCGTTTCGACCATTTACAAATTAATTGTGCGAACTTCAATATTCTTACATTGACAGTTAATTGTGACCCAATGACCGTTAATTGTAATTGTTTCATAATTTGCAATTTTGGTGGACTATAACCCACGATTTTGGCACTTTATGTTAATTTGTCCCCCTAACAAGTAATTATACTTCATAATTTGCAATTTTGGTGGACTGTGACCCACGATTTTGGCACGTTATGTTAATTAGTCCCACTAGCAAGTAATTATCCGTACTTCCAAATTCATGTCTTTCATGGGCCATAACCGACGATTTTAGTCTATTTTTGATTATTTAGTTCTGATGAATTGAAATTTTCTTTCATCGAAAATTCGCAATTTTCACGGGATATAACCCATAATTTTTGTAAATTTTTGTTTCTCTACCCGATGGAAAATAATTATGTTTACTTGAAAATTTGTGACTTTCATAGGCTATATAGTCCATGATTTTTGTTCATTTTGTTTGTTTCAACATTTTGCTGTTAATTGTGTAAACTTCAATCTTTGCGATTTTCTTAGGTTATAACCTGTGTTTTTTCCCCTTCCATTATCGTTCATCTAACTCAATGGTAATTAATTATGACTACTTCAAAATTTACAATTTTGGTGGGTTATAACCCACAATTTTGGAATTTTATGTTTAATTCGCCTCAATGGCAAGTAATTATATATGTTTCAAATTTCGTGATTTTATGGGCTATAACCCTCAATTTTAGTCTATTTTTGACATTTTCAGCCTGATGGGATCAAATTTTCTTTCATCTAAAGTTCGCGATTTTCATGGGCTATTATAACCCACGATTTTAAAATTATGCTACTAAGTCATGTGGATCGGCCCTTAAAAATTACTATAAACCTTTTTGACTAGAAATTAGATTTTGGAGGAAAAAAATTACTGTTGGAGTATATCATTTGAATATATATGAACATGCATAGTATGACTTTGGCACACAGAAAATTCTTAACACGGGTCATGAAGTATTATGGATTATACAGACACAAAGTGGACAATATGGACACAAACTGACCTGAGTTCACAAATAGCAATGTCCTTGCTACAAAATTCTCATACATCCTCGTCTATAAATTTTGACCTTGCTAAGCTTTATATAATTTTTATTAACCTGGTAATCTGTTATTGCAGGCTGAGAAGAATGAACTCCGTGACGAGAAGCAAAGACTAAAGCAAGAAAAAGAGAATCTGGAGCAGCAAATCAAATTGTTGAACTCTCGCCCAAGCTTCATGCCTCAGCCTCCTGTAATACCAACAGCTTTCGCAGCCCAAAGCCAAGGCGGAGGGCACAAGATGATGATACCTGTCATTGGCTATCCTGGATATCCAATGTGGCAGTTCATGCCACCTGCAGATGTTGACACTTCACAGGATGCCGAGTCATGCCCTCCTGTTGCTTAAGCCAAAAGAAATCAATAGGTGGCTGCTATGAATCTAGTAGCTTATTTCTCCCCACTAATCATTTGACATTGTTTCTGGTCTTAGCTTTTAACACTGTTTTATCATTAAACTCGGCTAGTTTAATTGTTCTGTATTAGTAGCTGGTGACTGCCGTGCGTATTTGATTGTAAATTTCAATAAACAGATCCAGCTTCTTCATGTAATTGTTGATAAGCATGGGGATCTCTTATCCCCAATTCAATAATGTGATAGCTTTACTGATTCTTTGTGTCATGGAAATTTTTAAGCGGTAAAGTTGTCAAATGTGTAGTCTGTGTTCATTCGGTGTTGGTAAAAATGTTGATTCCAGTGCCTTGTGACTGTTAATTGATATGAAGAGTACTCCAACTTATTGCCTGCTAATCTAAGCTATATGGGCTCTCCCGCAAATTTGGGTTAACGGCTTTGTTGTCATTGAAGAGTTGTATTTGTTACTAAAGCTATAATCTCTGGCTGCTAGCAGATTTTGTTTTTTACTTTTTATTCCTGAGTTTCATGTGGCAAATATATTTTGTTCTGTGCTATTATTCTTGTTAATTTCAAGTATTTGATCTTTAAAGAACCTATAAACATCCAATTTATTTGCTGTACAGAATCGAAGAATGAAGAAAGAAAACTGCTGCTGGGTTGCATATTTCGTATAAAAAGCACAGGTACAATAAGTTTATTCGTCTGCAAGAAAATCATAACAATCAGTCTGGTTCTCAGAGCACCAAAACCGTCATCATGCTTGTTGTGATGCCCAGTGCAAGCTTTGTCACCGGACTGAAGCAGTTACCTGCTGATGGTTGTGCTATAGGCACTGTTTCAGACAGGGTTGAATCTGGCACCGCCCCTGATACGCCCTGCGCCATAATGGGTGCCAATGGCGAAGAATCACCAGTCAACTGCGCACTTTGAGGAGCTCCAGAATTGACTGTTGGCGTCGCAAGCTCTGCAGACACAGTGTTAATTTCCACCTTCATCCCGCTGCTGCAATGCCCTACAACTCCACAGATGAAGTATCTCTTACCCGACGAGGATAACGTGATGACTGTATTCCCATCAGTGTGACTATTTATCAAACTGGTAATTGAGCATGCATCATAGTCGGCCTTGGATACTTCGACAACAGAGTGGAAAGGTCCATAGGAGAAAGCTGCAAAATGTCCCGAAAATTTACAAATTAGAGAAAATATATAGAATATACTGTTTAAGTTACAGTATTAGAGATGCACCAAAGAGTCGAATAAATTTTTGGGCACAGTTTAAAGGATTACTGTGGACTTACTGAGGGTATCACCCGTTTCAAATGATTGCGCTGATGCCCATGACTGCAGCTTGCTGCCTAGATTCCAGCCTCCTACACCTCCGACGACATGATTCGCTCCTAACGCCATTTGAACAAAAATTGCTATTGTGGTAATACCTATGAAGGCTCTTAATATTGCTGCCATTATGCACCACTATAGGAATTGTTTCAGGAATTGATGATTTTCATTAGCTCAGAATCATCATGTACATATAGATGCTGAGAGTAGAGTTGTTAGATTCGGTGGCTGATGATAAGCTATACACTAAGTGAAGAATGTGCATTGACAGAGGATGGTTACAAGATTTGTTGGATGATAAGGAGAAGTTTGGAAGGAGTTGGTAGATTTAAATGAACTTATTTTGGTAATTTATGGATGTCTTTTTCCTTTGCTTGGAACAAATTGTGGTGGTTGATGTAGGAGTGATGAGCTTTGAATTTTGTAGACAATTTATTGCAGAGCTAGTAGCTTGATTGAGGAGATATCATGTGCCGTGCATAATAGAGAAGGGGATAGAAGTCTCATACATTTGTTTATTTCTAAATATCACATTATGTTTAAATAATTTTATTTATTTTTATAATTAGATAGAGATGGAGAGGAGAAGGATAGTGAGAAGGCCGCAAGGGTTCGCCTCTCCTCTCCTCACCACCCTCTATAAATTAATAAATTTCTTAACCTAATCAAGGTTATATTGTTGGTAGGAAAATAAAACAAAATATTTGATATTTGAGTGATAAATAAAAAGCAAACATCTAGAATTTTGGAGACAGAATTGCAAATATGATAGATTTGAAGAGTATATACGTAAAAGGCCAAATAAAAGGAAATACCAAACAACTACAAAAAACTGCTTTTGTTTTAATTTTTGGGATAATTGCATATTAGTCCCTTAAATGATCTTTAATTGCCAAAGAGTCCATCAAATCTCAGTATTTGTTAAAACGTCCCTCAAATCATCAATTTATAGCCAGTTCATCCCTCTGTTAAATTTTCTAACTGTTGTCGGGTAAAGCCTTAACCTAATATGTGAAATTACCTGACTGCCCTTGAATATGAAGAGTATTGAGTATAGTGAAGAATTTAGGGGATTATATAGGCTTTAGAAATTGGAATAACTCCAGTTCGGATTTTGGGGATGTTATGACCGTTGAGGCATTGAAGAAGAAGGCTTGATGTGTTGTGGGTATAAATTCATTATCAAATGGGTTGATGAGATTTTAAATGATAGTATTAAATAAGGGTGGGGGTATAACGGGAAATTTATACATTTCTATTTCAGTTAGCATAATTTCACTCCTTCAACTAATCAGAGGGACGATTTGGCAATTAAATTGATGATGTGAGGGACGTCTTGGCAAATATTGAGATTTGAGGGACTAGTTGGCAATTAAGATGATGAAAGGGACTAATATGCAAATACCCCTTTTTTTAACCAAACACCCCCGCCCCCCGCTCTCCTCAACCATGGGCCTCCTCTCATGGTGGAAGCCCAATCCTCCTCCTCCTCCTCCCCCAACTCCAAAGCCCAAAACCCCCCTCAAGAAGTCCCCAGCGGCGACCGTAGGAGATCACGGTCTTCGAGTTCGGCTCCGTTGCTGCCTCCGGAGAGAGGTTGACCCTCGCCTGCTACTGCCCCGTCTCCGACGACCTCGATCCCTGCCGATGGGAGATCTTGCTCGCCGCCGGCGACGACGCACCTCAGTTTCGTATTGTCTTCTGATTTGACGGTACTGTTCGAATTTCGGATTAGATGCTAAAGATGATGTCTTTTTTGTTGGGTTTTTGATGGATTTTAGTTTTGAGGAATTTTGTGGGTGTTTTTGGTTTTCTGTGTTTGCTTTGATGGTAATTGAGCAAAAATATTGTAGGTTAAACATGTGAAGTTTAAAGTTGTTACCTCAAAATTTTGTGATTATTGAGTAGTTTTTTTTTTCTTCCTAGTGTTACAGAAATCAGCAACTTTTATTATTTCTTATCTGTAACTGCTTTACTGTAAACGATGAAAATAATGTCCACCGTGAACTATGAGGAAAGATGTTAACATATTGATCATGATTCTATCAAGAGACTAGGATTTAGTTTAAACTACAATTTTGTTGATTTTGTTACGCTTTGTCTGTTTTAAAACATTTCAGCACCATGAAATTAAATTTTCCTTCATCAAAAATTTGTAATTTTTATGGACTATATAATCTATAATTTTTATAATTTTCTTTTCTTTTGACCCGATGACAAATAATTATGTGTATTTAAAAACTCATGACTTTCATAGGCTAGTCCATGATCTTTATACATTTTGTTTGTTTCGACCATTTACCAATTAATTGCGCGAACATCACCATTCACGATTTTAAAGGGTTATGACTTGCGATTTTTGTCAATTATCGTTCATTCGATCCAATAATAATTATGTCATCTTCAAATTTGCGATTATTTTGGGTTATAATCCACGATTTTTGGCATTTTATGCTCAATTCGTCCAAATGGAACATAAATATAAAATATACGTGTGGTTTTAGTCTATTTTTGATAGTTTAGGCCGGATGGAATTTAATTTTCTTTCAAAAAAAAAAAAATCACGGTTACCAAGGGCTACAAGCCACGATTTTTGTAAGTTTTTGTTCTTCGACTCATTAAAAAATAATTCGTGATTTTCCTGGCCTATAATCCATGATTTTTCTAAATTTTTGTTCTTCAACCCAATGGAAAATAATTATGTGTATTTAAAACTCATGACTTTCATAGGCTAGTCCATGATCTTTATACATTTTGTTTGTTTCGACCATTTACCAATTAATTGCGCGAACATCACCATTCACGATTTTAAAGGGTTATGACTTGCGATTTTTGTCAATTATCGTTCATTCGATCCAATAATAATTATGTCATCTTCAAATTTGCGATTATTTTGGGTTATAATCCACGATTTTGGCCATTTTAGTTATTTCAATTCTTTGGCAAATAATTTCACGGAGGCCAAAATTTATAATTTCATGAGCTACTACCCACAATTTTTTACCATTTTCAGTCGTTTTGACCCGTTAAATAATAATTTCGCGAAGGCTAAAATTCACGATTTTGTGAGCTTATAACTCACGATTTTTAGCTCATTTTAGTCGTTTCCACTATTAGCAAATAATTTCTCTAAGGCTAAAATTCACAATTTCATGAGTTATAACCCACAATTTTGGCCATTTTTAGTTATTTCAATTCTTTAGTAAATAATTTCGTAGAGCCCAAAAATCACGATTTTGTGAACTATAACCCACGACTTTTGGCTTTTTTTAGTCGTTTTGACGTGTTGACAAATAATTTCATGCAGGCTAAAATTCAGAATTTCATGAGTTATAACCCACAATTTTGGCCATTTTAGTTATTTCAATTCTTTAGCAAATAATTTCGTGAGCTATAACTCACGATTTTTGGCCATTTTTAGTTATTTCAATGAGTTTTTACATCAAAACTACATTTACTTTTACCCAAATTGATACTTACCACCTTTAATTTTTTTAATGTAAACTACCTTTACTTGCTAACATGTTTGCAATGTCACACATAATCCAGTTTTCAGCCAAAAAATAAGGGAAATGACGATTTTACCCTCACCATTTTCTTATTTTTTAATCTCCTTCCTCACAAACCCTAACCCTAGCCTTCTTATCCTCCTCTTCTCCCCATCTTCCTTCTCTCTCCTCCCCCAACCACCCTCCCCTCTTTCTCATCCTCCCTCTTCCTCCCCGATCTCCCACTCTCCCATTCCTTCCCAAGTGGGAACTAGGATTAGGGTTAGAGTTTGAGGGAGGTGGCGGCCATGGGTTAGGGTTAGGGTTTTGAGGGAGGTGGCAACCATGGGTTAGGGTTAGGGTTTGTATAAGAGGAGGATGGAAGAGGCTAGGGCTAGGGTTAGAGGTTGGAAGGAAGAAGATGGGGATAAAATGGAAATACCTGATTTTTCGTGGGTGAACAATAAAAAAATATGTGACATTGCAAACATGTTAGCAAGTAAAGGTGGTTTATATTAAAAAAAACTTTAAAGGTGGTAAGTATCAATTTGGGTAAAAGTAAATGTGGTTTTGATGTAAAAATCCTATTTCAATTCTTTAGCAAATAATTTCGCAGATGCTAAAAATCAAAATTTTGTGAGCTATAACCCACGATTTTGGCCATTTTAGTCATTTTGACTTGTTGACAAATAATATTGTGAAGGCCAAAATTCACGATTTTATGAGCTATAATCAATAATTTTTTTCTCGTTTCAACCCGTTGGTAAATAATTTCGCGGAGGCTAAAATTTTCTATTTTATGAGCTATAACCCATGATTTTGACCAAATTTAGTCATTTTGACCTGTTGGCAAATAATTTCGAGGAAGCTAAAATTCACAATTTCGTGAGCTATAATCCACATTTTAAAACTATTTTAGTTTGTTACAATTCTTTGGCAAATAATTTTGCGGAGGTCAAAAATCAAGATTTTGTGAGCTATAACCCACGATTTTTGGCCATTTTTAGATGTTTTGACCCGTTGGCAAATAATTTCATGAAGGTCAAAATTCACAATTTCTTGAGCTATAATCTACATCATTTGGCTATTTTTAGTTATTTCGACCCGTTGGTAAATAATTTTACAGAGCCCAAAATTCGTAATTTCATGAGCTATTACTCACAAAATTTTACCATTTTTAGTCGTTTCCATCTGTTTTCAAATAATTTCACAGTAGCCAAAACCAATAATTTCGTGAGCTAGAACTTACAATATTTACTCATTTTTAATTATTTTGACCCGTTGAGAAATAATTTCGCGAAGGCTAAAATTCACAATTTCGTGAGCTATAACTCACGATTTTTGGCCATTTTAGTCATTTCGATATGTTGACAAATAATTTCATGAGCTATAATCAATAATTTTTTCTCGTTTCAACCCGTTGGTAAATAATTTCGTGGATGCCAAAAAATCAAAATTTTGTGAGCTAACCCATGACTTTTGGCCATTTTTCGTTGTTTCGACCCGTTGGCAAATAATTTCGTGGAGGTCAAAATTCATGATCATAAACTATAATCTACAATTTTTGGCCATTATTAGTCGTTTTGACCCTTTGGCAAATGATTTCGCGGGGGCTAAGATTCATGATTTCTTGAACTATTACCCATGTTTTTTGGCCATTTTTAGTCATTTTGACCCGTTAGCAAATAACTCGCGGAGGCTAAAATTCATGGTTTTATTAGTTATAAGATACGATTTTTCGCCATTTTTTAGTAATTTCCACCCGTTGACAAATAACTTCGTGAAGACCAAAATTCACGATTTCATGACCTATAACCCACAATTTTTGTCCATTTTTCGTCGTTTCCACCGGAATGCAAATATTTTCTTTGCGGTCAAAATTCACAATTTCGTGAGCTATAACCCACGATTTTGGCCATTTTTAGTTGTTTCAATTCTTTTGCAAATAATTTCTTTAAGGCCAAAAATCATGATTTCGTGAGCTATGAAACCCACAATTTTAGCTATTTTTAATCGTTTCGACCTGTTGGTAAATAATTTCATGCAAGCCAAAATTTACGATTTCACGAGCTATAATTTACAAATTTTGGCCATTTTAGTCATTTCGATATGTTGACAAATAATTTTGTGAAAGTCAAAATTCACGATTTTGTGAAATAACCCATGATTTTTGGCCAATTTTAGTTGTTTCAATTCTTTAGCAAATAATTTCGCGGAGGTAAAAAATCACAGTTCTGTGAGCTATAAACCATGATTTTTTTACCATATTTAGTCGTTTCAACTTATTGGCAAATAATTTCATGGAAGCCAAAATTTACGATTTCATGAGCTATAATCTATGATTTTTGGGTATTTTTTGCCGTTTCGACTAGTTGGCAAATAATTTCACGGTGGCTAAAATTCACGATTTCATGAGCTATAACCCACGATTTTGGCCATTTTTAGTCGTTTCCACTATTAGCAAATAATTTCTCTAAGGCTAAAATTCACAATTTCGTGAGCAACCTTTTAATTTTTTGGCAAAATAATTTCACAGATGTCAAAAATCACGATTTCTTGAGCTATAATCCATGATTTTTATCCATTTTTAGTTATTTTAATTCTTTGGCAAATAATTTCGCAGAGGTCAAAATTCACGATTTCAAGAGCTATGACCCATGATTTTTGGCCATTTTAGATGTTTTGACCCGTTGGCAAATAATTTCATGGAGGCCAAAAATCACGATTCCGTGAGCTATAACTCATGATATTTGGCCATATTTAGTAGTTTCAACTCGTTGGTAAATAATTTTAGGGAGACTAAAATTTACGATTTCATGAGCTATAAAGCTATAGCCCACGATTTTTGGCTGATTTTAATTATTTTGACTCGTTGGCAAATAATTTTGTAGAGATAAAAATTCACGATTTCATGAGCTAGAACCCACGACTTCTAGCCATTCTTAGTCATTTCGACTCATTCCTAAATAATTTCGCGGAGGCCAAAATTCAAGATTTCATGAGCTATAATCCATGACTTTTTGCCATTCTTAGCCGTTTTGACCCGTTGGCAAATAATTTCGTGGAGGTCAAAATTCACGATTTTGTAGCAACTCGTGAATTTTGGCCATTTTAGTTGTTTTAATTTTTGGCAAATAATTTCGTGGAGGCCAAAAATCACGATTTTGTGAGCTATAATCTATACTTTTTGGCCATATTTAGATGTTTCACTTCTTTGGCAAAAACTTTCGCGGAAGAAAAAAATCACGATTACGTGAGCTATATCCCATGATTTTTTACTATTTTTAGTTGTTTCAAATTTTAGGCAAATAATTTCTGAGGCCAAAAATCACGATTTCATGAGCTATAACCCACGATCTTTACCTATGTTTAATCGCTTTGACCGTTGAAAGATAATTTTGTGGAGGCCAAAATTCATGATCATAAGCTGTAATCTACAATTTTTGTCCACTTTTAGTTGTTTTCACCCGTTAGCAAATAATTTCACGGAGGCCAAAATTCATGATTTCGTGAGCTATTGCTCATGATTTTTGGCCATTTTAGTCATTTTGACCCGTTGAGAAATAATTTCGCGGAGGCCAAAATTCATAATTTCGTGAGTTATAACCCTTGATTTTTAGTCATTTTTAGTTGTTTTCAACCCGTTGGCAAATACTTTCATGAAGGTCAAAATTCACGATTTCATAAGGTACAACCTACTATTTTTGGCCATTTTTATGGTCAAAGTTCATGATTTCCCACGATTTTGGTCATTTTTAGTTGTTTCAATTCTTTGGCAAATAAGTTCTTTGAGGCCAAAAATCATGATTTCGTGAGCTATATAACCCACGATTTTTGGCCATTTTTAGTCATTTCGACTCGTTGACAAATAATTTTGTGCAGGCCAAAATTTATAATTTTAGGAGCTATAGTCTCTAGTTTTTGCCCATTTTTAGTCATTTCGATACGTTGGCAGATAATTTTGTGGACGTCAAAATTCACGATTTTGTGAGCTACAACCCATGAATTTATCCATTTTTAGTTGTTTCAAATTTTAGGCAAATAATTTCACGGAGGCCAAAATTCACAATTTCGTGAGCTATAATCCATGATTTTTATCCATTTTTAGTTGTTTTCAACCCGTTGGCAAATAATTTTGTAGAGGCCAAAATTCACGATTTTATGAGCTATAATCAACAATTTTTGGCCTTTTAATTGTTTTGATTCGTTGGTAAATAATTTTGTGGTGGCCAAAATTTATGATTTCATGAGCTATAACCCATGATTTTTGCTATTTTTAGTCATTTTAATTCTTTGGCAAATAATTTCGGAGGCCAAAATCACGATTCGTGAGCTATAACTCATGATATTTGGCCATATTTAGTCATTTTGACCCGTTGAGAAATAATTTCGCGGAGGCCAAAATTCATGATTTCATGAGCTATAATCTATGATTTTTGGGTATTTTTGCCGTTTCGACTAGTTGGCAAATAATTTCATGCAAGCCAAAATTCATGATTTCATGAGCTATAACCCGATTTTTAGCCATTTTAGTTGTTTCAATTCTTTGGCAAATAATTTCGTGGATGCCAAAATTCATAAATTTGTGAGCAACTCATGATTTTAACCATTTTAGTATTTCAATTCTTTGGCAAATAATTTTGTGGAGGCCAAAATTCATGATTTCATGAGCTATAATACACAAATTTTGGCCATATTTAGTTGTTTTAATTCTTTGGCAAATAATTTTGTAGAGATAAAATTCGATTTCATGAGCTATGACCCATGATTTTTATCCATTTTTAGTTGTTTTAATTCTTTGGCAAATAATTTCGTGGAGGCTAAAAATCACGATTTTGTGAGCTATAACCCATGATTTTTGGCCATATTTAGTCATTTCAACTTGTTGGCAAATAATTTTGTGGTGGCCAAAATTTATGATTTCATGAGCTATAAAGCTATAGCCCACGATTTTGGCCATTTTAGTCATTTTGACCCGTTGGCAAATAATTTTGTAGAGATAAAATTCACGATTTCATGAGCTAGAACCCACGACTTCTAGCCATTCTTAGTCATTTCGACTCATTCCTAAATAATTTCATGAAGGTCAAAATTCACAATTTCATGAGCTATAACCCACGATTTTGGCCATTTTAGTCATTTCGACTCATTCCTAAATAATTTCGGAGGCCAAAATTCAAGATTTCATGAGCTATAATCCATGACTTTTGCCATTCTTAGCCGTTTTGACCCGTTGCCAAATAAATCGCGGAGGTCAAAATTCACGATTTTGTAGCAACTCGTGAATTTTGGCCATTTTTAGTTGTTTTAATTTTTTGGCAAATAATTTCGTGGAGGCCAAAAATCACGATTTTGTGAGCTATAATCTATACTTTTGGCCATATTTAGATGTTTCACTTCTTTGGCAAAACTTTGCGGAAGAAAAAATCACGATTCGTGAGCTATATCCCATGATTTTTGGCCATTTTAGTTGTTTCAATTCTTTGGCAAATAATTTCATGGAGGCCAAAATTCACGATTTCACGAGCTATAATTTACAAATTTTGGCCATTTTAGTCATTTTGACCCGTTGGCAAATAATTTTGTGGAGGCCAAAATTCATAATTTCGTGAGCTATAACTCATGATATTTGGCCATTTTAGTCATTTTGACCCATTGGCAAATAATTTCTTTAAGGCCAAAATCACGATTTCATGAGCTATAACCCACGATTTTTGGCCATTTTAGTCATTTCGACTCATTCCTAAATAATTTCGCGGAGGCCAAAATTCAAGATTTCATGAGCTATAATCCATGACTTTTGCCATTCTTAGCCGTTTTGACCCGTTGCCAAATAAATCGCGGAGGTCAAAATTCACGATTTTGTAGCAACTCGTGAATTTTGGCCATTTTAGTTGTTTTAATTTTTGGCAAATAATTTCGTGGAGGCCAAAATCGATTTTGTGAGCTATAATCTATACTTTTGGCCATATTTAGATGTTTCACTTCTTTGGCAAAAACTTTCGCGGAAGAAAAAAATCACGATTACGTGAGCTATATCCCATGATTTTTTACTATTTTTAGTTGTTTCAAATTTTAGGCAAATAATTTCGCGGAGGCTAAATATGAAGATTTCATGAGCTATAACCCACGATCTTTACCTATGTTTAATCGTTTTGACCCGTTGAAAGATAATTTTGTGGAGGCCAAAATTCATGATCATAAGCTGTAATCTACAATTTTTGTCCACTTTTAGTTGTTTTCACCCGTTAGCAAATAATTTCACGGAGGCCAAAATTCATGATTTCGTGAGCTATTGCTCATGATTTTTGGCCATTTTTAGTCGTTTCGACCCGTCAGCAAATAATTTTGCGGAGGCCAAAATTCATAATTTCGTGAGTTATAACCCTTGATTTTTAGTCATTTTTAGTTGTTTTCAACCCGTTGGCAAATAATTTCGGAGGCTAAAAATCATGATTTCATGAGCTATAACCCATGATTTTTGGCCATTTTAGTCATTTTAGTTGTTTTCACCCGTTAGCAAATAATTTTGTGGAGGCCAAAATTCACGATTTCATGAGCTATAAAGCTATAGCCCACGATTTTGGTCATTTTAGTCATTTTAGTTGTTTTAATTTTTGGCAAATAATTTCATGGAAGCCAAAATTTACGATTTCATGAGCTATAATCTATGATTTTTGGGTATTTTTTGCCGTTTCGACTAGTTGGCAAATAATTTCACGGTGGCTAAAATTCACGATATCCTGAGCTATAACCCACGATTTTTAGCCACTTTTAATCGCTCCCACTCGTTGGCAAATATAAAATTCACAATTTCGTGAGCAACCTTTTAATTTTTTGGCAAAATAATTTCACAGATGTCAAAAATCACGATTTCTTGAGCTATAATCCATGATTTTTATCCATTTTTAGTTATTTTAATTCTTTGGCAAATAATTTCGCAGAGGTCAAAATTCACGATTTCAAGAGCTATGACCCATGATTTTTGACTATTTTCAGTCGTTTCGATCCGCTAGCAAATAATTTCTCGGAGGCCAAAAATCACGATTCCGTGAGCTATAACTCATGATATTTGGCCATATTTAGTAGTTTCAACTCGTTGGTAAATAATTTTAGGGAGACTAAAATTTACGATTTCATGAGCTATAAAGCTATAGCCCACGATTTTTGGCTGTTTTTAATTATTTTGACTCGTTGGCAAATAATTTTGTAGAGATAAAAATTCACGATTTCATGAGCTAGAACCCACGACTTCTAGCCATTCTTAGTCATTTCGACTCATTCCTAAATAATTTCGCGGAGGCCAAAATTCAAGATTTCATGAGCTATAATCCATGACTTTTTGCCATTCTTAGCCGTTTTGACCCGTTGCCAAATAAATCGCGGAGGTCAAAATTCACGATTTTGTAGCAACTCGTGAATTTTGGCCATTTTTAGTTGTTTTAATTTTTTGGCAAATAATTTCGTGGAGGCCAAAAATCACGATTTTGTGAGCTATAATCTATACTTTTTGGCCATATTTAGATGTTTCACTTCTTTGGCAAAAACTTTCGCGGAAGAAAAAAATCACGATTACGTGAGCTATATCCCATGATTTTTTACTATTTTTAGTTGTTTCAAATTTTAGGCAAATAATTTCGCGGAGGCTAAATATGAAGATTTCATGAGCTATAACCCACGATCTTTACCTATGTTTAATCGTTTTGACCCGTTGAAAGATAATTTTGTGGAGGCCAAAATTCATGATCATAAGCTGTAATCTACAATTTTTGTCCACTTTTAGTTGTTTTCACCCGTTAGCAAATAATTTCACGGAGGCCAAAATTCATGATTTCGTGAGCTATTGCTCATGATTTTTGGCCATTTTTAGTCGTTTCGACCCGTCAGCAAATAATTTTGCGGAGGCCAAAATTCATAATTTCGTGAGTTATAACCCTTGATTTTTAGTCATTTTTAGTTGTTTTCAACCCGTTGGCAAATACTTTCATGAAGGTCAAAATTCACGATTTCATAAGGTACAACCTACTATTTTTGGCCATTTTTATGGTCAAAGTTCATGATTTCCCACGATTTTGGTCATTTTTAGTTGTTTCAATTCTTTGGCAAATAAGTTCTTTGAGGCCAAAAATCATGATTTCGTGAGCTATATAACCCACGATTTTTGGCCATTTTAGTTGTTTCAATTCTTTTGCAAATAATTTTGTGCAGGCCAAAATTTATAATTTTAGGAGCTATAGTCTCTAGTTTTTGCCCATTTTTAGTCATTTCGATACGTTGGCAGATAATTTTGTGGACGTCAAAATTCACGATTTTGTGAGCTACAACCCATGAATTTATCCATTTTTAGTTGTTTCCAATCTTTAGCAATTAATTTTCTGGAGGCTAAAAATCACAAATTAGTGAGTTATAATCCTTGATTTTTAGCTATATATAGTTGATTTGACCCATTGACAAATAAATTTGTCAAGGCCAAAATTCACGATTTTATGAGCTATAATCAACAATTTTTGGCCTTTTAATTGTTTTGATTCGTTGGTAAATAATTTTGTGGTGGCCAAAATTTATGATTTCATGAGCTATAACCCATGATTTTTTGCTATTTTTAGTCATTTTAATTCTTAGGCGAATGATTTCGTGGCGGCCAAAAATCACGATGCCGTGAGCTATAACTAATGATTTTTAGACATATTTAATCATTTAACCAGTTGACAAATAATTTCACGGAGGCTAATTTCATGAGCTATAATCTATAATTTTTATATATTTTTTGTCGTTTTGACATTTGGCAAATAATTTCGTGAAAGCCAAAATTCATGATTTCAAGAGTTATAATGCACGATTTTTGGCTATTTTTTGTCGTTTCAACTCGTCGAGAAATAATTTCTTGGATGCCAAAATTCATAAATTTGTGAGCAACTCATGATTTTAACCATTTTTAGTATTTCAATTCTTTGGCAAATTATTTCGCGGACGCCAAAAATCATGATTTCGTGAGCTATAATACACAAATTTTGGCCATATTTAGTTGTTTTAATTCTTTGGCAAATAATTTTGTAGAGGCCAAAATTAACGATTTCATGAGCTATGACCCATAATTTTTGATCATTTTCAGTCGTTTTGATCTGCTGGCAAATAATTTCGTGGAGGCTAAAAATCACGATTTCGTGAGGTAGAACCCCTTATTTTTTTGTCATATTTAGTCATTTCAACTTGTTGGCAAATAATTTCAGTGTGGCAAAAATTTATGATTTCATGAGCTATAAAGTTATAGCCCACGATTTTTGGCCATTTTTCATCGTTTCGACCCGTTGGTAAATAATTTTGCAAAGACAAAAATTCACGATTTCATGTGCTATAACTTTCGACTTTGGCCATTCTTAGTCGTTTCGACCCGTTGCTAAATAATTTTACGAAGGCCAAAATTCACAATTTTCATGTACTATAACCTACGACTTTTGACCATTCTTAGTCAATTCAACCCGTTGCCAAATAATTCGTGGAGGCTAAAATTCACTATTTCATAAGCAACTCTTAATTTTTGGTCATTTTTAGTTGTTTCAATTCTTTGGTAAATAATTTTGCGGAGGCCACAAATCACGATTTCGCGAGCTATAATCCATAATTTTTGGCCATATCTAGTCTTTTCAATTCTTCAGCAAAAACTTTCGCGGAGGCCAAAAATCACGATTACGTGAGCTATATCCCATGATTTTTGGCCATTTTTAGTTGTTTCAATTCTTTGGCAAATAATATCATGGAGGCCAAAATTCACGATCACAAGCTATAATCTACAATTTTGGCCAGTGTTAGTCGTTTCAACCCGTTGGTGAATAATTTCATGGAGGCCAACATCCATGATTTCATGAGCTATTGCCCATGATTTTTGGCCATCTTTACTCATTTCGACCTGTCAACAAATAATTTTGTGGAGGCTAAAATTTACGATTTCATGAGTTATATAACCCATGACTTTTGGTCATGTTTAGTCATTTTTAACTTATTGGCAATTACTTTTGTGAAGGTCAAAATCCACGATTTCATGAGGTACAACCCATGATTTTTTGCTATTTTTAGTCGTTTCCACCGAAATGCAAATAATTTTTTTATGGTCAAAGTTCACAAATTTATAAGCTCTAACCCATGATTTTGGCCGTTTTTAGTTGTTTCAATTCTGTGGCAAATAATTTCTTTGAGGAAAAAAATCATTATTTCGTGAGCTATATAACCCACAAATTTTGGCCATTTTTAGTTGTTTCGACCTGTTGACAAATAATTTCATGCAAGTTAAAATTTATGATTTCAGGAGCTATAATTTACAATTTTTATCCATTTTTAGTCATTTTAATACATTGGCAAATAATTTTGTGAAAGTCAAAATTCACGATTTTTGGAGCTATAACCTACGATTTTAGGCCATTTTTAGTTATTTCAATTCTTTAGCAAATAATTTTGCGGAGGCTAAAAATAAGAATTTAGTGAGCTATAATCCATAATTTTTATCCATATTTAGATGATTTGACCCGTTGACAAATAATTTTATCGAGGCCAAAATTCACGATTTCATAAGCTATAATCAACGATTTTAAGCCTTTTTATTATTTTGACCCGTTAGCAAATAATTTTGGCCAAAATTCACGATTTCATGAGCTATAATCCATAATTTTTGGCTATTTTTAGTTATTTTATTTCTTTGGCAAATAATTTAGCGGAGGCCAAAAATCATGCTTTGGTGAGCTATAACCCATGATTTTTTGGCTATTTTAAGTCATTTTAATTCTTTGGCAAATGACATGGAGGCCAAAAATCACGATTCCGTGAGCTATAACTAATGATTTTTGGCTATATTTAATCGTTTCAACCCGTTGATAAATAATTTCACGGAGGCTAAAATTTATAATTCAATGAGCTATAATCTACCATTTTAAGCTATTTTTTATTATTTTGACCCATTGATAAATAATTTCGTGGAGGCTAAAATTCACGATTTAATGAGGTATAACGCATGATTTTTGGCTATTTTTTGTCATTTCGATTTGTTGACAAATAATTTTGCGGAGGCCAAAATTCATTAATTTGTGAGCAACTCATGATTTTTTAGCCATTTCTAGTATTTCAATTCTTTGGAAAATAATTTTACGCCGTGAGCTATAATACACAATTTTTTGCCATATTTAGTTGTTTCAATTCCCTGGCAAATAATTTTGCGAAGGCCAAAAATCACGATTTAGTGAGCTATAACCCAAAAATTTTGGCCATATTTAGTAATTTTGACTCATTGGCAAATAATTTTGCAAAGACAAAATTCACGATTTCATGAGCTATAACCCATAATTTTGTTTATTTTAGTGGTTTCGACTCGTTGGCTAATAATTTCATGGAGGCCAAAATTCACGATTTCATGAGTTTTAAGCCATGATTTTTGGCTACATTTAGTCGTTTCGACCCATTAGCAAATTATTTCGTTCGGGCCAAAATAACGATTTTGTGAGCTATAACCCACAATTTTGGCCATATTTAGTCATTTTGACATGTTGGCAAATAATTTTGTAGAGACAAAATTCACGATTTCATGTGATATAACCCACAATTGTTTTTGCCAATTTTAGTCATTTCAACTTGTTGGCAAATAATTTCGTGGAGGCTAAAATTCATGATTTCATGATCTATCGTCTGTCGTTGCCAAATAATTCGTGGAGGCTAAAATTCACGATTTCATGAGCTATAACGCATGATTTTTGGCTATTTTTGTCATTTCGATTTGTTGACAAATAATTTTGCGGAGGCCAAAATTCATTAATTTGTGAGCAACTCATGATTTTTTAGCCATTTCTAGTATTTCAATTCTTTGGAAAATAATTTTACGCCGTGAGCTATAATACACAATTTTTTGCCATATTTAGTTGTTTCAATTCCCTGGCAAATAATTTTGCGAAGGCCAAAAATCACGATTTAGTGAGCTATAACCCAAAAATTTTGGCCATATTTAGTAATTTTGACTCATTGGCAACTAATTCGCAGAGACAAAAGTTAAATATTTCATGAGCTATAACCCATAATTTTTGTTTATTTTTAGTGGTTTCGACTCGTTGGCTAATAATTTCGCGGAGGCCAAAATTCACGATTTCATGAGTTTTAAGCCATGATTTTTGGCTACATTTAGTCGTTTCGACCCATTAGCAAATTATTTCGTTCAGGCCAAAAATAACGATTTTGTGAGCTATAACCCACAATTTATGGTCATATTTTGCTGGTTCGACACGTTGGCAAATAATTTTGTAGAGACAAAAATTCACGATTTCATGTGATATAACCCACAATTGTTTTTTGCCAATTTTAGTCATTTCAACCCGGCTGCAAATATTTTCGTGGAGGCTAAAATTCATGATTTCATGATCTATACGTCACAATCGTTGCCAAATAATTCGCGGAGGCCAAAATTCACAACTTCGTGAAAAAGTCATAATTTTTAGCCATTTTTAGTTGTTTCAATTCTTTGGCAAATAATTTTGCGAAGGCCAAAAATCATGATTTCGTGAGCTATAATCAGCAATTTTTGGCCACATTTAGTTATTTCAATTCTTCAGCAAAAACTTTTGCGGAGGCCAAAAATGATGATTACATGAGCTATATCCCACGATTTTTAGCCAATTTTAGTTGTTTCAATTCTTTTGTAAATAATTTTGCAGAGGCCAAAAATCAAGATTTCGAGAGCTATAACCCACGATTTTTGGCTATTTTTAGTCATTTTGACCCATTAAAAAATAATTTTGTGGAGGCCAAATTCATGATCATAAGCTATAATCTATAATTATTTGGCCACTTTTAGTCGTTTTGACCGACTGGCAAATAATTTCGCAGAGGATAAAATTTATGATTTCATGAGCTATTGCCCATGATTTTTGCCTATTTTTGGTTGTTTCGACTCATTATCAAATAGTTTCACGGAGGCCAATATTCATGATTTAATGAGTTATATAACCCATGATTTTTGGTAATTTTTAGTCGTTTGGACCTGTTGGCAAATAATTTTGCGGAGGTAAAAATTCACGATTTCATGAGCTATAATAACCCATGATGTTTGGCTATAATTAGTCATTTTGACTCATTGACAAATAGTTTCGTAGAGAAAAAAATTCACAATTTCATTAGCTATAACCATGATTTTTGGTCACTTTTAGTTGTTTCAATTCTCTAGCAAATAATTTCATGACGGCTAAAAATCACGATTTCATGAGCTATAATACACGATTTTGGCCATTTTTAGTTGTTTCTATTTTTTGGCAAATAATTTTACGAAGGCCTAAATCAAGGTTCGTGAGCTATAACCCACGAGTTTTGGCCAATTTTAGTTATTTAAACTCTTTAGCAAACAATTTTGCAGAGGTAAAAAAAAAATGATTTTGCGAGCTATAACCCATGATTTTTGGCCATTTTTAGTCATTTAATTCTTTGGCAAATAATTTTGCAAAAGCCAAAAATCACGATTTCGTGAGCTATAACCCACGATTTTTGGCTATTTTTAGTCATTTTGACCCATTGGCAAATAATTTCATAGAGGCCAAAATTTATGATTTCATGAGCTATATCCCATGATTTTTGGCTATTTTTAGTCGTTTGGACTGTTGGCAAATAATTTCACAAGAGGCCAAAATTCACAATTTCATGAGCTATAACCCATAATTTTGGCCATTTTAGTCATTTTGACCCATTGGCAAATAATTTTATGAGGCCAAAATTCATTAATTTGTGAGCAACTCATGATTCTTGGCCATTTTTAGTTGTTTCAATTCCACGGCAAATAATTTTGCGAAGGCCAAAATCACGATTTCATGAGCTATAACCCATATTTTTTTCTTTTTTATCATTTCAACCTGTTTGCAAATAATTTGATAAAGGCCAAAATTTATAATTTATTGAGCTATAATCTATAATTTTTAGCTATTTTTTTATCATTTTGACAGTTGGTAAATAGTTTCATGAAGGATAAAATTTATGATTTTATGAGCTATAACCCATGATTTTTGGCCATTTTAGTCATTTTGACCGTTGGTAAATAATTTCATGGAGGGCAAAATTCACAATTTCATGAGTCTTAATCTATAATTTTGGCCATTTTAGTCATTTTGACCCATTGACAAATAATTTATTGAGGTCAAAATTTACAATTTCTTGAGTAACTCATGATTTTTGGCCATTTTAGTTGTATCAATTCCTTAGAAAATAATTTTATGGAGGCCAAAAATCACAATTCTTTGAGCTATAACCCACAATTATTACCATATTTAGTCCTTGACTTGTTGGAAAATAATTTTATACAAAGAAAAATTCATGATTTCATGAGCTATAACCCATGATTTTTGGTAATTTTTAGTCGTTTGGACTGTTGGCAAATAATTTATTGAGGTCAAAATTTACAATTTCATGAGCTATAATCTATAATTTTGGCCATTTTAGTCATTTTGACCCATTAGCAAATAATTTCATGGAGGCCAAAATTCACAATTTTGTGAGTTATAATCCATGATTTTTAGCCATTTTAGTCATTTTGACCCGTTGGTAAATAATTTCATGGAGGCCAAAAATCATGATTTCATGAGCTATAATCAATAATTTTGTCCTTTTGTTGTTTTGATCCGTTGGTAAATAATTTCATGAGGCCAAAATTCACGATTTCATGAGCTATAACCCATGATTTTTGGCAATTTTAGTTATTTTAATTCTTTGGCAAATAATTTCATAGAGGCCAAAAATCATGATTTCGTGAGCTATAACCCACGATTTTTAGCCATTTTAGTCATTTCAACCCATTGGCAAATAATTTCATAGAGGCCAAAATTTATGATTTCATGAGCTATAACCCACGATTTTTGGCTATTTTTAGTCATTTTGACCGTTGGTAAATAATTTCACAAGAGGCCAAAATTCACAATTTCATGAGTCTTAATCTATAATTTTGGCCATTTTAGTCATTTTGACCCATTGACAAATAATTTATTGAGGTCAAAATTCATAAGTTAGAGAGCAACTCATGATTCTTGGCCATTTTAGTTGTTTCAATTCCACGGCAAATAATTTTGCAAAAGCCAAAATCACGATTTCGTGAGCTATAACCCAAAATTTTGGCCATATTTAGTCATTTTGACTCATTGGCAAATAATTTCATAGAGGCCAAATTCATGATTTTATGAGCTATAACCCACGAGTTTTGGCCAATTTTAGTTGTTTCAATTCCACGGCAAATAATTTCATGGAGGCCAAAATTCACGATTTCATGAGCTATAACCCACGATTTTGGCCATTTTTAGTCGTTTGGACTGTTGGCAAATAATTTCATGGAGGCCAAAATTCACAATTTCATGAGCTATAACCCATGATTTTTGGCTATTTTTAGTCATTTAATTCTTTGGCAAATAATTTTATGGAGGCCAAAATTCACGATTTCATGAGCTATATCTCACGATTTTTGGCCGTTTTAGTTGTTTCAATTCTTTAGCAAATAATTTTGCAGAGGCCAAAAATCATGATTTCGTGAGCTATAATCCACTATTTTTAGCCATTTTTAGTTATTTCAATTCTTTGGAAAATAATTTTATGGAGGCCAAATTCATGATTTCATGAGCTATAATCTATAATTATTTGGCCACTTTTAGTCGTTTGGACTGTTGGCAAATAATTTCGCGAAGGCCAAAATTCACGATTTCATGAGTTATAATCCACAACTCTGGCCATTTAGTTGTTTCAATTCTTTGGCAAATAATTTCTTTGAGGTGAAAATCACGATTTCATGAGCTATATACCCATGATTTTTAGCCATTTTAGTCATTTTGACCCATTGACAAATAATTTTGCAAAAGCCAAAATCACGATTTCATGAGCTATAGTCTATAATTTTTGGCCTATTTTAGTCATTTTGACACGTTGACAAATCATTTTGTGGAAGTCAAAATTCATGATTTCGTGAGCTATAACTCACGATTTTTAGCCATTTTTAGTTATTTCAATTGTTTAGCAAATAATTTCGCAGAGGCTAAAAATCATGATTTCGTGAGCTATAACCCATGATTTTTGGCCATATTTACTTGATTTGACCCATTGACAAATAATTTATTGAGGTCAAAATTTACAATTTCTTGAGTAACTCATGATTTTTGGCCATTTTAGTTGTATCAATTCCTTAGAAAATAATTTTATGGAGGCCAAAAATCACAATTTTGTGAGCTATAACCCACAATTATTACCATATTTAGTCCTTCGACTTGTTGGAAAATAATTTTATACAAAGAAAAATTCATGATTTCATGAACTATAACGCGTGATTTTTGGTAATTTTTTATTGTTTCGACCTGTTGGCAAATAATTCTACGGAGGATAAATTTAATAATTTCATGAGTTATAAGCTAAGTTTTTTGGCCATTTTTAGTCGTTTCGACCCATTAGCAAATAATCTCGCGAAGGACAAAATTCACAATTTTGTGAGCAACTCATGATTTTGGTCATTTTGAGTTGTTTCAATTCTTGGGCAAATAATTTTGTGGAGGACAAAAATCTTGATTTTGTGGGTTATAATTCCCAGTTTTTGGCCATTTTAGTTGTTTCAATTCTTTGGCAAATAATTTTGTAGAAGCCAAAAATTCATGATTTCCTGAGCTATTGCCAATGATTTTTAGCCATTTTTAGTTGTTTCGACCCGTTAGCAAATAATTTCGTAGGTCAAAATTCATGATTTCAAGAGTTAATAACCCATGATTTTTGGCCATTTTTAGTTGTTTCGACGCGTTAGCAAATAATTTTGCAAAAGCCAAAATCACGATTTCATGGGCTATAACCCGCTATTTTGGCCATTTTTAATCATTTCCACCCAAATGCGAGTAATTTCTCTAATGTCAAAGTTCACGATTTCGTGAACTATAAACCATAATTTTGGCCTTTTTAGTTGTTTCAATTCTTTTGCATACAATTTCTTTTAGGTGAAAGTTCACTATTTCGTGAGCTATATAACCCATGATTTTTGGCCATTTTAGTCATTTCGACCCATTGACAAATAATTTTGTGGAGGACAAAATTCACGATTTTAGGAGCTATAACCCATGATTTTTATCCATTTTAGTTGTTTCAATTCTTTGGCAAATAATTTCGTAGGTCAAAATTCATGATTTCAAGAGTTAATAACCCATGATTTTTGGCCATTTTTAGTTGTTTCGACGCGTTGACAAATAATTTCGCGAAGCTCAAAATTCATGATTTCATGGGCTATAACCCGCTATTTTGGCCATTTTTAATCATTTCCACCCAAATGCGAGTAATTTCTCTAATGTCAAAGTTCACGATTTCGTGAACTATAAACCATAATTTTGGCCTTTTTTAGTTGTTTCAATTCTTTTGCATACAATTTCTTTTAGGTGAAAGTTCACTATTTCGTGAGCTATATAACCCATGATTTTTGGCCATTTTTAGTCATTTCGACCCGCTGCCAAATAAGTTTGTGCGGACAAAAATTCACGATTTTAGGAGCTATAACCCATGATTTTTATCCATTTTAGTTGTTTCAATTCTTTGGCAAATGATTTCGTAGAGGCTAAAATTCATGATTTTGTGAGCTATAATCCATAATTTTGGCCATTTTTAGTTGTTTCAATTATTAGGCAAATAATTTCACGGAGATCAAAAATCACAATTTCGGGAGCTATAATCTATGATTTTTTTTACCATATTTAGTCATTTTAATTTTTCATCAAATAATTTTGTAGAAGCCAAAAATCACGATTCCGTAAGCTATGACCCTTGATTTTTAGCCTTATTTAGTCGTTTGAACCCATTGGCGAATAATTTCACAGAGGCCAAAATTTACGATTTCATGAGCTATAATCTTTGATTTTTGGCTTTTGTTTGTCGTCTCGACCCGTTGGTAAATAATTTCCGGATGCCAAAATTCACGATTTCATGAGCTGTAACCCATGATTTTAAACCATTTTTAGTCATTTCGACCCGTTGGCAAATAATTTCACTGAAGCCAAAATTTCCAATTTTGTGAGCTATAACCTATAATTTTTTTACTATTTTTAGTTGTTTTAATTCTTTGGCGAATAATTACGTGGATGCCAAAAATCATGACTTCGTGAGCTACAGCCTACAATTTATGGCCATATTTAGTCGTTTCAACTCATTGGCAAATGATTTTGCACAGACAAAAATTCATGATTTCATAAGCTATAACACACAATTTTTGGTAATTTTTAGTCGTTTCAACCCGTTGGTAAATAATTTCATGGAGGGCAAAATTCACAATTTCATGAGCTATAAGCCACGATTTTTAGCCATTTTAGTTGTTTCGACCCGTTAGCAAATAATTTCACGAAGGATGAAATTCACAATTTCATGAGTAACTCATGATTTTTGGCCATTTTTAGTCGTTTCAATTCTTTGGCAAATAATTTCACGGAGGCTAAAAATCATGATTTCGTGAGCTATAATCCACAATTTTGGCCATATTTAGTTATTTTAATTCTTTGGCAAATAATTTTGAAGAGGCCAATAATCACCATTTTATGAGCTATATCTCAAGATTTTTGGTCATATTTAGTCTTTTCGACTCGTTGTGAAATAATTTCTCATAGAAAAAATTGATGATTTCATTAGCCATAACCCGCAATTTTGGCAATTTTAGTCATTTCGACCCGTTGGCAAATAATTTCATGGAGGATGAAATTCACAATTTCATGAGCTATAATCAATATTTTTGGCCTTTTAGTCATTTTGACCGTTGGTAAATAATTTAACTAAGGCTAAAATTTACAATTTCATGAGCTATAATCTATAATTTTTAGCTATTTTTTTATCATTTTGACAGTTGGTAAATAGTTTCATGAAGGATAAAATTTATGATTTTATGAGCTATAACCCATGATTTTTAGCCATTTTAGTCATTTTGACCCGTTGGTAAATAATTTCATGGAGGGCAAAATTCACAATTTCATGAGTCTTAATCTATAATTTTCGGCTATTATTAGTTATTTCGACCCATTGACAAATAATTTTATTGAGGTCAAAATTTACAATTTCTTGAGTAACTCATGATTTTTGGCCATTTTTAGTTGTATCAATTCCTTAGAAAATAATTTTGCGGAGGCCAAAAATCACAATTCTTTGAGCTATAACCCACAATTATTACCATATTTAGTCCTTCTGACTTGTTGGAAAATAATTTTATACAAAGAAAAATTCATGATTTCATGAACTATAACGCGTGATTTTTGGTAATTTTTTATTGTTTCGACCTGTTGGCAAATAATTCTCTGGAGGATAAATTTAATAATTTCATGAGTTATAAGCTAAGTTTTTGGCCATTTTTAGTCGTTTCGACCCATTAGCAAATAATCTCATGAAGGACAAAATTCACAATTTTGTGAGCAACTCATGATTTTTGGCCATTTTAGTCGTTTCAATTCTTTGGCAAATAATTTCACGGAGGCTAAAAATCATGATTTCGTGAGCTATAATCCACAATTTTTGGCCATATTTAGTTATTTTAATTCTTTGGCAAATAATTTTGAAGAGGCCAATAATCACCATTTTATGAGCTATATCTCAAGATTTTTGGTCATATTTAGTCTTTTCGACTCGTTGTGAAATAATTTCTCATAGAAAAAAATTGATGATTTCATTAGCCATAACCTGCAATTTTTGGCAATTTTTAGTCAATTAGACCCATTGGCATCCATGGAGGATGAAATTCATAATTTCATGAGCTATAATCAATGATTTTTGGGCATTTTGACCTGTTTGCAAATAATTTCGTGGAGGATAAAAATTAAAATTTCGTGAGCAACTCATGATTCTTATTAGTTTTTTCAATTCTTTTGCAAATAATTTCATAGAGGCCAAAAATAAAGATTTCGTGAGCTATAATCCAGAAATTTTGGCCATATTTAGTTGTATCAATTCTTTGACAAAGACTTTTGTAGAGGCCCAAAATTACGATTTTGCGAGCTATATCCCATGAATTTTGGCCATTTTTTAGTTGTTTCAATTCCTTGGGAAATAATTTTGTGGATGCCAAAAATTAAGATTTCGTGAGCTATAACCCATGATTTTTGGCAATTTCTAGTCATTTTGACCGGTCAACAAATAATTTCTAGAGGCCAAAATTCATAATCATAAGCTATAATCTATAATTTTTGGTCATTTTTAGTCATTTTGACCTATTAGCAAATAATTTCACGAGGCCAAAATTTACGATTTCATGAGTCGTAACCCATGATTTTGGCAATTTTAGTCATTTCAATACGTTGGCAAATAATTCCATGTAGGATAAAATTCAATATTTCATGAGATTTAAGCCATGATTTTTTGCCATTTTTAGTTGTTTCGACCCGTTGGCAAATAATTTTATGGAGGACAAATATCACAATTTTGTGAGCAACTCATGATTTTTGGCCTTTTTAGTTGTTTCAATTCTTTTGCATACAATTTCTTTTAGGTGAAAGTTCACTATTTCGTGAGCTATATAACCCATGATTTTTGGCCATTTTAGTCATTTCGACCACGCCAAATAAGTTTGTGGACAAAATTCACGATTTTAGGAGCTATAACCCATGATTTTTATCCATTTTAGTTGTTTCAATTCTTTGGCAAATGATTTCGTAGAGGCTAAAATTCACGATTTTAGGAGCTATAACCCATGATTTTTATCCATTTTAGTTGTTTCAATTCTTTGGCAAATGATTTCGTAGAGGCTAAAATTCATGATTTTGTGAGCTATAATCCATAATTTTGGCCATTTTAGTTGTTTCAATTATTAGGCAAATAATTTCCGGAGATCAAAAATCACAATTTCGGAGCTATAATCTATGATTTTTTTACCATATTTAGTCATTTTAATTTTTCATCAAATAATTTTGTAGAAGCCAAAATCACGATTCCGTAGCTATGACCCTTGATTTTTAGCCTTATTTAGTCGTTTGAACCCATTGGCGAATAATTTCAGAGGCCAAAATTTACGATTTCATGAGCTATAATCTTTGATTTTTGGCTTTTGTTTGTCGTCTCGACCCGTTGGTAAATAATTTCCGGATGCCAAAATTCACGATTTCATGAGCTGTAACCCATGATTTTAAACCATTTTTAGTCATTTCGACCCGTTGGCAAATAATTTCACGAGGCCAAAATTTACGATTTGATGAGCTATAATCTATAATTTTGGTCATTTTGAGTTGTTTCAATTCTTTGGCAAATAATTTTGTGGATGCCAAAATCATGACTTCGTGAGCTCTGACCTACAATTTATGGCCATATTTAGTCGTTTCAACTCATTGGCAAATGATTTTGCACAGACAAAAATTCATGATTTCATAAGCTATAACACACAATTTTTGGTAATTTTTAGTCGTTTCAACCCGTTGGTAAGTAATTTCGCGGAGGACATATTTCACAATTTGATGAGCTATAAGCCACGATTTTTAGCCATTTTTACTCGTTTCGACTCATTCGCAAATAATTTCACGAAGGATGAAATTCACAATTTCATGAGTAACTCATGATTTTTGGCCATTTTTAGTCGTTTCAATTCTTTGGCAAATAATTTCACGGAGGCTAAAATCATGATTTTGTGAGCTATAACCAGCGACGTTTGGGCATTTTAGTCATTTCGACCATTTGGCAAATAATTTTGTGGGCACCAAAATTGATGATCATAAGCTATAATCTATAATTTTGGTCATTTTTAGTCATTTTGACCTATTAGCAAATAATTTCGTACTCACAAAAATTAACGATTTTATGAGCTGCAACCCACGAATTTTGGCAATTTTTAGTCATTTCAATACGTTGGCAAATAATTCCATGTAGGATAAAATTCAATATTTCATGAGATTTAAGCCATGATTTTTTGCCATTTTTAGTTGTTTCGACCCGTTGGCAAATCATTTTACGGAGGAAAAAATTCACAATTTCCTGAGCAATTCATGATTTTTGGCCTTTTTTTTGTTTCGATTCTTTTACAAATAATTTTGCGGAGGCTAAAAATCTAGATTTTGTGAGCTATAATCCTTAATTTTGGGCCATATTTTGTTGTTTCAATTCTTTGACAAAAACTTTCGCGGAGGCCAAAAATCACGATTTTGTGAGCTATGTCCCATGACTTTTGGTCATTTTTAGTTGCTTCTATTCTTTAGCAAATAATTACAGAGAGGCTAAAAATCAATATTTTGTGAGCTATAACCCGCGACGTTTGGGCATTTTTAGTCATTTCGACCATTTGGCAAATAATTTTGTGGGCACCAAAATTGATGATCATAAGCTATAATCTATAATTTTTGGTCATTTTTAGTCATTTTGACCTATTAGCAAATAATTTAGTACTCACAAAATTAACGATTTTATGAGCTATAACCCATGATTTTTGGCAATTTTAGTCATTTCAATACGTTGGCAAATAATTCCATGTAGGATAAAATTCAATATTTCATGAGATTTAAGCCATGATTTTTGCCATTTTAGTTGTTTCAATTCTTTGGCAAATAATTTCACTGAGGAAAAATTCACAATTTCATGAGCTATTACCCATGATTTTTGGCTATTTTAAGTTGTTTCAATTCTTTTGCAAATAATTTTATGGAGGCTAAAATCTAGATTTTGTGAGCTATAATCCTTAATTTTGGCCATATTTTGTTGTTTCAATTCTTTGACAAAGACTTTTGTAGAGGCCAAAATTACGATTTTGCGAGCTATATCCCATGAATTTTGGCCATTTTAGTTGTTTCAATTCTTTGGCAAATAATTTCATAGAGGCCAAAATCAAGATTTCGTGAGCTATAACCCGCGACGTTTGGGCATTTTTAGTCATTTCGACCATTTGGCAAATAATTTTGTGGGCACCAAAATTGATGATCATAAGCTATAATCTATAATTTTTGGTCATTTTTAGCTGTTTCGAGCCATTGGCAAATACATTTGTGGAGGCGTAATTCATGATTTCATGAGCTATTGCCTATGATTTTTGCCCATTTTTAGTTGTTCCGATCCATTAGCAAATAATTTCGTGGAGGTCAAAATTCATGATTTCATGAGTTATAAGCCATAATTTTTGGCCATTTTTAGCCATTTCAAACCATTGACAAATAATTTTGTGAAGCCCAAAATTCTCAATTTCATGACCTATAACCCACAATTTTGGCCATTTTTAATCATTTCCACCCAAATGTGAATAATTTCTAAGACAAAGTTCACAATTTCGTGAACTATAAACCAGGACTTTGGCCTTTTTTATTTGTTTTAATTCTTTGGCACACAATTTCTTTTAGGCAAAAGTTAATGATTTCATGAGCTATATAACCCATGATTTTTGGTCATTTTTAATCGTTTCGACCAGCTGCCAAATAAGTTCGTGCAGACAAAAATTCACAATTTCAAGAGCTATAACCAATGATTTTTGTCCATTTTTATTGTTTCAATTCTTTGACAAATAATTTCACAGAGGCTAAAATTCACGATTTTGTGAGCTGTAATCCATGATTTTGGGCATTTTAGTTATTTCAATTATTAGACAAATAATTTCGCAGAGGCCAAAAATCACGATTTCGTGAGCTATAATCCACGTTTTTTACCATTTTTAATTGGTTTAATTCTTCGGTAGATAATTTTGCATAAGCCAAAAATCATGATTCCGTAAGCTATTTTTAGCCTTATTTAGTCATTTGAACTCGTTGGTGAATAATTTCACAGGGGCCAAAATTTATGATTTCATGAGCTATAATCAACAATTTTTGGCTATTATTTTTCATCTCGATTTGTTGGCAAATAATTTCACTGATACCAAAATTCAAGATTTCATGAGCTATTACCCATGATTTTTAACTATTTTTAGTCATTTCGACCCGTTGGCAAAAAATTCCACTAAGGCCAAAATTCATAATTTCGTGAGCTATACCCTATAATTTTTGGCTAATTTTAGTCATTTCGACATGTTAGCAAATAATTTCACGAAGGCCAAAATTCACAATTTCACGATTTCATGAGCTATAAGCCACAATTTTTGGCCATTTTTACTCATTTCGACCAGTGCGCAAATAATTTCACAGAGGACAAAATTCACAATTTCATGAGTAACTCATGATTTTTGACCATTTTAGTCATTTCAATTCCTTGACAAACAATTTCTCGAAGGCCAAAATTCATGATTTTGTGAGCTATAATAGATAATTTTTGGCCATATTTAGTTATGTTAATTCTTTAGCAAATAATTTTGCAGAGGCCAATAATCACCATTTTGTGAGCTATATCCCATGATTTTTGGTCATATTTAGTCTTTTCGACTCGTTGTCAAATAATTTTTCACAGAAAAAATTCATGATTTTATTAGCCAGATTTTTGGTAATTTTTAGTCAATTTGACCCGTTGGCAAGTAATTCCACAAAGAATGAAATTCTTGATTTCATGAGCTATAAGCCACAATTTTTGGCTATTTTTAGTCATTTTGACATGTTGGCAAATAATTTCGCGGAGGATAAAATTGACAATTTCTCGAGCAACTCATGATTCTTAACCATTTTTAGTTGTTTCAATTCTTTTATAAATAATTTGACAGAGGCCAAAAATGAAGATTTCGTGAGCTATAATCCAGAATTTTTGGCTATATTTAATTGTTTCAATTCTTTGACAAAGACTTTTGTAGAGGTCAATAATCACGATTTTACGAGTTATATCCCATGAATTTTGGCCATTTTTAGTTGTTTCAATTCCTTGGCAAATAATTTTGCGGAGACCAAAAATCAAGATTTTGAGAGCTATAACCCATGATTTTTGGCCATTTTAGTTGTTTCAATTCTTTGACAAATAATTTGTGAGGCCAAAAATGAAGATTTAGTGAGCTATAACCCATGATTTTTGGCCATTTCTAGTCAGAAGCTATAATCTATAATTTTTGGCCATTTTTAGTCATTTCGACCTGTTAGTAAATAATTTCATGAAGGCAAAAACACATGATTTCTTCATGAGCTATTATCCATGACTTTTAGCCATTTTTAGTCTTTTCGATCCATTGGCAAATAATTTAGCGAGGTAAAATTCACGATTCGAAGAGTTATTACCGGGATTTTTTGCGTTTTAGTCATTTGACTCATTGGCAAATAATTTTGCAAGGGCCAAAATTCACAATTTCATGAGCTACAATCCATGATTTGGGCTTTTTTTAATTGTTTCAATTCTTTGGAAAATAATTTTTTTGAGGCAAAAATCATAATCTCGTGAGCTATATAACCCACAATGTTTGGCCATTTTAATAGTTTTGATCCATTGGCAAATAATTTCATAGAAGTCAAATTTCATGATTTCGTGAGCTATAATCAATAATTTTTGTCCTTTTGTTGTTTTGATCCATTGGCAAATAATTTCATAGAAGTCAAATTTCATGATTTCGTGAGCTATAACCCACGATTTTTAGCCATTTTTACTTGTATCAACTCTTTAGTAAATAATTTTGCACAGGTTGAAAATATCAATTTTGTGAGTTATAATCCATGATTTTTAGCCATATTCACTCGATTTGACCCGTTGATAAATAGTTTTGTGTGGGCCAAATTCATGATTTCATGAGCTATAATCAATAATTTTTGTCCTTTTTGTTGTTTTGATCCGTTGGTAAATTATTTCGCGGATGCCAAAATTCACGATTTCATGATCGAAAACCCATGATTTTTGGCAATTTTAGTTATTTTAATTCTTTGGCAAATTATTTCTCAGAAGCCAAAAATCATGATTTCGTGAGCTATAACCCACGATTTTTAGCCTTATTTAGTCATTTCAACCCAGTGGCAAATAATTTCATAGAGGCCAAAATTTATGATTTCATGAGCTATAATCCACTATTTTAGCCATTTTTAGTCATTTCGACTTCGTTGGCAAATAATTTTGCGAGGCCAAAATCATGATTTCATGAGCTATTATCCATGACTTTTAGCCATTTTTAGTCATTTCGACTCATTGGCAAATAATTTCACGAGGACAAAATTCACAATTTCATGAGCTATATACCCATGATTTTTTGGCTATTTTTAGTCATTTCGACTGTTAGCAAATAATTTCACAAGAGGCCAAAATTCACAATTTTATGAGCTGTAACCTATAATATTTGGCCATTTTTAGTCATTTCGACCTATTGAATTTTTTTTGCGGAGGCTGAAATTCATAAGTTAGAGAGCAACTCATGATTCTTGGCCATTTTTAGTTGTTTTAGTTCTACGGTAAATAATTTTGCAAAGGCTAATAATCACGACTTCGTGAGCTATTACCTCTAATTTTTGGCCATGCTTAGTCATTTCGACTCGTTGGCAAATAATTTCACACTGACAAAAATTCATGATTTTATGAGCCATAACCCACGATTTTTGGTAAATTTTAGTCGTTTCAACCCGTTGGCAAATAATTTCACAAGAGGCCAAATTCATGATTTCATGAGCTATAATCCACTATTTTAGCCATTTTTAGTCATTTTGACATGTTGGCAAATAATTTCATGGAGGATAAAATTGACAATTTCTCGAGCAACTCATGATTCTTAACCATTTTTAGTTGTTTCAATTCTTTTATAAATAATTTGACAGAGGCCAAAAATGAAGATTTCGTGAGCTATAATCCAGAATTTTTGGCTATATTTAATTGTTTCAATTCTTTGACAAAGACTTTTGTAGAGGTCAATAATCACGATTTTACGAGTTATATCCCATGAATTTTGGCCATTTTTAGTTGTTTCAATTCCTTGGCAAATAATTTTGCGGAGACCAAAAATCAAGATTTTGAGAGCTATAACCCATGATTTTTGGCCATTTCTAGTCAGAAGCTATAATCTATAATTTTTGGCCATTTTTAGTCATTTCGACCTGTTAGTAAATAATTTCATGAAGGCAAAAACACATGATTTCTTCATGAGCTATTATCCATGACTTTTAGCCATTTTTAGTCTTTTCGATCCATTGGCAAATAATTTCGCGGAGGTAAAAATTCACGATTCGAAGAGTTATTACCCAGGATTTTTTGCCGTTTTTAGTCATTTCGACTCATTGGCAAATAATTTTGCAAGGGCCAAAATTCACAATTTCATGAGCTACAATCCATGATTTGGGCTTTTTTTAATTGTTTCAATTCTTTGGAAAATAATTTTTTTGAGGCAAAAAATCATAATCTCGTGAGCTATATAACCCACAATGTTTGGCCATTTTTAATAGTTTTGATCCATTGGCAAATAATTTCGTACAGGCCAAAATTCACGATTTCACGAGCTATAATCTATAATTTTTGACCAGTTTTAGTCTTTTTGATACATTGCCAAATAATTTCATAGAAGTCAAATTTCATGATTTCGTGAGCTATAACCCACGATTTTTAGCCATTTTTAGTTATTTCAATTGTTTAGCAAATAATTTTGCAAAGGCTAATAATCACGACTTAGTGAGCTATTACCTCTAATTTTTGGCCATATTTACTTGATTTGACCCATTGACAAATAATTTTGTGGAGGCCAAAATTCATGATTTCATGAGCTAGAGTCAATAATTTTTGGCCTTTTGTTGTTTTGATCCGTTGGCAAATAATTTTGCGAGTCTAAAATTCACGATTTCGTGAGCTATAACCCACGATTTTTGGCCATTTTTAGTTATTTTAATTTTTTGGCAAGTAATTTTACAGAAGCCAGAAATCACGATTTCGTGAGCTAGAACCCACAATTTTTGACCTTATGTAGTCATTTCAACCATTGGTAAATAATTTAACTAAGGCTAAAATTTACAATTTCATGAGCTATAACCCATGATTTTGGCCATTTTTAGTTGTTTCAATTCTTTGGCAAATAATTTCTTTGAGGTGAAAATCACGATTTCGTGAGCTATAACCCACAATTTTGGCCATTTTTAGTCATTTTGACCCATTGGCAAATAATTTCATAGAGGCCAAAATTTATGATTTCATGAGCTATAATCAATAATTTTTGGCCTATTTTAGTCATTTTGACACGTTGACAAATCATTTTGTGGAAGTCAAAATTCATGATTTCGTGAGCTATAACCCACGATTTTTAGCCATTTTTAGTTATTTCAATTGTTTAGCAAATAATTTTGCACGGGTTGAAAATATCAATTTTGTGAGTTATAATCCATGATTTTTAGCCATATTCACTCGATTTGACCCGTTGATAAATAGTTTTGTGTGGGCCAAATTCATGATTTCATGAGCTATAATCAATAATTTTTGTCCTTTTGTTGTTTTGATCCGTTGGTAAATTATTTAGCGGATGCCAAAATTCACGATTTCATGATCGAAAACCCATGATTTTTGGCAATTTTAGTTATTTTAATTCTTTGGCAAATAATTTTGTGGAGGCCAAAATTCATGATTTCATGAGCTATAACCCACAATTTTTGGCCATATTTAGTCATTTCAACCCATTGGCAAATAATTTCACAGAGGCTAAAATTCATGATTTCATGAGCTATATCTCACGATTTTTGGCCATTTTAGTTATTTCAATTGTTTAGCAAATAATTTCACGAGGCTAAAATCATGATTTCGTGAGCTATAACCCATGATTTTTGGCCATATTTACTTGATTTGACCCATTGACAAATAATTTTGTGGAGGCCAAAATTCATGATTTCATGAGCTAGAGTCAATAATTTTTGGCCTTTTTGTTGTTTTGATCCGTTGGCAAATAATTTTGCAGAGTCTAAAATTCACGATTTCGTGAGCTATAACCCACGATTTTTGGCCATTTTTAGTTATTTTAATTTTTTGGCAAATAATTTCTTGAGGCCAAAATTCACGATTTCGTGAGCTAGAACCCACAATTTTTGACCTTATGTAGTCATTTCAACCATTGGTAAATAATTTAACTAAGGCTAAAATTTACAATTTCATGAGCTATAATCGACGATTGTTGGGTATTATTTATCATGTTGACCTGTTGGCAAATAATTTGGAGGAGGCTAAAATTAAAGATTTCATGAGCTATAACCCATGATTTTTGATAATTTTTAATCGTTTTGACCCGTAGGCAAATTATTTTCACGACGGCCAAAATTCACAATATTGTGAGCACCCACAACTTTTAGCCATTTTTAGTCATTTTGAATAGTTAGCAAATGATCTTGCGGAGGCCAAAATTCACGATTTCAGGAGTTATAACCCACAATTTTTGTCTATTTTTAGTCATTTCGACCCGTTGGCAAAAAATTTTGTGAAGGCCAAAATTCACGATTTCATGAGCTATAACGCATGATTTTGGCCATTTTTAGTGGTTTCAATTCTTTGGCAAATAATTTCTTTGTGGCAAAAAATCACAATTTTGTGAGATATATAAGCCACAATTTTTGGCCATTTTTAATAGTTTTGACCCATTGGCAAATAATTTAGTGCAGGTCAAAATTCACAATTTCATGAGCTATAATCTATAATTTTTGGCCATTTTAGTCATTTCAACCCATTGGCAAATAATTTCTTTGAGGTGAAAATCACGATTTCGTGAGCTATAACTCACGATTTTTAGCCATTTTAGTTATTTTAATTTTTTGGCAAATAATTTTGCAGTCTAAAATTCACGATTTCGTGAGCTATAATCCACTATTTTAGCCATTTTGTCATTTCGACTTCGTTGGCAAATAATTTTGCGAGGCCAAAATCATGATTTCATGAGCTATAACCCACGATTTTTGGCCATATTTAGTCATTTCAACCCATTGGCAAATAATTTCACGGAGGCTAAAAATCACGATTTCATGGGCTATGAGCCACGATTTTTGGCCATTTTAATAGTTTTGACCCATTGGCAAATAATTTCACGGAGGCTAAAAATCACGATTTCATGAGCTATAACCCATGATTTTTGGCTATTTTTAGTTCTTTCAATTCTTTGACAAAGACTTTTGCGGAGGCCAAAAGTCACGATTTCATGAGCTATATCTCACGATTTTTGGCCGTTTTAGTTGTTTCAATTCTTTAGCAAATAATTTTGCAGAGGCCAAAAATCATGATTTCGTGAGCTATAATCCACTATTTTTAGCCATTTTTGTCATTTCGACCTGTCGGTAAATAATTTCGCGGAGGCCAACATTCATGATCATAAACTATAATCTATAGTTATTTTTTGCCATTTTTAGTCATTTCGACCCGTTGGCAAATAATTTCAAGGACGATAATATTCCGCGATTTCATGAGCTATAAGCCACAATTTTTGGCCATTTTAATAGTTTTGACCCATTGGCAAATAATTTCACGGAGGCTAAAAATCACGATTTCATGAGCTATAACCCATGATTTTTGGCTATTTTTAGTTCTTTCAATTCTTTGACAAAGACTTTTGCGGAGGCCAAAGTCCGCGATTTCATGAGCTATATCTCACGATTTTTGGCCGTTTTAGTTGTTTCAATTCTTTAGCAAATAATTTTGCTGAGGCCAAAATTCATGATTTCATGAGCTATAATCTACGATTTTAGGCTATTGTTTGTCATTGACCCATTGTCAAATAATTTTGCGGAGGCAAAAATTCATGATTTCATGAGCTATAATCAATATTTTTGGCCTTTTTAGTCATTTCGACCGTTGGCAAATAATTTCACAAGAGGCCAAAATTCACGATTTCATGAGCTATAACCCACAATTTTTGGCCATTTTAGTTGTTTCAATTCTTTGGCAAATAATTTCTTTGTGGCAAAAATCACAATTTTGTGAGCTATAACCCATGATTTTTGGCCATTTTAGTTGTTTTGTCCCCTTGGCAAATAATTTCTTGAGGCCAAAATTCATGATTTTATGAGCTATAACCCATGATTTTTGGCCTTTTTAGTCATTTTGACCCATTGAAAAATAATTTTGCGGAGGCAAAAATTCATGATTTCATGAGCTATAACCCACGATTTTTAGCCATTTTAGTTATTTTAATTCTTTGGCAAATAATTTTGCGAGTCTAAAATTCACGATTTCATGAGCTATAACCCATGATTTTTGGCCATTTTTAGTCATTTTGACCCATTGGCAAATAATTTTGTGTTGGCTGAAATTCACGATTACATGAGCTATAATCAATATTTTTTGGCCTTTTTGTTGTTTTGATCCATTAGCAAAGTATTTCGCGGAGGCCAAAATTCGCGATTTCGTGAGCTAAAACACACGATTTTTGGCCATTTTCTGTTATTTTATTTCTTTGATAAATAATTACGCAAAAGCCAAAAATCACAATTCCGTGACCTATAATGTACGATTTTTGGCATTATTTAGTCATTTCAACCCATTGGCAAATAATTTTACTGAGGCCAAAATTTACGATTTGATGAGCTATAATCTACGATTGTTGGGTATTATTTATCATGTTGACTGTTGGCAAATAATTTGGAGGAGGCTAAAATTAAAGATTTCATGAGCTATAACCCATGATTTTTGATAATTTTTAATCGTTTTGACCCGTAGGCAAATTATTTTCACGACGGCCAAAATTCACAATATTGTGAGCACCCACAACTTTTAGCCATTTTTAGTCATTTTGAATAGTTAGCAAATGATCTTGCGGAGGCCAAAATTCACGATTTCAGGAGTTATAACCCACAATTTTGTCTATTTAGTCATTTCGACCCGTTGGCAAAAATTTTGTGAAGGCCAAAATTCACGATTTCATGAGCTATAGCATGATTTTTGGCCATTTTAGTGGTTTCAATTCTTTGGCAAATAATTTCTTTGTGGCAAAAATCACAATTTTGTGAGATATATAAGCCACAATTTTGGCCATTTTAATAGTTTTGACCCATTGGCAAATAATTTAGTGCAGGTCAAAATTCACAATTTCATGAGCTATAATCGACGATTGTTGGGTATTATTTATCATGTTGACCTGTTGGCAAATAATTTTGAGGAGGCTAAAATTAAAGATTTCATGAGCTATAACCCATGATTTTTGATAATTTTTAATCGTTTTGACCCGTAGGCAAATTATTTTCACGACGGCCAAAATTCACAATATTGTGAGCACCCACAACTTTTAGCCATTTTAGTCATTTTGAATAGTTAGCAAATGATCTTGCGGAGGCCAAAATTCACGATTTCAGGAGTTATAACCCACAATTTTGTCTATTTAGTCATTTCGACCCGTTGGCAAAAATTTTGTGAAGGCCAAAATTCACGATTTCATGAGCTATAGCATGATTTTTGGCCATTTTAGTGGTTTCAATTCTTTGGCAAATAATTTCTTTGTGGCAAAAATCACAATTTTGTGAGATATATAAGCCACAATTTTTGGCCATTTTAATAGTTTTGACCCATTGGCAAATAATTTAGTGCAGTCAAAATTCACAATTTGGTGAGTAACTCATGATTTTTGGTCATTTTAGTTATTTTAATTCTTTGGCAAATAATTTTATGGAGGACAAATATCACAATTTTGTGAGCTATAACCTACAAACTTTTGGCCATATTTAGTCATTTCTACTTGTTGGCAAATAATTTCGCAGATAAAAATTCACGATTTCATGAGCCATAACCCATGATTTTTTGGCCTTTTTTAGTCATTTTGACCCATTGGCAAATAACTCTATGGAGGATAAAATTCACGATTTCATAAGCTATAAGCCACGATTTTTGGTCATTTTAGTCGCTTCGACCGTTATTAAATAATTTCATATAGTCAAAATTCACAATTTGGTGAGTAACTCATGATTTTTGGCTATTTTAAGTTGTTTCAATTCTTTTGTAATTAATTTTGTGGAGGCCAAAATTGAGATTTCGTGGAGCTATAATGCACAATTTTTGGCCATATTTAGTTGTTTCAATTTTTGACAAAGACTTTTAGTGAGGCCAAAAATCATTTTTGTGGCTAAATTTCCGTGCATTCGCAATTTTAGGCTTGGCAAATCTTTCACAAATAATTTAGCTAGCAAAAATTATGATTTCATGGGCTATATTTATGATTTTTGGCCAATTTTAGTCATTTCAACTCCAGGCAAATAATTTCATGGAGGCTAAAAATCCCAATTTTGTGAGTTATATCCCATAATTTTTGGCTCTATTTAGTCATTTTGAATCGTGTTCGCGAGAAAATTTGAGAAATGTAAGATCGGAGTTATTCTCTCTAACTGACTTAGAAAAAGAATGAATACAATCTCTCAAAGTAATCCCTCTCTAACTGACTTAGATAAAAGAAATTACAAAATTCCTCGATCGGTTGCCCGACTTACAAAACAAGGAAAGATCAACGGAGATCCTTCCCTTTGTTTAACCTGGGTTCTTCACGGTAGCGATGAGAGCTTGAATCTTGTATCCCGTTGACTATCCGAACGTCTCGACTCGTGGAACAACGTTGAAATGAACTCGCAAAACGAGTTTGGAACTCTAACGAGTTTGAGAACTCCGTAAAAGAATTAACCAAGGCCAAAAAGCTTTCCGAAAAGCTCTTCTTAAACTCCTCCCAGCTGATCTCTTCAAGCCGAATGCTCCCTCACCAAGAAAAATCCCCCTTTTTTAAAAAAAAAGTTCCCCCCTTTTTTATAGGTGATTTAGGGGTGTAACCGCCCCCTTAAAACTCTCCTTAATGAGGTTTAATGGGGTGTAACTGTCCTCCTTAAATCTCTCCATGATGGGGTGATTATTCCCTTAAATCATGGGCAACGGTTTAGAAACCGTTCAGCTCGTGTTTGAATGAGTCAAATGCAGGAGTTACGTTCTTAAAACGCAGAGGTGAGCTTTATGCTTTGATGAGTCAGGCGCCTTAGCGAAGCTCGCTTTAGCGAAGCCGTATGCCTTAGCGAGCTCTGCGTTTTAGCGGTATGCGTCTTAGCGAGCTCGTGTCTTAGCGGTATGCGTCTTAGCGAGCTCAGCGTCTTGGTGAGCTCCGCCTTAGCGAGCTCTGCGTTTTAGCGGTATGCGTCTTAGCGAGCTCCGCGTCTTGGTGAGCTCCGCGTCTTAGCGAGCTCTGTGTTTTGACTTAGAACGCCGTGGTGAGAATGCGGAGGTGAGCTCTGCGTTCTGACTTAGAACGCCGTGGTGAGAACGCGGAGGTGAGCTCTGCGTTCTGTAGCTTAAAAATGCTAATTCATTTTTTGACAGCCTACAAATCATTGGCAAATAATTTCATATAGAAAATAATTTACGATTTCATGAGCCATAATTCACGATTTTGGGCAATTTTTAGTCATTTTGACCCATTGGCAAAAAACTCTATAGAGTATAAAATTCATGATTTCATGAGTTATAAGTCATGATTTTTGGCCATTTTAGTCGTTTCGACCTGTTATTAAATAATTTCGTATAGGTCAAAATTCACAATTTGGTGAGTAACTCATGATTTTTGGCTATTTTAAGTTGTTTCAATTCTTTTGTAATTAATTTTGTGGAGGCCAAAAATTGAGATTTCGTGAGCTATAATGCACAATTTTTGGCCATATTTAGTTGTTTCAATTCTTTTGTAATTAATTTTGTGGAGGCCAAAAATTGAGATTTCGTGAGCTATAATGCACAATTTTTGGCCATATTTAGTTGTTTCAATTCTTTGACAAAGACTTTTGCGGAGGCCAAAAATCATGTTTTTGTGAGCTATTTCCCACGATTTTCGGCCATTTTTAGCTATTTCAATTCTTTCACAAATAATTTAGCGGAGGCCAAAAATTATGATTTCATGGGCTATATTTATGATTTTGGCCAATTTTAGTCATTTCGACCCATTGGCAAATAATTTCATGGAGGCAAAAATTCATGATTACAAGATTTTATCTATACTTTTTAGCCACTTTTAGTCATTTCGACCCGTTGGCAAATAATTTTGAGGAGGCCAAAATTTAGGATTTTATGAGCTATTATCCACGACTTTTAGCCATTTTTAGTCTTTTCGAGTTGTTAGCAAATAACTTCGCAGAGGCCAAGTTCGCGATTTTATGAGTTATAACCCACAATTTTTGGCCCTTTTTAGTCATTTCGATCCATTGGCAAATAATTTCGCGAAGGCCAAAATTTAGGTTTTCATGAGCTATAACCCATGATTTTGGCCATTTTTAGATATTTCAATTCTTTGGCAAATAATTTCTTTGAGGCAAAAAATCACGATTTCATGAACTATATAATCCATGGTTTTTGGCTATTTTTAATTGTTTGCTTCCATTGGCTAATAATTTTGGGCAGGTGTAAATTCACGATTTCACGAGCCATAATCTATAATTTTTGACCATTTTTAGTCGTTTCGGTAATTTGGAAGTCAAAATTCATGATTTCATGAGCTACCCACAAAATTTAACCATTTTTTCTTGTTTCAATTTTTTACCAAATAATTTCGCAGAGGCTAAAAATCACGACTTGACCCGTTGACAAAAATTTTGTTGAGGCCAAAATTCTAATTTCATGAGCTATAATCAACAATTTTTTGCCTTTTTGTTATTTCAACTCATTGGCAAATAATTTCACGGAGGCCAAAATTCACGATTTCATGAGCCATAACCCATAATTTTTGGCCATTTGTAGTTCACGGAGGCCAAAAATCATGATTTCGTGAGCTAAAACCCACATTTTGGCCATTTTAATCATTTTAATTCTTTGACAAATAATTTTGAGGAAGCCAAAAATCACAATTCCGTGAGGAATAACTCACGGCTTTTGGCTATATTTAGTTGTTCAACTCGTTAGCAAATAATTTCACAGAGGCCTAAATTTATGATTTCATAAGCTATAATCTATATGTTTTGGCTATTTTTTTTGTTTCAACCCATTAGCAAATAATTTTGCAAAGGCCAAAATTTATGATTTCATGAGCTATAACACGTGATTTTGGACCATTTTTAGTAATTTGACCCGTAGGCAAATAATTTCATTGAGGCCAAAATTCATAATTTTATGAGCTATAACCCACAATTTTTTTACCATGTTTAATCATTTCGACCCACTGGCAAATGAATTTGTGGAGGCCAAAATTCACAATTTTTTGAGCAACTCATGATTTTAGGATATTTTAGGTGTTTTAATTCTTTGGCAAATAATTTCACAGAGGGCAGAAATCATGATTTCATCAGCTATAATCCATAAATTTTGGACATATTTAGTTATTTTAATTCTTTGACAAATAATTTTGTGGAGGCCAAAAATCATGATTTCATGAGCTATAACCCACAATTTTTGGCCATATTTAGTCATTTCGACTCAATGGCAAATAATTTCACATAGATAAAAATTCATGATTTCATGGGCAATAAGCCATGATTGTTTTATAATTTTTAGTCATTTTGACCTGTTAGCAAATAAATTTGTAAATGACAAAATTCACAAAGAGCTATAAGCAATGATTTGTGGCCATTTTTAGTCGTTCTGACCTACTGAAAAATAATTTCGCAGAGGCTAAAATTCATAAATTCGTGAGCAACTGATGATTTTTAGCCATTTTTATTTGTTTCAATTCCCAGGCAAATAATTTTGCGCGGCCAAAAATCACGATTTCATGAACTATAATCTACAATTTTTGGTCATATTTTGTTGTTTCAATTCTTTGGCAAATAATTTCGCGTAGACAAAAAATCACGATTTTGTGAGTTATAACCCAAAATTTTTGGCCATATTTAGTCATTTTGACTCGTTGGCAAATATTTTTGCAGAGATGAAAATTCATGATTTAATGAGCTATAACCGATAATTTTTTGGCAATTTTTAGTCATTTTGACCCGTTAACAAATAATTCCGCGAAGGATAAATTTCACGATGCATGAGCTATAAGCCATGATTTTTGGCAATTTTTAGTCATTTAGACCCATTGGCAAATATATTTGAGGAGGACAAAATTCACAATATCATGAGCAACTCATGTTTTTTGGTCGTTTTCAGTTGTCTCAATTTTTTGGCAAATAATTTCCCAGAGACCAAAAATCATGATTTCATGAGCCATAATCCACATTTTTTGCCATATTTAGTAGTTTTAGTTCTTTAACAAAAACTTTCGCAGAGGCCAAAAATCACGATTTTGTGTGCTATGTCTCATGATTTTTGGTCATTTTTATTGCTACAATTCATTGGGAAATAATTTTGCGGAGGCCAAAAATCAAGATTTCGTGAGCTATAACCCACGACTTTTTGCCATTTTTGGTTGTTTTGACCCTAGGCAAATAATTTTGTAGAGGCCAAAATTCACGATCATACTATAATTTATAATTTTTGGCAATTTTTAGTCATTTTGACCTGTTAGCAAATAATTTCGCGGAGGCCAAAATTCACGATTTTATGAGCTATTATCCATGATTTTTAGTCATTTTTAGTCTTTATGACCCGTTAGCAAATAATTTCATGGAGGCTAATATTCATGATTTCATGAGTTAGAAACCATGAGTTTTGGTCATTTTTAGTCATTTTGACCTGTTGGCAAATAATTTCATTGAGGCAAAAATTCACAATTTCATGATCCATAAGCCACGATTTTTGGCCATTTTAGCTGTCCGTTGGCAAATAATTTCTCTAATGCCAAAGTTCATGATTTTATGAGTTATAACCCACAATTTTGGACCTTTTTAGTTGCTTCAATTCTTTTGCAAATAATTTCTTTGAGTCAAAAATTATGATTTTGTGAGCTGTATAACCCACGATTTTAGGCTATTTTTAGCCATTTCGACCTGTTGCCAAATATATTCGTGGCGGCTAAAATTCATGATTTTAGGACCTATAATCTATAATTTTTGGCCATTTTTAGTCATTTCGATGCGGCGGCAAATAATTTCATGCAAGAAAATTTGACGATTTCGTTAGCTATAACCTACAATTTTTGGCCATTTTTAGTTGTTTCAATTCCTTAGCAAATAATTTCGCAGAGGCTAAAAATCGTGATTTCGTGAGCTATAATCCATGATTTTTGGCTATTTTTTGTTGATCCGACATGTTGGCAAATAATTTCGTGGAGTCAAAAATTTAAGATTTAATGATCTATAAGCCACGATTTTTGGCCATTTAGTCATTTTGACCCGTTGGAAAATAATTTCTCTAAGGCCAAAGTTCATGATTTCGTGAGCTATAATCCAGGTTTTGGCCCTTTTTAGTTGTTTCAATTCTTTCACAAATAATTTCTTTGAGGCAAAAAATCATGATTTTGTGAGCTATACAACCCATGATTTTTGGCTAATTTTAGACGTTTCGACCCGTTGCTAAATAATTTTGTGCAGGCCAAAATTCACAATTTTAGGGCCTATAATTTAACAAATTTTTTTGCCATTTTAGTCATTTTGATATGTTGGCAAATAATTTCACGAAAGGAAAAATTCACGATTTCACGAGCTATAACCCACGATTTTTTACCATTTTTAGTTGTTTCAGATCTTTAGTAAATAATTTTGTAGAGGCTAAAAATCACAATTTCATGAGCTATAATCCATAATTTTTGGCCATATTTAGTCGATTTCCCGTTGATAAATAATTTTGTGGAAGCCAAATTTCACAATTTCATGAGCTATAATCAATGATTCTTGGCCTTTTTGTTGTTTCGACCATTTGGTAAATAATTTCGTGGAGGCTAAAATTCACGATTTTAAGAGCTATGACCCACGATTTTTGGCCATTTTAGTTATTTTAATTGTTTAACAAATAATTTCATAGAGGCCAAAAATAATGATTTTGTGAGCTATAGCTTACGATCTTTGAATATTTTTAGTCATTTTACTTCTTGAGCAAATAATATCATGAAAGGCAAAAATCATGATTTTGTGAGCTATAATCCATAATTTTTAGTCAAATTTAGTCATTTCAGCTCGCTTGCAAATAATTTCACAGATGCCAAAATTTACGATTTCAAGAGCTATAATATACAAATTTTAGCTATTTTTTGTCATTTCGATCCCTTGGCATATAATTTCGCGGAGGACAAAATTCATGATTTTATAAGCTAGAATCCATAACTTTTGGCCGTTTTTAGTCGTTTTGACCAATTAGCAAAAAGTTTTGCAAAGTTTAAAATTCATAATTTCATGAGCAGCTCATGATTTTTGGCCATTTTTATTTGTTTCAATTTTTTGAGAAATAATTTCGCTGAGGCCAAAAATCATGATTTCGTGAGCTATAATCCATGATTTTTGGATATTTTTAGTCATTTTAGTTCTGTCAAATAATTTCACGAAAGCCAAAAATCACGATTTTATGAGCTATAACCCACGATTTTTGGCCATTTTTAGTCGTTTCAACCCGCTGGCAAATAATTTCGTGGAGGACAAGTTTCATGATTTCAAGTGCTATAAGCCATGATTTTTGACTATTTTTAGTCATTTCAACCCATTAGCAAATAATTTCGCAGAGGAAAAAAATTCCCAATTTCTTGAGAAACTCATGATTTTTGGCAATTTTTAATTGTTTCAATTCTATGGCAATTAATTTCACGGAGGCTAAAAATTATGATTTCGTGGGCTACAATCCACAATTTGTCGCCATATTTAGTTATTTTAATTCGTTGGCAAATAATTTCGTGAATGCCAAGAATCACGATTTTGTGGGCTATTTCTCATGATTTATTTTCCATATTTAGTCATTTTGACTCGTTGGCGATTTCTTACAGATAAAAATTCATGATTTCATGGTTCATAACCCATATGTTTTGGCAATTTTTAGTCACTTTGACCAGTTGGTAAATAATTTCGCGGAGGATGAAATTCAGGATTTCATGAGCTATAAGCCCTAATTTTTAGCTATTTTTAGTCGTTTTGACCCATTGGCAAATAATTTCATGAAGGAGAAAATTCAGAATTTCTTTTGTAACTCATAAAATTCGGCCATTTTTACTTGTTTCAATTCTTTTATAAATAATTTCACGAAGACAAAAAATAAAGATTTTGGGAGCTATAACCCACACTTTTGGCCATATTTAGTTATTTCAATTCTTTGACAAAAACTTTCACATAGGTCAAAATTCACAATTTTGTGGGCTATATCCCATAATTTTTAGCCATTTTTAGTTGTTTTAATTTTTGGCAAATAATTTCATGGAGGCCAAAATTCAGAATTTCATGAGCTATTACCCATGGTTTTTAGCCATTTTTGGTCTTTTCGACTCGTTAGCAAATAATTTCGCGGAGGTCAAAATTCATAATTTTATGAGTTATGACCCATGATTTTTGGCGATATTTAGTCGTTTTGACCTGTTGTAAAATAATTTCATTAAGGCCAAAATTTACGATTTTGTGAGCTATGACCCATGATTTTTGACCATTTTTAGTCATTTCGACCCGTTAACAAATAATTTCGTGGAGGCCAGAATTCACGATTTCAGGAGTTATTACAAAGAATTTAAGGCCATATTTAGTCATTTTAACCCATTGGCATATGATTTCAGAAGTCAAAGTTTACGATTTCATGAGCTATAACCTACGAATGTTTGCCATTTTTAGCTTATTTCAATTCTTTGTGAAATAATTTCGTGGAGGCCAAAAATCAAGATTTTGTTAGCTATAACCCATGAATTTTGGCCATTTTGAGTTGTTTCTATTATTTGGCAAATAATTTTGCGGAGCCTAAAAATCAAGATTTCGTGTCCCATAATTGGCCGTATTTAGTCATTTCGATTCATTGGCAAATAATTTCGCACAGATAAAAATTAATGATTTCATGAGCTATAAATAACGATTTTTCATAATTTTTTATCATTTCAGCCCTTTGGAAAATAATTCCGCAGAGGATAAAATTTATAATTTCATGAGTTATAAGCTACAATTTTTGGCCATTTCTAGTTGTTTCAATTCTTTTGCAAATAAGTTCACAGAGTCCAAAAATCAAGATTTCATGAGCTATAATCCAGAAATTTTGTCCATATTTAGTAATTTTAATTCTTTAACAAAAACTTTTGCGGAGGACAAAAATCACAATTTTGTGATCCATATTTCACATTTTTTGGTTATTTTTAGTTATTTGATTTCTTTGGCAAATAATTTCATGAAGGCAAAAAATGAAGATTTCGTGAGCTATAACTCTTCACTTTGGTCGTATTTAGTCGTACCCATTGGCAAATAATTTCACGGAGTCCAAATTCATGATCACAAGCTATATTCTACAAGTTTTGGTCATTTTTAGTCATTTTGATCCGTTTGGAAATAATTTAGCAGAGGTTAAAATTCATGACTTCATGAGGTATTACTCACAAATTTTGGCCAGTTTTAGTCTTTTCGACCCGTTAGCAAATAATTTCGCTGAGGAAAAAATTCAAGATTTCATGAGTTATAACCATTAATTTTTGGTCATTTTCAGTCATTTTGACCCATTGGCAAATACTTTCTCTAAACCCAAAGTTCATGATTTCATGAGCTATAACCCGTGATTTTTGACCATTTTAGTCATTTCGATTCATTGGCAAATAATTTCATGAAGGCAAAAATGAAGATTTAAATGAGCTATAACTCTTCACTTTGGTCGTATTTAGTCGTACCCATTGGCAAATAATTTCACGGAGTCCAAATTCATGATCACAAGCTATATTCTACAAGTTTTGGTCATTTTTAGTCATTTTGATCCGTTTGGAAATAATTTAGCAGAGGTTAAAATTCATGACTTCATGAGGTATTACTCACAAATTTTGGCCAGTTTTAGTCTTTTCGACCCGTTAGCAAATAATTTCGCTGAGGAAAAAATTCAAGATTTCATGAGTTATAACCATTAATTTTTGGTCATTTTCAGTCATTTTGACCCATTGGCAAATACTTTCTCTAAACCCAAAGTTCATGATTTCATGAGCTATAACCCAGGATTTCTGCTATTTTTAGTTGCTTCAATTCTTAGGTAAATAATTTCTTTGAGACGAAAAATCATGATTTGTGACCTATATAACTCACAATTTTTGGCCATTTTTAGGTGTCTCGACCCATTACCAAATAGTTTCGTGCAGGCCAAAATTCATGATTTCAGAAGCTATAATCCATAATTTTTGGCCAATTTTAGTCATTTCGATACGTTAGCAAATAATTTTGTAGAATTTAAAATTCATGATTTCATGTGCTATAATCCATAATTATTGGCCACTTTTTGTAGTTTGAATTGTTTAGCAAATAATTTCGCGGAGGTTAAAAATCACAATTTCGTGCGCTATAATCAAGGATTTTAGCCATATTTAGTTGATTTGACCCGTTGACAAATAATTTGGCGAAGGCCAAATATCATGATTTCATGAGCTATAATCAACGATTCTTGGCCTTTTTGTAGTTTCGACCCGTTAACAAATAATTTCGCGGAGGTCAAAAAATCATGATTTTGTGAGCTATAACCAATGATTTTTGGACATGTTTAATCCTTTTAATTCTGTGACAAATAATATTGTAGAAGCTACAATTTATGATTTCATGAGCTAACCCATGATTTTTGGCAATTTTTAGTCATTTAAACCCATTGGCAAATAATTCCGCGGAGGAAAATCTTCACGATTTCGAGAGCTATTACCCATGATTTTCAGCCATTTTTAATTGTTTCGACTGTTGGCAAATAATTTCCGTGGGACAAAATTCATAATTTCTGAGAAACTCATGATTTTTAGCAATTTTTAGTTGTTTCAGTTCTATATCAAATAATTTTGCGGAGGCCAAAAATTATAATTTCATTAGTTATAATCCATAATTTTTAGCCATTTTTAGTTGTTATAATTCTCTGGTTAATAATTTTGCGAGGCCAAAAATCATGACATCTTGAGTGTAATCCACTTTTTAGCCATATTTAGTTGTTTCAATTTATTGGCAAAACCTTCGAGGAGGCCACAAATCACGATTACGTGAGCAATTACCCATGATTTTTAGCCATTTTTAGTCATTTTGACCCATTGGCAAATACTTTCTCTAAACCCAAAGTTCATGATTTCATGAGCTATAACCCGTGATTTCGCTATTTTTAGTTGCTTCAATTCTTAGGTAAATAATTTCTTTGAGACGAAAAATCATGATTTGTGACCTATATAACTCACAATTTTTGGCCATTTTTAGGTGTCTCGACCCATTACCAAATAGTTTAGTGCAGGCCAAAATTCATGATTTCAGAAGCTATAATCCATAATTTTTGGCCAATTTTAGTCATTTCGATACGTTAGCAAATAATTTTGTAGAATTTAAAATTCATGATTTCATGTGCTATAATCCATAATTATTGGCCACTTTTTGTAGTTTGAATTGTTTAGCAAATAATTTCATGGAGGCCAAAATTCACAATTTAGATGCTATAATCAAGGATTTTAGCCATATTTAGTTGATTTGACCCGTTGACAAATAATTTGGCGAAGGCCAAATATCATGATTTCATGAGCTATAATCAACGATTCTTGGCCTTTTTGTAGTTTCGACCCGTTAACAAATAATTTCGCGGAGGTCAAAAAATCATGATTTTGTGAGCTATAACCAATGATTTTTGGACATGTTTAATCCTTTTAATTCTGTGACAAATAATATTGTAGAAGCTACAATTTATGATTTCATGAGCTAACCCATGATTTTTGGCAATTTTTAGTCATTTAAACCCATTGGCAAATAATTCCGCGGAGGAAAATCTTCACGATTTCGAGAGCTATTACCCATGATTTTCAGCCATTTTTAATTGTTTCGACCTGTTGGCAAATAATTTCACGTAGGACAAAATTCATAATTTCCTGAGAAACTCATGATTTTTAGCAATTTTTAGTTGTTTCAGTTCTATATCAAATAATTTTGCGGAGGCCAAAAATTATAATTTCATTAGTTATAATCCATAATTTTTAGCCATTTTTAGTTGTTATAATTCTCTGGTTAATAATTTTGCAGAGGCCAAAAATCATGACATCTTGAGCTGTAATCCACTTTTTTAGCCATATTTAGTTGTTTCAATTTATTGGCAAAACCTTACGAGGAGGCCACAAATCACGATTCTGTGAGCAATTACCCATGATTTTTAGCCATTTTTAGTCATTTCGACCCATTGGGCAAATAATTTCGTGAAGGCCAAAAATCAAGATCCTAAGCTATAATCTATAATTTTTTGCCATCTTTACTCATTTCGAAACGTTGGCAAATAATTTTGCGGAGGCCAAAATTATAATTTCATTAGTTATAATCCATAATTTTGGCCAATTTTAGTCATTTCGATATGTTGGCAAATAATTTGTGAGTCCAAAATTCATGATCTCATGAGCTATTATCCATGATTTTGGCCATTTTATTCATTTTGACCCGTTGGCAAATAATTTCTCTAAAGCCAAAGTTCACAATTTGTGAGCTATAACCCACGATTTTGGCGAATTTATTTGTTTCAATTCTTTGGTATATAATTTATCCGAGGCAAACAATCACGATTTCGTAAGCTATGTAACCTAGGAATTTTGGCTATTTTTAGTCATTTTGACTGTTGGCATATAGTTTCATGTTGACCAAATTCACGATTTCGAAGCTATAATATATAACCTTTTACCATTTTAGTCATTTCGATATGTTGGCAAATAATTTCATGAGGTTAAAAATCACAATTTAGATGCTATAATCAAGGATTTTAGCCATATTTAGTTGATTTGACCCGTTGACAAATAATTTGGCGAAGGCCAAATATCATGATTTCATGAGCTATAATCAACGATTCTTGGCCTTTTTGTAGTTTCGACCCGTTAACAAATAATTTCGCGGAGGTCAAAAAATCATGATTTTGTGAGCTATAACCAATGATTTTTGGACATGTTTAATCCTTTTAATTCGTGACAAATAATATTGTAGAAGCTACAATTTATGATTTCATGAGCTAACCCATGATTTTTGGCAATTTTAGTCATTTAAACCCATTGGCAAATAATTCGCGGAGGAAAATCTTCACGATTTCGAGAGCTATTACCCATGATTTTCAGCCATTTTTAATTGTTTCGACCTGTTGGCAAATAATTTCACGTAGGACAAAATTCATAATTTCCTGAGAAACTCATGATTTTTAGCAATTTTTAGTTGTTTCAGTTCTATATCAAATAATTTTGCGGAGGCCAAAAATTATAATTTCATTAGTTATAATCCATAATTTTTAGCCATTTTTAGTTGTTATAATTCTCTGGTTAATAATTTTGCAGAGGCCAAAAATCATGACATCTTGAGCTGTAATCCACTTTTTTAGCCATATTTAGTTGTTTCAATTTATTGGCAAAACCTTACGAGGAGGCCACAAATCACGATTCTGTGAGCAATTACCCATGATTTTTAGCCATTTTTAGTCATTTCGACCCATTGGGCAAATAATTTCGTGAAGGCCAAAAATCAAGATCCTAAGCTATAATCTATAATTTTTTGCCATTTTTAGTCATTTGGATCTGTTGGCAAATAATTTTGCGGAGGCCAAAATTCATGATCTCATGAGCTATTATCCATGATTTTGGCCATTTTTAGTTGTTTCGTTTTGTTAGCAAATGATTTCGCGAAGGCAAAAATTCATGATTTTATGAGCTATAACCCATGAATTTTGGCCATTATTAGTCATTTCACCCCTGGCAAATAATTTCTCTAAAGCCAAAGTTCACAATTTCGTGAGCTATAACCCACGATTTTGGCCGAATTTATTTGTTTCAATTCTTTGGTATATAATTTATCTGAGGCAAACAATCACGATTTCGTAAGCTATGTAACCTAGGAATTTTGGCTATTTTTAGTCATTTTGACCTGTTGGCATATAGTTTCATGTTGACCGAAATTCACGATTTCAGAAGCTATAATATATAACCTTTTACCATTTTTAGTCATTTCGATATGTTGGCAAATAATTTCGCGGAGGCCAAAAATCAAGATTTCATGAGCTATAATCTAGAAATTTTGGCCACTTTTGTAGTTTCAATTGTTTAGCAAATAATTTTGCGGAGGCTAAAACTCACGATTTTGTGAGCTATATAACCAATGATTTTTGGCTATTTTAGTCATTTTGACCTATTGGAAAATAATTTCATTAAGGCCAAAGTTCACGATTTCGTGAGCTATAACCCACGATTTTGGCCGAATTTATTTGTTTCAATTCTTTGGTATATAATTTATCTGAGGCAAACAATCACGATTTCGTAAGCTATGTAACCTAGGAATTTTGGCTATTTTTAGTCATTTTGACCTGTTGGCATATAGTTTCATGTTGACCGAAATTCACGATTTCAGAAGCTATAATATATAACCTTTTACCATTTTTAGTCATTTCGATATGTTGGCAAATAATTTCGCGGAGGCCAAAAATCAAGATTTCATGAGCTATAATCTAGAAATTTTGGCCATATTTAGTTATTTCAATTCGTTAACAAAAACTTTCGCGGAGGACAAAAATCACAATTTTGTGACCTATATCCCATGATTTTTGGTTATTTTTAGTTGTTTTATTTCTTTGGCAAATAATTTCGCGGAGTCCAAAATTCATGATCATAAGCTATATTCTACAAGTTTTGGCCATTTTTAGTCGTTTCGTTCCGTTTGCAAATAATTTCACGGAGGTCAAAATTCATGATTTCATGAGCTATAATCCACCATTCTTGGCCTTTCGTTGTTTCAACCCATTAGCAAATAATTTTGCGGAAGTCAAAATTTATGATTTCATGAGCTATAATCTAGAAATTTTGGCCATATTTAGTTATTTCAATTCGTTAACAAAAACTTTCGCGGAGGACAAAAATCACAATTTTGTGACCTATATCCCATGATTTTTGGTTATTTTAGTTGTTTCAATTCTTTGGCAAATAATTTTGCGGAGGCTAAAACTCACGATTTTGTGAGCTATATAACCAATGATTTTTGGCTATTTTAGTCATTTTGATCCGTTGGCAAATAATTTTATGAGGCCAAAATTCATGATCATAAGCTATATTCTACAAGTTTTGGCCATTTTTAGTCGTTTCGTTCCGTTTGCAAATAATTTCACGGAGGTCAAAATTCATGATTTCATGAGTTATTACCCACAATTTTGGCTAGTTTTAGTTTTTTCCGCCCGTTAGCAAATAATTTTGCGGAGACCAAAATTCATGATTTCATGAGTTATAACCAATGATTTTTGGCTATTTTTAGTCATTTTGATCCGTTGGCAAATAATTTCTAAAGCCAAAGTTCACAATTTCGTGAGCTATAACCCACGATTTTGGTAGAATTTATTTGTTTCAATTCTTTGGCAAATAATTTCTTTGAGGCAAAAAATTACGATTTTGTGAGCTATATAACCCAAGAATTTTGGCCATTTTATTCATTTTGACCCGTTGGCAAATAGTTTTATGCAGGCCGAAATCCACGATTTCAGGAGCCATAATCTATAATTTTTTGCCATCTTTACTCATTTCGAAACGTTGGCAAATAATTTTGCGGAGGCCAAAAATCAAGATTCATGAGCTATAATCTAGAAATTTTGGCCATATTTAGTTATTTCAATTGCTAACAAAACTTTCGCGGAGGACAAAAATCACAATTTTGTGACCTATATCCCATGATTTTTGGTTATTTTTAGTTGTTTTATTTCTTTGGCAAATAATTTCGCGGAGTCCAAAATTCATGATCATAAGCTATATTCTACAAGTTTTGGCCATTTTTAGTCGTTTCGTTCCGTTTGCAAATAATTTCACGGAGGTCAAAATTCATGATTTCATGAGTTATTACCCACAATTTTGGCTAGTTTTAGTTTTTTCCGCCCGTTAGCAAATAATTTTGCGGAGACCAAAATTCATGATTTCATGAGTTATAACCAATGATTTTTGGCTATTTTTAGTCATTTTGATCCGTTGGCAAATACTTTCTCTAAGGCCAAAGTTCACGATTTCTGCCATTTTTAGTTGTTTCAATTCTTTGGCAAATAATTTCTTTGAGGCAAAAAATTACGATTTTGTGAGCTATATAACCCAAGAATTTTGGCCATTATTAGTCATTTCACCCACGGCAAATAATTTCTCTAAAGCCAAAGTTCACAATTTCGTGAGCTATAACCCATGAATTTTGGCCATTATTAGTCATTTCACCCATTGGGCAAATAATTTTGCGGAGGCCAAAAATCAAGATTCATGAGCTATAATCCAGAAGTTTTGGCCATATTTAGTTATTTAAAATCTTTAACAAAAACTTTCAACCACAAATCACAATTTTGTGACCTATATCCCATGATTTTGGTTACTTTTAGTTATTTTATTTCTTGGAAAATAATTTTATGGATGCCAAAAATAAAGATTTCGTGAGTAACTCACCACTTTTGGACATTTTTAGTCATTTTAACCCATTGACAAATAACTTCGTGGAGGCCAGAATTCATGATTATAAGCTATAATCTATAATTTTTGACCATTTTAGTTGTTTCGCCCCGTTAGCAAATAATTTCATGGAGGCCAAAATTCATGATTTCATGTGTTATAACCCGTGATCTTTGGCTATTTTTAGTCATTTTGACCTATTGGAAAATAATTTCATTAAGGCCAAAGTTCACGATTTCGTGAGCTATAAACCCACGATTTGTTAGCTATATAACCCGTGATTTTTGGCCATTTTTAGCTGTCTCAAACCATTGCCAAAATGTTTCGTGTACGCCAAAATTCACGATTTCAGGAACTATAATCTACAAATTTTGGCCATTTTTAGTCGTTTTGATACGTTAGCAAATAATTTTGCGGAAGTCAAAATTTATGATTTCATGAGCTATAATCCACACATTTTTGGCCACTTTTTGTAGTTTCAATTGTTTAGCAAATAATTTTGCGGAGGCTAAAACTCACGATTTTGTGAGCTATAATCCAGAATTTTTAGCTATATTTAGTTGATTTGGCTTGTTGACAAATAATTTGGCGGGGGCCAAAATTCATGATTTCATGAGCTATAATCCACCATTCTTGGCCTTTCTGTTGTTTCAACCCATTAGCAAATAATTTTGCGGAGGTCAAAAAATTATTATTTCGTGAGCTATATAACCAATGATTTTTGGACATTTTTTTGTTTCAATTCTTTGCCAAATAATTTTGCAAAGGTAAAAAAATCAAGATTTGGTGAGCTATAAGCAATGATTTTTGAAAATTTTTAATCCTTTTAATTTCGCGACAAATAACATAGCGACGGTAAAAAATCACAATTTCAGGAGCTATAAGCCACGATTTTTGTCCATTTTGAGTCGTTTTGATCCGTTGGCAAATAATTGCGCAGAGGTCTAAATTCACAATTTCCTGAGAAACTCTTGATATTTGGCAACTTTTAGTTGTTTCAACTCTATGGCAAATAATTTTGCGGAGGCCAAAAGTCATGATTTCGTGAGATATAATCCATAATTTTTATTCATTTTTAGTCATTATAATTCTGTAGCAAATAATTTTCCAGAGGCCAAAAATCACGTTTTCTTGAGCTATAATCCACTTTTTTTGGCCATATTTTGTTGTTTCAATTCTTTGGCAAAAACTTTTAGGGAGGCCAAAAATCATGATTCTATGAGCTTACCCACGATTTTTGGCCATGTTTAGTCATTTCAACCCGTTGACAAATACTTTCGTGGAGGCCAAAATTCACGATCATAAGCTATAATCTATAATTTTTTGGATATTTTTAATCATTTTGACAAGTTGGCGAATAACTTCGCGGAGGCCAAAATTCATGATTTCATGAGCTATTATCCACGATTTTGGCCATTTTTAATTGTTTCATTCTATTAGAAAATAATTACGTGAAGGCAAAAATTCATGATTTCATGAGCTATAACCTATAATTTTTGGTCATTTTTAGTCATTTCCCCTAGCAAATAATTTCACTAAAGCCTATGTTCACGATTTCATGATGTATAACCTACAACTTTGGTTGTTTTTGTTTGTTTTAATTCTTTGGTAAATAATTTATTTGAGGTGAAAAATCATGATTTCGTGAGCTACGTGACCTAGGAATTTTGGTCATTTTTAGTCGTTTCGATGCCGTGGTAAATAGTTTCATGCAGGCCGAAATTTACGATTTAGGAGCTATAATCTATAATTTTTTAACATTTTTAGTCATTTCAATACGTTGGAAAATAATTTCACGAAAGTCAAAATTCACTGATTTGATGAGCTATTATTGATGGTTTTTCACCATTTTTAATTGTTTCAATTCTTTAGCAAAAAATTTCATGAAAGCTAAAAGTCATGATTTCATGAGTTATAATCCGTGATTTTTTGCCACATTTAGTCAATTTGATCCATTGACATTTTATGGAGGCCAAAATTCACGATTATATGAGCTATAACCCAAGAATTTTGGACAAAATTTGTCATTTTGACCTTTTAGCAAATAATTTCATAGAGGCTAAAATTATGCCGTTAGTTATAACCCATAATTTTTGGCCATTTTTAGTTATTTTAATTCTTTAGCAGATAATTTTGCAAATGCAAAAATCACGATTTCTTGAGCTATATCCACGATTTTTGGCCAATTTAGGTCATTTTAATTCTTTGGCAAATAATTTTTCGGAGGCCAAAAATCACAATTCTGTAAGCTATAACGCATAATTTTTGGCCATATTTCATTGTTTCAACTCAATGACGAATAATTTCATGAAGGCCAAATCTTATAATTTCATGAGATATAATCTATGAATTTTTACTTTTTTTGTCGTCTCGACCTGTAGGGAAATACTTTTATGGAGGTCAAAATTCACGATTTCATGAGCTATAACCCATGATTGTTGGTCATTTTTAGTCGTTTCGTCACGTTGGCTGATAATTTCACTGAGGCCAAAATTCACAATTTGGTCTGTAACTCATGCTTTCTTTGCCATTTTTAGTTGTTTTAGTTCTTTGGCAAATAATTTCGTGGAGTCAAAAATCATGATTTTGTAAGCTATCATCTATAATTTTTAGCTATTTAATTGTTTCAATTATTTGGAAAAATAATTTCTCGGAGGCCAAAAATCACGATTGTGTGAGTTATAACCTATAATTTTTGGCAATATATGGTCATTTTGACTTGTTGGAAAATAATTTCATAGAGAAAAAATTTAATATTTTATGAGCTATGACCCATAATTTGTGGACATTTTTAGTCCTTTTGATTCATTGGCAAGGAGGCAAAAATTCACGATATGATGAGCTATAAGCCAAAATTTTTGGCCATTTTTAGTCGTTTCGACCTGCTGGCAAATAATTTCATGGATGCCAAAATTCGTGATATCCTGAGCTATGAACCATGATTTTTGGGTATTTTTAATCGTGTCGACCGGTTAGCAAATAATTGTGTAGGTCAATATTCACGAGCTATATATAACCCACAATTTTTGGTCCTTTTTAGTCATTTTCACCCGTTGGTAAATAATTTTGTGAAGGCCAATATTCACAATTTGATAGGCTCTAACCAATGATTTTTGACTATTTTTAGCTATTTCCACCCATTGGCAAATGATTTCTCTAAAGTGAAAGTTCACAATTTCATGAGTTATAACTCACGACTTTGATCATTTTTAGTTGTTTTCAATTCTTTAGAAAATATTTTTGTGGAGGCCAAAAATTATGATTTCGTGTGTTATGACACACAATTTGTGGCCATTTTTGGTCATTTTGACCTATTGGAAAATAATTGTGCAAGCCAAAATTCATGATTTCAGGAGCTATAATCTATAATTTTTGGCCATTTTTAGTCGTTTTGACAATTTGGCAAATAGTTTTGAGGAAGTAAAATATAAGATTTCATGGGCTATATCCCACAATTTTGGCCATTTTAGTTTTTTGATTTATTTAGCATAGAGCTTTGTGGAGGCTAAAAATCATAATTTCATGAGCAATCCATGATTTTTTGCAATATTTAGTCGATTTGGCCTGTTGATAAGTAATTTTGTGGAGGTCAAAATTCACAATTTCATGAGCTATAATCGCTGATTTTTGTCCTTTTTGTTGTTTTGACCTATTGGCGAATAATTTTTCGCATGCCAAAATTCACGAATTCAAGAGTTATTATAACCTATGATTTTTTAGCCAATTTTAGTCATTGCGACCTGTTGGAAAATTATTTTGTGGAGGCCCAAATTCAAAATTTCGTGAGTTATAACCCACGATTTTTAGATATTTTTATTGTTACAATTTTTTGGTAAATATTTTTGTGGAGGTGAAAAATCACAATTTTGTGAGCTATAATCCATGATTTTTGACCATTTTTAGTCATTTTGACCTGTTGACAAATAATTTTGTGGAATCTAAAATTCACGATTTCTTGCGTTGTTATCTATGATTCTTTGCCTTCGTTAAGTTCCGTTGGGAAGTAATTCTGCAGAGGTCAAAATTCATAATTTCATGAGCTATTACTGACAATTTTCTACCATTTTTAGTCATTCCAACCTGTTGTAAAATAATTTTGCAGTGGCCAAAACAAGCAAGTATGTGACCTATAACTTATGGATTTTACTAATTTTTAATTGTTTCAACTTGGGAAGTAATATCGTGGAGGCTAAAGTCACGATTTTGTGAGCTAAATCCCTTAATTTTTGGCCATATTTAGTCATTTCGACTCATTGGAAAATAAATTCACAGAGGGTAAAATTCATGATTTCATGAGCTATAACCCATGATTTTTAGCCATTTGTAGTTATTTTAATTCTTTGGCAAATAATTTTACGGTGGACAAAATCACGACTTTGTGAGCAATGACACACGATTTTTGGCCACATTTAGTCATTTTGGCATGTTAGCAAATAATTTTGTGGAGGCCAAAGTTCACAATTTCATGAGCTATATAATTTAGATTTTTGGCTATTTTTTATCTTTTCAACTCGTTGGCAAATAATTTAGTGGAGGCCGAAATTCACAATTTCATGAGCAAGTCATGACTTTTGACCATTTTTAGTTGTTTCAATTATTTGGCAAATAATTTTGAGGAGGCTAAAAATCACGATTTCATGAGCTATAATCCATAACTTCTGGTCATATTTAGTTGTTTCAATTCTCTGGGAAATAATTCTACGGAGGCCAAATATCACGATTTTGTGAGCAACAACTTTTGGTCATATTTAGTCGTTTCGATCTGATGGCAAATAATTTCGCGGAGTCCAAAATTTATGATCATAAGCTATATTCTACAAGTTTTGGCCATTTTTAGTCAATTTGGCCCATTTGTAAATAATTTTGTGGAGGTAAAAATTCATGATTTCATGAGTTATTACCCATAATTTTTTGCCATTTTTAGTCTTTTCAACCATTTAACAAATAGTTTCGTAGAGGCATAAATTCATGATTTCATGAGCTATAACCCCTAATTTTTGGCTATTTTTAGTTGTTTTGACCCATTGGCAAATAATTTCACGAAGGCCAAAATCACAATTTCATAGGCTATAATTAATATTTTTTACGCCATTTTTAACTGTTTCCACCCATTACCAGATAATTTCTCTAAGGTCAAAATCATGATTTTGTGAGCTATAACCCATGATTTTTATCATTTTTAGTTGTTTACATTCTTTGGCAAGTAATTTCATGGAGGCCGAAAATCATGATTTCATGAGTTATAACCCACGATTTTAAACCATTTTTAGTCATTTAGGCCTATTGGCAAATAATTTCGTGCATGCTAAAATTCACCATTTTAGGAGCTATAAATTATAATTTTTTAGCATTTTTAGTCATTTCAATACTCTGGCAAATAAATTTGCGGAAGCTAAAATTCATGATTTTGTGAACTATAACCCATGATTTTTGGCTATTTTTAGTTGTCTCAATTCTTTAGCAAATAATTTCGTGGAGGCTAAAAATCACGATTTCTTGAGCTATAATCCATGATTTTTAGTGATATTTAGTCTATTTGACACATTGATAAATCATTTTGTGGAGGTCAAAGTTAATGATTTCATGAGCTATAATCGATGATTTTTGGCCTTTTAGTCATTTTGACTTATTGGCAAATAATTTCGCGGAGGCCAATATACACGATTTCATGATCTATAACCCACAATATTTTGCCAATTTTAGTCATTTTGACCCGTTGGCAAATAATTTAACAGAGGCCAAAATTCAAAATTTCGTGCGCTATAACTCACGATTTTTGGCTATTTTTAGTTATTTCAAATTTTTAGCAAATATTTTTATGGAGGCCAAAACTCATGATTTCGTGAGCTATAACCCATGGATTTTGGTCACATTTAGTCATTTTTATCTATTAGCAAATAATTTTGTGGAGGCCAAAATTCACGATTTTATGAGCTATAATCCATGACTTTTAGTCGTTCAACACATTACCAATAATTTCACAGAGGCTAAAATTCACTATTTCATGAGCTATAACCCACGATTTGTTTGCAATATTTAGTTGTTTCAATTTATTGGCAAATAATTTCGTGGAAGCTAAAAATCATGATTTCATGAGCTATAACCCATGATTTTTGGCCATTTTTTGATGTTTTAATTCTTTGGCAAATAATTCCGCAGAGGCCAAAAATCATGATTCCGTGAGCTATAACCCACGATTTTTGGCCATATTCAGTCATTTCAACCCTTTGGCAAATAATTTTAGAAGGCCAAAATTTATAATTTTATGAGCTATAATCCCTAATTTTTTGCCATTTTTTATCGTTTCGACCCATTGGCAAATAATTTTGCGGAGGCCAAAATTCACAATTTCATGAGCTATAAACCGTGATTGTTTGCAATTTTTAGTTGTTCTCAAAAATAATTTCATAGAGGCTAAAATTCACAATTTCATGAGCAACTCATGAGTTTTGGATATTTTTAGTTGTTTCAATTCTTTAGCGAATAATTTTGCGGAGGACAAATATCACGATTTCGTGAGCTATAATCCATAATTTTTTGCCATATTTAGTTATTTCAATTCTTTAGTAAATAATTTCGCAGATGTTTGGGTCGAAAGTTGATTCCATTTGTAAAACTAGAGAAAATTACACTTTTGGTTCTCAGTTACAAAGAATTTAGATAACTCTCTTACAAACTCGAACAAAAGACGCTACAAGTGTAGATCTCCGTGGTCGCCGTATCATTAAAAAAGCCGGGGACGCGTAATCCGTGGACCACCGAGCAGCGATCGTCGAATCGACGGGGTTTAGTTGATGCTTCGCAAAGGAAACAAGAACTTCAGCAAATATCTTAGCAAGGTAAGATATCTACTCTTCTCAAGAATAAGTCAAGGCTTAAACTCGAGGAATCTCCGCGTGGATAGTGTTCTTGAACTCCGGAAGCTTGGATCTCTGATTTCCCCTTTCTAATGGCCGACCTCCTGCCCAAGTGGACGTAGGAGGGTATTTATAACCTTTGGGAAACGTGCCCTCTGAAGAAACAAAGTGTTACATAAATTGCTGGACATTTTGTAGTTGCTTGTGGCTTCGGTACGCCTCGGCGCCAAACTGCCTAAAGCTCGCTGGCGGTCTTGACTTTACTCGGCTGGCGGCCCGGCGGTATGGGCTACCTGTTGACTAGCGAACGGTGTAGTCCCTCAACTGCTGTAACGGTTTTCCTGCTTTTTAGGCACGATTAAATGCCCTAGAATTACGCCTAGTGGGCGTATCTTCAGCGTGTAACCGCACATTAAAGTATCTGAACGTCTCTCTGCATTGATAAAGTCAAGTGGGCCCCACCAGCACGATTTAGACCCTTCGAGCTCGTTTCAAGTATCCTGGTGTCTCGCATTTGGCGAGACACAAATGCCTCGCCTATGGCGAGACACATCAAGGTGTCTCGCCAGGCGAGGCACACACAAGTGTTCGCTAACAGCGAGACACATCAAGTGTCTCGCTTCGTCGCGAGGCACACACAAATATCTCGCTAACAGCGAGACACATCAAGGTGTCTCGCTTCGTCGCGAGGCACACACAAGTGTTCGCTAACAGCGAGACACATCAAGTGTCTCGCTTCGTCGCGAGGCACACACAAGTGTCTCGCTAGCGTGGCGAGACACAATATTCCTCTGTTGACTTCTTGAGATTTCGACGACGTTGTCCTTCGATCTTCTCATAATTTAGTCATGTTTGAGGTTCTTCAGCAATTTTTGATGCCTACAGATACCCCCTCCAAAGTTTTCAGACTCCTCTGTATTTTGTCGAGGGGTCTGGAATACTTTGGATAAGATGCGCCTTGCTTCTGTTCATCGTTGAACTTTGTAGAAGAGGCCCGTGTTTTGCTTCAGTTTCTCGAACCACGGCTCGCGTGGTTATGACCATATTTTGGGATCAATAACTGTTGCATTTATATTTGGATTGGTTGAAATGTCGAAGTCGATTTTGGACTAATCATCTTTATCTTGAAAGTCACCACTTGGGTTGCAATTGAATGCCTTGAGAATCATTCAGAGAAAAAGCATCGTCTGGTTTTCTGAACATCAGATTTTCAGGAAAGCTTCTATATGGAATATGGAACCAATTTGCTTCAGATTACGTGCGGAGGGTAATCGTTAAATTCAGTTCTTGGGCGGTTTGTGGTCTCCCTTTGTATGATAGATATAGGATTTTTGGCAAACCCTCGACCATCAGCGGTTTGATGAGCCTTTACCAACTACCGTTTGAGTTGGGCTAGCATGTAGATTATCTGAGTCCGTTCTACATGTTACGTTGTGCTAAAAGAATGAACTCTCTTAGACTTTGTGCTACGATATTGAATACGTAGACTCGATCAATTATCACGGGAATTAATTACCCGGCGGCGTGTGTTAGACGCTGACTTATCTCTGGTAAGGGACAGAGATAACATCCCTATGCATGAATGCATAGTTTAGGTGTCATTAAGTAATGACATCTATGCTCTGATATTGAATCGTGAAGCGATCAATTATCACGGAATTGACTACCCGGCAAAGCATGTGTTAGATGCAGACTTATCTCTGGTAAGGGACAGAGATAACATCCCTATGCATGAATGCATAGTTTAGGTGTCCTCAGGTAATGACATCTATGCTACGATATTGAATACGTAGACTTTTGGAATTGTGTCTTCTCTTGGGGCGAAAATGAACCCTGTTGTGTTTTCTCTTGGGGAAAAGCGAACCACAGTACGGAGTAGACCTCTCATTCATAAAAGAATCGAGAGGGGATTTTGACCGTGGTCCTAACTGTAGGAAGGTTTGACCAAGTGGGAGTGAAAATTTAAAAATGATCCTAACTGTAGGAAGGTTTGATCGCTCAATCTGAAAGTGGCCCTCTCGTTCATGGAAGGAACCAAGAGGGGATATTGGCCGTGGTCCTAACTGTAGGAAGGTTTGACCAGGCAGATATTTGAGTCAATCCTAACTGTCGAAAGGTTTGATCACTCAATCTGGAAGTGGACCTCTCGTTCATGGAAGGAATCGAGAGGGAATTTTGACTGTGGCCCTAACTATAGGAAGGTTTGACCAGGATAGGAATTTTGAGACAATCCTAACTGTAAAAAGGTTTGATTACTCAATGTGGAAGTGGACCTCTCGTTCATGGATTATCCACCCCAGCCTTTGCCAAACCTGGCCTGATTCATTTAGAAAGCTTTATACTCATATTCTTATTGGAGTAAAAGGAGGAGCAGCTTAACCTCTTGTACTCATCGGAGGAAAGGGAGCAGCTTTATACTGTGATACCCTTGAGTGCGAGGGAGCAGCTTTATACTGTGATAATTGCCGGAGTACGAGGGAGCAGCTTTATACTGTGATAACTGTTTGAGTACGAGGGAGCAGCTTTATACTGTGATACCGTCGGAGTCGTGATTTGATTCAAATTTTATTTCGGCGTTAAGATGCGGCTTCAACCAAGGCTTGGATGATGGCCTTGAGAGCTAAGCAATCCTTTGTAGGATGGAGGATCCTCCGTGGTACGCATGATTTAGGGTCCGAAGTTTGTTAGCCTCCTCTTGATTTGCAATCGAGGCAACTTGATTTTGTTGTTATCAATGAGGTGTTTGAAGATGATTGGAACTTCTTCGTCCTTGAAAGAGTATGTCCTGTGGAATTCTGATTTAGAAGCTTTTGGCCCGGTCGTTGTTGCGACGCTTGACCAAGAACATGATGCCTTTCCTCTATTACGAGAGGAAAATTTACTGAGGGATCAGCCGTCTTTTCGCCTCTTTCAGCTTTCTTCCTTCTGAGGAAACGTTCGGCTTGTTCTCCTCGTATTTTCAGATCTTTCCACGTAGTTGGTGGGACGACCCCCATGACTTCCAACAGATCAATGGAAAGATTATTGTGGCACGTCCGCAATATGAATTCCTCAGTGATTGGATCTTTGCAGTTAATGGCCTTATTACGGAAACGTTTAACGAAAGTGTCAATTGTCTCCCCATTCTTCTGCTTTTCATCCAAGAGGGTTCCAATCGAGACTTCGGTGTCGTCATCGAAGAAGTTGCTGAGGAACAAGCTTTCCATATCATTCCAACAGTTGATGCTACGGCCTTGAGTCTTGATACCAATCGGCGGCCCGGAAAAGGTACCGCGAATGACCGAACCATCAAGGGCTCATTTCCCGAGATCACCCCCAAGTGAGACTTGAAGTAAATCAGGTGCTGTGTAGGCGAACCTCTCCCGTCAAAAGGTGTGAAGTTGATCAAATTGAATTTTGGTGGGTAAGGAATTGAATCCCACTCTCTAGGATATGGACACGGAATGCCGGTCTTCTTGACTTCTTGTGCAGACATCAAAGCATTGATTTTATCCTCAAGCTCTTTCATCTTTTCGCCGTCATCCTCCCCTTGTTTTGGATTACTCCCAATAGGAGGAATTGGAACATTTCCATCTTGAGCACCAGATGCAGCTTTCGTCGGCGGTTGATCGGCATAAATGTGTTCATCTACCTCCGAATCACTGTCTTCGACATTATGAGCATTATGGTGGGTAACTCCACCTTGTTGACTGGATTCAGGCTGTTGACTGGTCCCAGGTTGTTGTGCAACTATATGGGTTTGCAACTCCCTCATCTGTTGCATGGCTAGCTCCATCTCTGTTCTCATTTCGGCCTTAAGCTCTTCTCTTTGCTTGGCTAAGGCTTCTTGTAACATTTGAGCCAGGACATCGGGAGTAATGGTAAAAGCTTCTCTGGGATGACAACCAACACTTGACATTGTGTCATCGGAAGCTATCGCCGAATTGATGTCGGAAGCTTCCTCATCAGATGACTCTTCCTCATGCATCCTTCTGTAGTCGATGCGTTGGGTAGCTTGCGATTGCAACCGAGACATTCTCTGAGAAATTTGAGACCCAACCTTTCCTCCAGGAGTGAAGTCAGGATCTGCATCCATCGCCGGTCCTTTCCCTTTGTTCACCATGTTGATAGTTACTTCGGGAAACTCATCGAATTGGATGGATGATCTCTTTCTTCTCCGATGTCGTCTTGACTGTGGCTTGATTTTCGGATTCGCGGCCGAGGCGTTCAAATCTTGAAGCTCTTTGTGGGTGGCGTTAGGCTCGAGCGAGCACATCGATAACCGCGTCTTAATCAATTTTGCACACGCAGCAAGAACAATCTATTTCGTCGATCGTCCTCTTTCGTGTGTTGCTACCCCCAGCTTGATGGTGTGGTTGGTGTGGGTTATTACAAATTGCACTTCCATCCCCAAGTGTAGCGTTGTCCTTAGTGGAGAACCGTCTTCTTTTGGGGCGTCGACTCTTTGACTTGAGAGACAACTTCGTTCGGCCGTCATCTGAAGTTGCTTACGTATGAATCACGAGGGTCCGGTTATCTCGTGATTTTGCGAGTCACTTGCCTCAACTTCTTCTTCTCGGCGGACTCGTGGACCCCTTAGGGATGCTCAAGCGAGATGCAATTGGAATTCTAGAAGCACGAGATGTTTCGACTTGCTCGGGACTCTTAATTTGGGTAATCAAGCGTTTCTTCAGGTATTTTGCCTTTATTTCTGGTTTGTGGACCAAGGCGACTAAACCGAAGTTGTCGTATTTCCGGACTTAAAGGTTGATACCTCAGTAGGAGAAGTGGAAGAAAGGCGGAAAAGCCCATTTTTGTTAAGGCAGGAGGGCGCCTGGCTTTGGCGAGGCAACTCATCTTGTCTGTTGGCGAGGCGGTTTACTGCTACTGTTGTCGTGAGCGGCTTAAGCTGTCTAGCTTCTTGAGCGGCTCAGTAATCTCGGTGAAGAATGTTCTTGAGGCGTCTTGAGCGATTTTGATGTTGACTTGGGACCCATGCTTGGCGATTTTGAGCCGATTTCTGGGTTGATTTTGACTCTTGCGCCTTGCGAACAACAGCACGTGCTCGAGCAAAGCATGCACGGCGTTTTTGAGCGCGCTCCTTCCTTGTCAATCGGGTCCTTTTGACGAGAACCCATTCTTCCTTGGGAGGAGTGTTGGCGGGTTGAGGTTGGCGTTGTAACTGGCGGCGCCTCGATGCGTGAGTTCATATTGTAATGAACTCCATCCGTCGACTCCAGGGCCTTGGCTAATTGACGAGCCATCTTTTGACGTCGTCTTTGGCGAGCCCTCTTCGTCAGATCGGTTGAGATCTTGTTGAATGACTCTTTCTGAAAAGAGTCAACTTGAGCAGAGCTCCCGGCTTTGAGATCCACCGGGGTCTTGTTGAGAGGGGAAATCGCCTCCGTTGTAAGCGAACGAGAATCGTTGCGCATCACAATAGAACGAACCTCCCTCTTAGGGGATGAGATCCTCCGATGTTTGCGGGGTGAGGAGGACTTCGATGAGGAAGAGGAGAGATATTCTTCGAACTTGGCTTGATCGAAGAAATAATCCAGTCCATCAACCATGAGGTCGGCCTGATCGCTGCAAGGCTGCGACACAACGATCTCGGGCTCGAGACCGTTGGCTCCCACTGTGGTCGCCATCGTGTTTGGGTCGAAAGTTGATTCCATTTGTAAAACTAGAGAAAATTACACTTTTGGTTCTCAGTTACAAAGAATTTAGATAACTCTCTTACAAACTCGAACAAAAGACGCTACAAGTGTAGATCTCCTATTTTAGTGGGACTTTGCAATGCGGGGGCGTAATCCGTGGACCGGCGGCGATCGTCGAATCGGCGGGGTTTAGTTGATGCTTCGCAAAGGAAACAAGAACTTGACAAATATCTTAGCAAGGTAAGATATCTACTCTTCTCAAGAATAAGTCAAGGCTTAAACTCGAGGAATCTCCCGCGGATAGTGTTCTTGAACTCCGGAAGCTTGGATCTCGATTTCCCCTTTCTAATGGCCGACCTCACCTTGAAGTGGGCGTAGGAGGGTATTTATAACCTTTGGGAAGCGTGCCCTCTAAAGAAACAAAGTGTTATAAGTCTTTGGACATTTGTAGTTAGCCTGGCACTCGGTACTTTCGGCGTAAGCTTCGCTCGCTGGCGGTCGCGGCGGTATGGCTACCTCGGTGCTTCGAAGGCGATGTCGTCCCCTCGAGCTAATAGCGGTTTTCACGCTTTGGCGCGATTAAATGCCCTAGAATTACGCCTAGTGGTATCTTGGATGTAACCGCACATTAAAGTATCGAGCGTCTCTGCATTGATAAAGTCAAGTGGGCCCCACCAAAGACCGATTTAGACCCTTCGAGCTCGTTTCAAGTATCACGGGTGTCTGCATTTGGCGAGACACAAATAAATCACCTCGCCTATGGCGAGACACATCAAGGTGTCTGGCTTCGTGCGAGGCACACAAATGTAAGCTAGCAGTGAGACACATCAAGGTGTCTGGCTTCGTGCGAGGCACACACAAGTGTCTGTGCTGTGAGACACATCAAGTGTCTCGCTCGTGCGAGGCACACACAAGTGTCTCGCACTGTAGCGAGACACAATATTCCTCTGTGTTGACTTCTTGAGATTTCGACGACGTTGTCCTTCGATCTTCTCATAATTTAGTCATGTTTGAGGTTCTTCAGCAATTTTTGATGCCTACAGCAGAGGCCAATGTTCGCGGGGAAAGTTGTTTTGTTATTCATTGTTGTTGAACTCGTTTACAGCTTCTTGGGCCTACAACAAAATTCGAACAAAAGAATAATTGCCTTTTATTTAAGGCGTACAATGAAAACAAAAAAAGTTACAACTTCTTCCTGAGTGAACAAACGCTCGGATCTCTATTATCACGGGATCACCGGCTTGTGTGGGTTCTTCGCTTTGTGCGGGGACTTTTATTCGTCCGTGGACCACCGCGCAATTCAGATCGGTGGAAACCGGGTTACGGAACTATAGGCGTGAAGGGCTCGTTTCCGCGAAGGAAGCGCCTAAGGGATCACACTCACGAAGGAGAGGATCGCCGGGCGGGTGAGATCTACTAGGAGAAATCACAGCTATTACGTAGCCGACCGAATTAAACACCTGCGATTATAGATCGGCGTCGGTGAACTTCGTGCTCGCCGGTGCTTTCGGGCGTCGTCGGCGGCTCGTGGATCTCGAGAACTCTTGAAAAATCCCAAAATCGGCCAAAATCCAACCTCGGGCGAGGAAGACCCCCTTATTTATAGGATTAGGGGAAGGGCCACAAGTGGCTCGGCCGTTAATCGAGCCACCTCGGCCGTTGGCGAGCACCTCGGCCAAGTTGGCCGAGTCCCGTTTCGCCGTTTTCCGCCCGTTTAGCCTTTTTCGGTCTCGGGCTTAGGTCCTGCCTATTCGACTCTTGGTCTTTCGGGACTTAGATTCCGATGCGTATTTGGCTGCGGGACTAACTCTTGGTTTGTTCGGTTTAGCAGTCTGAAATCGATCGTCTATTCAAGTCCGGTTTAAACCGTGCTTGCGGCGCGTGGGTTTGCCGTCGGGTTGGCGTCTCAACGATTCGGCGTCCATTATTATCCGATGGGTTGTCATTCGCCGACTTCCCGTCACGAGTTGGTTTCGGGGATCTTGTAAGTATTTTTCAACGCCTACAGATACCCCCTCCAAAGTGTTCCAGTCTTGTTCTTTTATAGGCGAGCCTGGAATACTTTGGACGTGATAGTTCCGACCTTCAATGTGAAGGGTCCCAAAGTTAGCTTCAAGTCTTGATTCTTCGGATCATCCAGTGCTTTGTAGGATTTCTGATAAGGTCGCGGTGCTGCATTTATTGTCTGACCGCTTGTTGAAATCTTGATTCGAAGCTGGTGGGTGAGTTTTGTTTGTAACTCGTGTCGGTCGGTTGTTGTTTGACTAACCATCAGACTTTTGGACTTCCCCGTATATCGTGAACTCCTTGTTGGCGATAGGTTGGTGGTGTCGAATCATTGGAATTTCATAATCCTCAATCGGCTAATTCTTTCATCACCGTGTGTTGTTGGTTTGACCATAGCGGAGGAAAATCTTTTCATGGAGGTATCCTCAGGATTCCTTATCGAAGCAGGAGACCATTTGGCCTTCAACCATCGTCCTAGCCTTCAATCGTGAGTCGCGGCGTTGACCATTGTTGGGATATGATTATCCACAGCGGAGAAGTTTCTTGAGACTAGAACCGTTGTCGGTGTCAACATGATTTTCATGCCTCGTCGGTTATTCCTTTTTGGATATTATGGTGGAGGAAATTAAGGGTTATCGAGTTATCCTTAAGAATATGGGTTTATTCTCCGAGGAACTTCGTTGAAAATTAGGAAGCGATTTATACTCGTAATCCTATTTAGAGTAGGATTAGGCGACGCTGCTGATCGGCCGATGTGATCCGCACGATCGAAGTTATCCCTAAGAATATTTTTATGGAAATATTCTTCCTGAACTTCTCAAAGAAATTAGGGAACAGTTTATACTGTAATCCTATTTGGAGTAGATTGGGCGACGCTGATTTAAGGCCGATGCAATCCCGACGATCGAAGTTATCCCTAAGAATATTTTTATGGAAATATTCTTCCGAACTTCTAATAGTAGGAAACAGTTTATACTGTGAATCCTATTTGGAGTAGGATTAGGCGACGCTGATTTGCGCCGATGCAACCAAGACGATCGAAGTTATCCCTAAGAATATTTTTATGGAAATATTCTTCCTGAACTTCTACAAAGTAGGAAACATTTATACTCGTGAATCCTATTTGGAGTAGGATTAGACGCGCTGATTTAAGGCCGATGCAATCCGACAATCGAAGTTATCCCTAAGAATATTTTTATGGAAATATTCTTCCCGAAACTCGACAAAGTAGGAAACAGCTTATACTGTATTCCTCGAGTATATATTAGGCGACGCTGGCGATTTAAGGCCGCAGGTGGTGTTGTCCCCAATAAATCTTCAGAATCTTTCCAAATATAACGGAGGGAGTAGGAGCCAATCAACGGACTGATTTGGCATTATTTTGACCTCCAGATAAGGTTCCAATTAGGACTCCTAATTAGGGGCTGATTAGAGTCCTAATTAGAATTGGTTTGGGCCCATTAGGAGTTGTTATAAATACCCATGATCCCCCTTCTCCTCTGACCTAGGCCGGCCCCCCTTGGTGTTCTTTTTCTCTTATTTTCATCTCGTCTCTCGCCGTCTCATCTCTCTCAAACAACGAGGTACATGCGCGAGTATTTTACAACTCCCCTTTTTTTTTCTTTCTCTTTTTTTTTTTTTTCTTGTCGTGCGGTGGCGGACCAGCGAGGAGAGGAAGGCGAGGCGATGATAGGCTGGCCAGAGGCTGCCGGCTGGCCAGTAGGCTGACCGGCGTTAGGCGCCAACACCATGGGGACCTTGGCGCCAGCCCGCCAACACCAGCTGGCGAAGCCCGGAGTCACCAGCGCCAGCACAGTCTTTGAAGCGCCAGCGTCAGCGCCATTGTAGGCGAGCCAGCGCCGCCCGGCAGTATTCTGGCGCCAGCGCCAGCGGCTATGGCGAGCGCGCCATGGCCAGGCATGGAAGCGCCAGCGCCAGCGCCCGCCAGCTGGAAACCTTGAAGCGCCGGCGCCAGCGGTACGGAAGGCGCCAATGGCCGGCTATTTGCGGCCTTCGGCGCCCAGCAGTGGGCACTCGTCGGGTGCTTCGGCATCGGGCGGTGTAGTCCATTGGTGTCGGGCTCTTTCTTTTTGACACTTTATTTGTTGATTTTCAAGCGTATATCTGACTCTATTTGTCTTCTTTTGCAGTTTCCGATGTCGTCGCGAAGATCTCATGTTCCGAGGTCGATCAACTTGCATGCCGCGTGAATGCCGCCTCCTTCTTTGGTGGTGCGCCCGGCGTTATCATCTTCGTATATATATCGTTGTATCCCTTCGTTCTCCTTTGTGGCGATTGGGAAGAGCCGAGATTCTCCTTCGTGGGGATCGGCCTTCAAAGGTGGTTTTGCTTGGTCATCACCGTCTCGATATCTTTAGCGAGAGCAATTTCATACCGTACCCATGCTCTGTAGAACGGGATATATTGCCGTTTTGTTTACACGACTATATCTATCATTCTCTGGGTATTCGATACGGATGAAATCATCGTACCCGTTATAAGGTCGTGACTCAATCTATGTAAGATGAATTCAACACCTTTTACTAGCGAATATTTTCGATTTGAGTTAATTATTCCTCGGGAGCTTTTGACTTACGCGGTTGGCGGGCGCCATAGTGAATATTATTCCATGTGTGGCGATCGCGATTTTTATCTACGCCTCGATTTGCACCGGTACATCGTGAGCGATCGGTATTTGAAGGAGTTCCGCATTCTCCGACGATTGGTCACCGATCGCCACTCATAAAGACACCGGCTCCGAAGCTTTGTGAAAAATAGATTATCGTTGACTTCGGTTAAGGATCGGATCACGGCTTTTGTCGAGGCGGCGGTGGTTGAACCAAGACGACGGAGGTCCCTTGTATATTCCTGATACCTCGCCGCCTCATTGATCGATTGCATTAATTACCACGCCGCGACACTGTGATGTCCCCGCGCCCGAATCGAGGAGCATGATCATATTCATTGCGGATTTATTACCCGCCAGCCCAGCCCGGTTCCAACAGAATCGTCATCGGCCTTTCATCCCGAATTGTGGGTTGGACACACCGCGGATGAGCTCTTTTGTCTTTACTCGACTCGAAGAATCGGCCACGCATAGAGATGCCATCTAGTCATAGATTTTACGGTGGGTTCACTCATCGTAAACATTGGTGGGGTCGCGACCAATTCGTCCTCAACCGATGGGATGGAGAACTTCATGCTTGCGGCTGTATTGACGATTAGTGCCACCATGTATGGCCTTCCAATCAGCGTTAACCATTTCTTCACCTTATTTGAGCTCTACAATCCAGATTCGAATATGTTTTTCACCAAACACGGCGAGTTGGGGCTGGCTCTACATGAGATGTACCGAATTTCCGGTTTACCCATGGAGAAGATCTTTGTATCGGGTACTTCCTTCCAATCGAGGCTGAGTGGTGAAGAAACACACACCCGATCGTCACAAGATTTTGTGGGATCTCACTTGTCATTACTATATAGCTCTGGCCCAATCTGAACCTTGCGCCAAAAGGAAATTGCAAGTGAGTGAAGCAGTTTGCCAATTATTTGTTCCAAAGATTTGGAGGACAAATCGGCGAGGAAATATGTGAACTGCCACCGCCACTCCTTCAAGGTTAATGAACTGATCGAGAGGTCCGAGGCTAACTCCTATCGCTCGGCTCGCCGAAGATGGTTTTCCCGAGGGACCAAGTTTGCAACCTTTACGTGGCATGCGGTAAAGCCTATCGGCCGACAACTCTTCTAGCGGCTATCTTGCAATCGGCTAAAGAAATGTGTGGTTCCATATCAACTGATGATGCTTTACCTTTGGAGGTCCTTTACCTGCCGATTCGGCTTGCCCACAAGAAGGAACTCTCCTTCCTAATGGTGGCCAATATTCACCGTGGATTGCGGCATATAGTCAGAGCATTTACTCGAGAAAGGACGAGCCATCATCACGTATTCCTTCCGTCCGAGTAGAGCTCCCATATACCTATTTGATGGCCCGGCCGGTTCCTTCATCGTCCGACATGATGTCGCACCGGTTCCATAGATTCGTCTACTCCTTTCTTGCGGTTGGTAGAGGGTTGCGGATGGAAGGCGTGGCTTCTGAGATCAAGAAACGATACGCATTCATAAAGGGTGGATCTTTTCCAGATGTTTTCCTCGATTCTCACGGTCAATATGGTGAGTCCTTGGTCGACGAGGAGGTGCCAAGACACAAATGCACTTCACTTGACATTGGTCGTTTAACCGCTAGTGAACATCGTGCCGTGGTATCTCACTTTCTCGAGTAAAGGAAGAATGCTTCATTGAGCCTTATTTTCCTCGCCGCTTTGCTCGCCACGTTAAGCATTTACCAACTTTATATTGGGAACCCGAACCGGCGGCTCGGACTCGTGGTGGACTTGTAGATGGCCTTCGAGCATGGTTGTGGAGCGCTATGGGATGTACCGTGCTAGATTCACCTCCGAGCCGCACTGCTAGCTGGAGTCACATTCCTTCATTGCGGTTGGCTATTAGTAGCTAATGAGTCGGTCCCCGTGGAGGACTATCTCAGATTTGGCCAATCATTATTATGGCGACATTCACTGACACTCCAAGATGCCGCTCAAGCTCAGAGGAAGCGTCGCCAATCTCATCCGCCAATTGAGATTGAGGAGGAGTTCCACAATCCTGGCGCTGGGACTTTAGGAGAGGACCAAGCGGAGGCTACAGTTCATGAGAAGGACCTTGGTACTCTCTCCTTTTCCCCTTCGTTTTCTCATCCTTTCTATTGGGTTTCTCATTCAACTGAATTTTCAGGAAAATCTGTTGAAGAAGGAGAATTTCGACCTTCTCGAGGGGTTAAACGAAAGAGGTTAGCCCATAAGACTCGCGTGAATCCTCGGTCCTTTGATATAGACTTGACCAGCGATGATCCAGTCAGTGATGGAGGTAATAATTCACCGTGATGAAATCTAAAATTTTCGACTTTTAGAGACTGACATTTCTCCGTTTGCATGCAGGGGGTTTTAGGGATTATGATTCTGGCTTTGATTTTCCTCACCACGATTCTGCTGGGCCCATTTCTGCTCACGCTGAGCCAAGTTTTACTCAACAAATGTATGGGGCTATGGCGGAGGAACCTGGGAATACCAATGTAGGACCTGATTCGGTGAACCCAGGTACATCTAACATCGATAACTCCTCTTCTGGATGGTGAATGCGAGAATTGAACGACTCGGAATTCGTACCCCCACTAATTGCCTCTTCGCTTTTTGCTCATTTAGAGAGATTGCAGGAGACAAATGCACAAACCGAGACTAGGCAAGATAACCCCACTGTAGGAGGTAAGTAGCGTTACCTATTGTTCATCAACTCTTAGTTGCATTCGTTTTCCTAATGCCTTCTTTTTCAGACTTCTCCATGGAAGATTTCGTGGAAGCCGGGTTTATACCAACACTTCCATGGATGACCTCTTCTGGCCCGGTCCTGGGATGGCGATGTTCTTGGTGAAGATTTACCTGAAGCCACCATCCCTGAAGACGGTATGAATTTTCTCTTCGATTAATTATAGGACCAGCCATTTGGCCAATACTACTATAATTAAAGGAGCCTGAGAAATTCCCTTTGTGTAGTGGCAAGCACTCCTCTTCCCGCCGCTCTTTCGGAGTCATCCGCTACTCGGCTGTTGTTGAGATAGATGAGCATCTTGAGGGTCGACTCGTAGATAGTACTCCAGCGATAGGTACTCCTCTGATAGACTCGCCAGTCCCTGAAACTATGCTGAAAGAAACGGGTAAGAGCCCTCTAACCGAATATGCCTTCGCTAATTTTTTGATTGAAGATTCTAAGGTCCTCTTTTCTTTAGTGTAGAGCCTACATCTCGACTCCATGATCTGGCGAGAGCGTTGATGCTGGATGAAGATCCATCCCATTTTATTATCTGTTTGGAAGTACGCTCGTTCTTTTCTTTGGTGAACACGGTGATCGAAAAGGTTCTTCATGGCGGGCTTTCTCTATCTCAGTTCAGGCCACTGCTTGATCCGCGGACAGCCTTGATATGGATATGGGTTACCCCGAGTTAGCTCAAGCCATTACTGACGACCTCGCTCAACTGGAGAGAAAGTTTCAGAGACTGCAAGAACTGCGGGCAGCTGGAGCTTCCTCATCGTCTTCTACCGGACCGGCCGTTTAGAGGCATGGCGCGATGCTCGTGTTTTTACTGGGCTCGAGGTCCGGATGTAGAGAGACCTCGCCGACCAGCTCGGAGCTGTTGTTGCTGAGACTTATTCTTCCCTAAGCCATATCCAGACTGATATTGTGGCGAGTGCGGAGAGGATAATCGCTTTCGGGGAGAGCTCCATCTTGAGGAAGATAAGATGAATTTTTGAGTCGCCAAGGCCAACAAGGAAGAAGCCCTTGCCGTCAGCGTCTAGGGAACTTCGACATCGGCGGCCAGGTGAGATTGAAGAAGCGTGATGAACCGAATACCGATGAGAGTCCCGGTGAGTTGTAGGAGAACTCCACCGGGCTTATAGTGATGAAGTATCTCATTTCGAACAACAAATCCTTTGTCATAGACTTGATATTTAAACAGTTATAGCTCCTTCTATATCTACTTCAAATGAATAAGATCCATTCCTTTCATTGTTTATTATGATTCTTTTACTTCGTCAGAAATAATTAACCATAATACTTATAGGATTTTTGGCAAACCCTCAGCCATCAACGGGTTTGATTAGCCTTTACCAACTACCGTTTGAGTTGGGCTAGCGTACGGATTATCTAGATCCGTTCCGCACGTGACGTTGTGCTAAAAGAATGAAACTCTTCTAGACTTGTTGCTATGATATTGAATACATAGGCTCGGTACTCTTTTACGGGCAAGAGACCACCCGGCAACGCGTGTTACGTAGACTCATCCCTTCTTAGGCTTCAGGATAAAATACCCAGTCGGACTCACGGTGTCTTCTTCAATCGGAAAAAGACTAAACCGGCGTGTTGGCGTCGGCTTGAGGTTATTGGCCAACCCCCAGCCCTCAACGGGTTTGATGAGCCTTTACCAACTACCATTTGAGTTAGGCTAGCATGTAGATTATCTAAATCCGTTCTACACACAACGTTGTGCTAAAAGAATGAAACTCTCTTAGACTTACGCACGATGTTGAATAATGAGGCTTCGCCTTTTCATGAAGATTAACCCTACGACGCAGTTGGGGCGTCGACCTATCCCTGCTTAGGATTCGGGATCAAATTCCCCAAGATGAATCTTGGTGCCTTCTTTTGACCGGAGAATGATTGAACCGGAATAAGATTGATTGAGGTGGGAAAGGAAGAATGTATTCTATTTCCCGAAGGTGGAGAGGAAGGAGGATCTTGTCTCCTATCTCCGGGTAAGGGATGAACAAGAGAGGAAGGTTTTGTATCCTATCTCTTGCCAGTGGAGAGGAAGGAGGATCTTGTCTCCTATCTCCGGGTAAGGGATGAACAAGAGAGGAAGGTTTTGTATCCTATCTCTTTCCAGTAGAGAGGAAGGAGGATCTTGTCTCCTATCTCCGGGTAAGGGATGAACAAGAGAGGAAGGTTTTGTATCCTATCTCTTGCCAGTGGAGAGGAAGGTTGTGTGTCCTATCTCCGGAAGCTCACGAATTCGAAATAAGAGAGGAAGGTTTTGTATCCTATCTCTTATTGATGGAGAGGAAGGTTTTGTGTCCTATCTCCGGGTGTTGGAAAGGAAGGATTTTTGTCCTGTTTCCAGTGAAAGAGACTAAAAATGGGATCTCCATTTTGAGAATCTTGAAAGATAAAACTAAGAGTGGGATCTCCACTCCGAGAATCTAGGCCAAGAGAGGAAGAATGTATTCTATCTCTTGCTTCTGGAGAGGAATAATGTATTTTATCTCCAGGTGAAATGTTGGAAAGAAAGAATGTATTCTATTTCCCGATGCGAAACTAAAAGTGGGGTCTCCACTCCGAGAATCTTGGAAGGGTATGGATAGCTTTCGCTTTTATAGGATTACTAACCAGAATTTGAAAGTGGACCTCTCGTTCGTGGAAGGAATCGAGAGGGGACTTTGCTGGTGGTTGGACCAGGGAGATTTTTAATGGGCCCACCGTCAATGAATTTGATCGGTGAGAGAATTTTGGAGGAAAACACAATAACTTAGGGTTATCCTCATGAAAATGAGTGAGATATTCTCTGAGGAACTTCCCATCAAAACGGGTTATCCTGAATGTACTAAGGATAATACTTTTTCAGAAACTTCCCATTTATTGGCATTAATTGCCGGTCGCCATTCTGTGTGATAAGGCGATATGCACCGTTTGAATAGACTGTGTCTATTATAAACGGTCCTTCCCATTTGGGTTCGAACTTACATTTCTTTTTGGAGTTGAGAATTATCGGCGTCTAGCGTGAGGGCGAATCTCCTTCCTTAAAGGTTCTCTAGAACTTTCTTGTTGAAAGCTCGACATCCTAGCTTGATAGAACTCAATGCATTGTTGAGCCTCCAGCGCTTCTCATCTAACATCTCAAGCTCTTGAGGCGTTTTTGATGTTGTTCTTCACCGCCATTTCGCTGAAAGGGCTGGCGCGGCGGACGGATGTAGGCAATAAAATTGCCTTAATCCCTACGACAACTTCGGGATGAGCAAAGAGCTTAAGCGTCCATCGAGTGAAGTCAGGTCCGCCTAAAGGTTAAGTTCACCCGAGCGTGACTTTAAAAAATAGGCAAAAGTGCTGATATCTCTTGAACCGGGAGGAACTGGGCTAAATGGCCAGGCGATTGGTCTGCCTCGCCGAGAGGGTCGATTTCCATATATAATTCGGCCCACCCGACGCGACGGTTTGAAAGTTCGACCTGTTCTTAGTAGCGACGAGGCTGCATAAGCGGCGAGGCTCAACATTGAATGAGGCTCGCCGAGCAGCGAGCTCGACATTGAATGAGGCTCGCCGAGCAGCGAGCTCGACATTCAGATGAGGCTCGCCGAGCAGCGAGCTCGACATTGAATGAGGCTTCGCCAGCGGCGAGCTCGACATTGAATGAGGCTTCGCCAGCGGCGAGCTCGACATTGAATGAGGCTTCGCCAGCGGCGAGCTCGACATTGAATGAGGCTTCGCCAGCGGCGAGCTCGACATTGAATGAGGCTTCGCCAGCGGCGAGCTTCGACCTTGGCGAGGTTAATAGCGGCTTCGACATTCAACCGAGGTTAAGCCAGCGGCTTCGACATTCAACCGAGGTTAAGCCAGCGTGGCTTCGACATTCAACCGAGGTTAAGCCAGCGGCTTCGACATTCAACGAGGTTAGCCTACGGCGGTGAACCTCGACATTCAACATGAGGTTAGCCTACAGCGGTGAACCTCGACATTCAACCGAGATCGCCTCTGGCGGTGAACCTCGACATTCAACCGAGGTTCGCCAAGCGCCGGCTCGACATTCAGCGCAGGTTCGCCAAGCGCCGGCTCGACATTCAGATGAGGCTCGCCGAGCAGCGAGGCTCGACATTCGATGAGGCTCGCCGAGCAGCGAGGCTCGACATTCAACCGAGGTTCGCCAAGCGCCGGCTCGACATTCAGATGAGGCTCGCCGAGCAGCGAGGCTCGACATTGAATGAGGCTTCGCCGAGCAGCGAGGCTCGACATTCGATGAGGCTCGCCGAGCAGCGAGGCTCGACATTCGGGATGAGGCTCGCCAAGCAACAGGATCGACATTCGCATTTAGGCTCGCCAAGCCGAGGCTCGACATTCAGATGAGGCTCGCCAAGCCGAGGCTCAACATTCGATGAGGCTCGCCAAGCCGAGGCTCGACATTCAACCGAGGTTCGCCAAGCAACAGGATCGACATTCGCATTTAGGCTCGCCAAGCCGAGGCTCGACATTCAACCGAGGTTCGCCAAGCGCCGGCTCGACATTCAGCGCAGGTTCGCCAAGCAACAGGCTCGACATTCGATGAGGCTCGCCGAGCAGCGAGGCTCGACATTCGATGAGGCTCGCCAAGCGCCGGCTCGACATTCAGATGAGGCTCGCCAAGCAACAGGATCGACATTCGCATTTAGGCTCGCCAAGCAACAGGATCGACATTCGCATTTAGGCTCGCCAAGCAACAGGATCGACATTCGCATTTAGGCTCGCCAAGCCGAGGCTCGACATTCGGGATGAGGCTCGCCAAGCCGAGGCTCGACATTCGGGATGAGGCTCGCCGAGCAGCGAGGCTCGACATTCGATGAGGCTCGCCGAGCAGCGAGGCTCGACATTCAACCGAGGTTCGCCAAGCGCCGGCTCGACATTCAACCGAGGTTCGCCAAGCAACAGGATCGACATTCGCATTTAGGCTCGCCAAGCAACAGGATCGACATTCGCATTTAGGCTCGCCAAGCGCCGGCTCGACATTCGATGAGGCTCGCCAAGCAACAGGCTCAACATTCGATGAGGCTCGCCAAGCCGAGGCTCGACATTCGGGATGAGGCTCGCCGAGCAGCGAGGCTCGACATTCGATGAGGCTCGCCAAGCAACAGGATCGACATTCGCATTTAGGCTCGCCAAGCGCCGGCTCGACATTCAACCGGAGGTTCGCCAAGCGCCGGCTCGACATTCAACCGAGGTTCGCCAAGCAACAGGATCGACATTCGCATTTAGGCTCGCCAAGCCGAGGCTCGACATTCGGGATGAGGCTCGCCGAGCAGCGAGGCTCGACATTCGGGATGAGGCTCGCCAAGCAACAGGATCGACATTCGCATTTAGGCTCGCCAAGCGCCGGCTCGACATTCAACCGAGGTTCGCCAAGCGCCGGCTCGACATTCAGCGCAGGTTCGCCAAGCGCCGGCTCGACATTCAGCGCAGGTTCGCCAAGCGCCGGCTCGACATTCGATGAGGCTCGCCGAGCAGCGAGGCTCGACATTCAACCGGTTCGCCAAGCAACAGGATCGACATTCGCATTTAGGCTCGCCAAGCAGCCGGGCTCGACATTCGGGATGAGGCTCGCCAAGCAACAGGATCGACATTCGCATTTAGGCTCGCCAAGCCGAGGCTCGACATTCGATGAGGCTCGCCAAGCCGAGGCTCGACATTCGGGATGAGGCTCGCCAAGCAACAGGATCGACATTCGCATTTAGGCTCGCCAAGCCGAGGCTCAACATTCGATGAGGCTCGCCAAGCGCCGGCTCGACATTCAGCGCAGGTTCGCCAAGCGCCGGCTCGACATTCGACGAGGCTCGCCAAGCCGAGGCTGCGTCATTAATCATTGTTGGCGAAGTAGCCCATTCTCGATTGATCGTAGAGTTTGGGACCCGGTAGTGCGCACCACATTCACCGCCGTGTGCTTCGAAGGACCTCTTCTACCTCTTCGTTTGAAAGGCATCGGAGTAAAGACCATCGTACCCCGGCGATATAACATCACGGGTCTACGTTATGGTAGAAGAATCTTGGAGCTCTTCGCCGGATTGACTCTCTCTCCTTCCGTCTTACGGCGAATACCATGTAGGCGTGTCGATGATAGGAAAGCGCCAATCTCGGGGATCCAACTTAGTTTGGGTTGCATGCACTTCTTTGGTAACTATCCCTTTGTCTTCTTGTACCTCATCATATATTGGTACGAAGAGCTGGTGAGTCCGGACCGTAACTAGTTGCTCGGTCTCGGAAGGTTGTGCTAACGACACAGCTAACGCCGCCAGTGCATCCGCATAAGCGTTTTGGAGGCGCGGGATATATTCGATGAAGAACTCTTCGAACGAGTTTGCCATTTCGATTGCTATCTGATGATAAGGAATTAGATCTGGATTTCTGACTTCGTAGTCTCCACGGATCTGCTTAACTATTAATTGCGAATCGCCGTATGCTTCGAGATACTCTACCCCCAGCTCCTTGGCGAAACTAAGCCCGATAAGTAGCGCGTTATATTCAGCTACGTTATTGGAGCGCGGTTCGGTGAGTGAATAAGCACGGGGCATGACATGATTCCCCGGGGAAACTAAGACGACCCCGACCCCGGCGGAGATCTTAGAACATCCGGAGGTACTTGCCACATTAGTAGCTCAAGAAGCCCCGTCAAAGTACAGTCGCCATTTTTGTTGGTGCGATGTTGTTATGGTCATAACCACTAATCAGTGATTAAAGAGAAAAGCCGAGCGCTGATCTGGACGAACGCTTGTTTACCAATGAGGACCGACAAGGACCTCCGCGACTCAACCCACCGACCGCCTCGCATGTACCGACCCGGCCCCGGCCCATCAGCGACTATCGCCATGACCGACGCGAAGGCGGTGCGAAGTCGCCCATCGACAGCTTCTGGGCGACGCAGGCGGTGTCGGTCGTCCCTCCAGAGCCCGCCGCGTTCACGATCCCTTCCTACAAGTTGCCGACCCTCCAAACAATGTGGAACGAATCCAGCCTACCCTTCGCCACTCGCCCTTCTAGAGCGACGCATGAGGCGCCCCAATCGCCCTCCTCAATCATCCCAAGGGGCGCCCTAAGGGGCGCATGAGTCGGCCATCCAGCCACGGCTCCCCCTTCTCTCACCTGCGTGATTCTCTCCACTCAAACGACGGCCACACAAGCATTTCGAGCCCATCAACATCACATTAAATGCAGCGGCGACCCTTAATTCCCCCATCTCTCACAGTATTTAAGACACCTCGGACCCATGCGGCTAAAGGCGCCGCCAATCCCATCCCATTAATGGCGAATAGACCACTCCAACCCTCGACATTTCCAATTTGACACTGTAAAGGCCGGCCACTCTAGCGGCGGAGGATGTTGACCAATCCTCGGCCACACGTGGAGGGGAGGGTCGACTCACCGGTGGTTCCCAAACTAATGGAAAGACGGAAATACCCCCTTAACCCTACCTATAAAAGAGAAACGTGAACAGCTAACAAGGTAAGCAATCTTCCTAGTGTGAATTCCCGCTCCATTAAACTATCTCCCACTTCGCTAACTTGACCGCTTGAGGAACCACCGAGATCCCAACTCCGCCTCTTCCGCGTGTCCTTCTTTCTCATAGGCTAATCCTTTGGCCGAGTCGGCTGGCTTTAGGAGAGAAAGCGGACTCCGCTCTCTTTAAAGCTAAACTCATCCGAGGTTAGTGATCGTGATTATATACATCATCAGCTTACGCCCACCGTGGCCTCCTTTCTTCTTCTTGCAAATATGTCCAAATGCTGATGATCTTTCCGGTCGTGGAACCTACATGCGCTATGTCACCCAGCCCAACCTGTGAATCCACCGAGAAGATCACCCAAGCCATGCAAGCCACCATGCATGCCCAGCCCAAGCTTTTGCACCTCTTTCACTGGCCTCGCTTTAACAATAAGAAGAGCGCCATCACCGACAACGCACCCGCTCAAGAATGGGATTCCAAGATTTTGTAAAGAATGGAGGATCAAGCTCAAGTTCGCTTCTGTAGCCCACCCTGCGTAACGGCCGCGTAAGCCGCCAATAAATGCATCCTCCAAGCTTTGAAGAAGAAGGTCGACCAAGCACTCGGCAATTGGGTTGAAGAACTGCCGAGATCTTATGGTCGCATTGTGATCTAACCCACAAGAATTCAACCGGGAAACCCCATTCATGCCGACTTATGGAGCGTAAGGTGACCCCTGGAGGTCGGCATGCCCACCATCCCACTCCAACACTTTGATGAAGAAACAAACTCCGAGGGACGCCGAGGACACCGACTTGATGGAGGAGATCCGCAACCGCTCTACACCGACAAGTCGCCAATCATCAGCCGATCGCCCGACATTACAACAAAGAAGTCCGACCGAGGAGATTCCAAGTCGGCGACCTAGTGCCGAGGAAGGCGCCTTCGACAAGGACACCGACGCAAGTTGGCGCCCTAATTGGAAGGACCCTACACCGCCCTCAAGAACCACGCCCCTAACATATCGCCGGTCCCGGATGGGAGAGTCCTACCCCATCCCCGAACATAGAACACCTCAGAAGTTTTTTCAATAAATTTGCATTGTAAATCTCGCCAAAAGCCATCAATATAAATAGAATTTTGCTCGACAATTATCCTTGTCTTAAATGGTACAAGGGCGTCTTAAATAATCACTGCCGCATAGATCAAACCGCCCACAAAGTGAATCATGAAAATCCAATTTCATCTGTCAAGTCGGGATGGGCTGCTTTGTTGGAGCCGAAGCTTAGGGACCCTTCCCACTGGCCGAAGTCAAGGCACGCCCTACTCTCCTAACACGAAGCCGGACATCCCACTCTCTTAGCTTGAGTCAAGGTAACTTCCTTACCGGTGTAGTTCAGCGCACTCTTCCTCGCTGGTCGAAGTCAAGGAACCCTTCGCCACGCCGAAGTCAAGGAACCCTTCACCTAGTCGACAAAGCACCCAACTTACTTAGTCAAGTTTAACCTACCACTCTCACTAAGTCGAAGTTGAGGCATTCCCTCTCGGTTAGGGCGAGTCAAGGAACCCTTCACCTAGTCGCGACAGTGATCCCACTCGCCAATTGAGTAACCACACCCTACTCGCCAAGTCAAAACGGGTTGCCCAACCACGCCAAGTCGAAGTCAAGGAGCATATCCGCCGCCAAGTCGCGGGCGCCATGTGACCCGACCCCATTAAGACCTAGGCGCCACGTAAGTCCTAGGCGCCGACCCTCTGTGATTAGTCCCTGGTCGTCGGCTCCCATTGAGCCGACTCGGGCTTGCTCTTTGCCTCAAAGCAGAGATCGGCTCTGCGAAAATTAAGACCTAGAGCCACGTAAGTCCTAGGTGCCCGACCTACGCTGCCGTCTCTACGGAGTCGCCGCCCCACGTGAGCCGACTCGGGCTTGCTCTTTGCCTCAAAGCGGTCGGCTCGCGAAAATTAAGACCTAGGCGCCACGAAGTCCTAGCGCCGACCTACGCTGCCGTCTCTACGGAGTCGCCGCCCCACGTGAGCCGACTCGGGCTTGCTCTTTGCCTCAAAGCGGAGATCGGCTCGCGAAAATTAAGACCTAGAGCCACGTAAGTCCTAGGCCCGACCTCTGTGATGGTCCCTCTGGTCGTCGGCTCCCGTGAGCCGACTTCGGGCTTGCTCTTTGCCTCAAAGCAGAGATCGGCTCTGCCGAAATTAAGACCTAGAGCCACGTAAGTCCTAGGCCCGACCTCTGTGATTAGTCCCTGGTCGTCGGCTCCCATTGAGCCGACTCGGGCTTGCTCTTTGCCTCAAAGCAGAGATCGGCTCTGCGAAAATTAAGACCTAGAGCCACGTAAGTCCTAGGCCCGACCTCTGTGATGGTCCCTCTGGTCGTCGGCTCCCGTGAGCCGACTCGGGCTTGCTCTTTGCCTCAAAATAGAGATCGGCTCTGCGAAAATTAAGACCTAGGCGCCACGTGAAGTCCTAGCGCCGACCTACGCTGCCGTCTCTACGGAGTCGCCGCCCCACGGAGCCGACTCAGCTTGCTCTTTGCCTCAAACAGATCGGCTCGCCGAAAATTAAGACCTAGCGCCACGTAAGTCCTAGGTGCCCGACCTACGCTGGCCGCCCTCAAGATCTCGCCACCATAAGAGCCGACCCTGCTAGCTCCGCACTCGGAGACGTAATGACCTTGACAAAGGGACCGCAGATGAAGACGGCCCCGTGACGCCTAACTAGCTAGTCGATGGCGGCCCGAACGACCGCCACGCTGACAATAACTCAGAAGTAAGCCCCACAGGCCGCACCCGTTCGGTCTCGCTTATGTTTATTGTAAGCCCCACAGGCCGCACCCGTTCGGCCCCGCTTATGTTTATTGTAAGCCCCACAGGCCGCACCCGTTCGGCTCCGCTTATGTTTATTGTAAGCCCCACAATGCATCCGCTTTCGGGTCTACTTGTGTTTATTATAAGCCTCACAAGGGCCGACTCGCTTTCGAAAAAAAAAAAAAAAAAAAAAAGAAGGAGAAATGAATGAATCGAATAAACAACCATCCATGAAATACGACTTTTCATTGATATTCCAAGCAAAGTTTTACAATAGTCTGCACGTCCGAAATACCAAAATAAAAGAAAAATTAAAACTACAAGCCTAGGTATACATCCTAATAGTCGCTGTCGCCTTCAGTGTCTTCAACTTTTCCGTAGCCTCCTCTGCTCACCTCGACGTCTAAGCCGACGCTCTTTCAACAAGGGGAGTACCGCAATTGTCGCCGAAGTTAATGAAAGGGCACCAAGACGACCTAGAGGATATGAGCCGGCACGCTAAAGGATTTTGGGTGCTGCCCCATGGTTCCATATCGACAATAAATCGTAATCCATGGATGTAAACAAAATATAAATCGTAATCCATGGATGTAAACAAAGCGGCCTTTCTTGGAGATACACTCAACGCACTCCACTATCTCTTACTAAAATAGATACGGATCTCATCACAAACCGTGCCCCAATTGTCGGATGCGAACGCAGGGTTTTCCCCTTCCTTCACAGATGACCGAACTCATCACGGCGACTGAAAACCCCGAAGATGGTGGACTCTGGGGAGAGAATCCACCCCCACGCCCCAACCATCTCTCAGCAAAACTCACCGGCGCTCCCAATTTGAAACCTTAGAGATGACGAGTAAAGACAGAATTAGCCACCAACCTAACGAGAGCACGATAAGTAATGGCATCCTCCCCTATTTATAATAGAACCCATAAATGCTAAGCCCCCTCGTGATCAACGGAAGAAATTAAGAGTGTGGAACTCGAGGGGTCACCCCGGAAACTGAATCGTCATCTCGAAAAACACCGAAGCGCCTGTCTTAAATGAAACCAACCGCCCATCCCGGAAGCCTAAAAGTCAGCGACCAAAGGACGTCTACCGGCAACACCTATGCTCAAATCGAGGAACTAATAGTCGCCTCCACACCGACAACGAATTTATCACCCGCTGGTCGATCTAACTCATTTACGGTCGACCACAAATCAAACGCGAATTATCGATCAGCCGACGGCGACGACCGCAGCCTCACCCATTTGCCATGTCGCACGAACATAGATGACGGCCACGGGCCAAAGTCGCTATTACCACGTACCTAAGAAAGAGCAAGAAAAAGGGGAAAGAGTTCGCGCAGAAACGCAAACTAAATTTTCATTCACCAAGAAAATATATTACAACTTTGTCGATGCAAAACAAAAGAACAAGATGCTTAGGCGACCTAATCTCCTCCCTCGCCGCCTCCCTCCTCTCCATCTTCGTCCTCGTCCTCCCCGTCGTCCTCATCCTCATCAGGGTCGTCCTCGGCGCTAAGTTGTACTCCTGCTCCCCTGGCTTCCAGGCCTTGGAGAACGCGCAGAGAACCCTCCACTCTGGGGGGATACGTGAGCCTCAACGTCGAGAACTTCCGGCGAAGTTGGGCTTTCAAATAATCATAGCCGGCCTTAACAGCTAAGGACAGCTCCACTTTCCCCATAGGTCCCTGCCTGTACTCTTCAATGACCTCCTTCTTGCCCTCCTCCGACGTTGCAGACTTGAGCCGAGCCTCGATCAATTTGGCGTCGTCCCACGTAGTCGATGGGCGCCGACTCATCGAGGCGACCCGCAGTTCGGCTCTCAACTCTCGGCCCCGGCTCGCCCTCCAGCCTCTCAATCTGTGCCTTCCACTCCTCGATCTCCCTCTCGGAGCCTTCAATCGTCCTTTTCAATCGAACGACCTCCCCCTTCAGCTCATCGATAACTACCGCCTGCACTGAGTGATGAGTTTGGAGATCAGCGATGGTAGATCGCTTGGCCTCCAACTCGCCGCCTATCGCCGACCGCCTCGCGGCGCTTCTCCTCCTCCGGCTCCTCTTTTCGCGACCAACCTCTCCGCCAAGTCGCCACGGCATTCATGGCGCAAGATAGCCGGCCGTAAAGCTCCTCCCCTACCAAGGCCCCTCGAGTGTGGTAACTCAAGAGGGCTTGCCGGAGGCCGGCTGAGGGCGTCTCCTCCAGGAGATCCTTGTCGTGGGGGAGAGTGAACTGCTCCGAGGCGACGAACTGTCCCCACCCTGAGAGAAGCACCGTGCCCTCTCTAAGGAGGGAATGCTCAGGGATGAATCTGTCGCCTGGGGAAGGCTCCCCCCTTGCCGAGTACCCCTCCCACAGATTGCCAATGAGCTGGGATCGCAGCTCTCTCCACCTCAAGCGACCCACCTCGGCAATCTGATGGCGGAAGGGAAGCTCTATGCCCAAGTCCTTGAGCAGGCTCGCGAGGTCCGACTCGGGCCGATTCTTCAAGCGGTGCCTCCTTCACGACCTCCAGTAGGCTCCTCAGAGGGCGTCTCCATCATTTGGTCGGCCGGAGCCCCCTCAGTCGCCGCAGGCGACCCCCATGCCTAACCGACTAGGAGCTTAGCCGACACAGGGGCGGGACCCCCCTCCGGCGCAACCTCGCCCGGGCGAGGCGAGGGAGGACTTGCGGGGCGACTCTTCCCCAGCGGTCGGGGAGTTCCCCGGTGGCGCCCTCGGCACCTTTCGGAGACCACCCTGACGCTTTCCCAGAGTCACCGCCTTTCGCCGTCTTTTCTTCTTGTCGGGTTCTGACGGAGGGAGAGTCTTCACCGCAGCCGCCATTTCTTCAAACCTTCTCCACTGGCCCGCGCCTCGACAAATTTCTCCTCGATTTCTTCGGGAGTTGCGGTTCAGTAGCCACAGTGGGGCTAGAACCCCCACTCTTGGGATCTTCAACCTGTGGGAGCCACCTCTAGCAACTCTTTCTCCCTTTCCTCGTCGGGTTCGATTGGCCGAACGAACGATAGCCCGCTACCCTCAGCGGCGTTGTCGAACAAGTTGTGGCCCCTCAGCGACCACGAATAGTGGCGAACTTGTCCGTGTCACTCGCCCGCAAAGAGGAAGGTTCTTCAGCCGCCTTTGTTGATCTCCGGCCATGAGCGGCAAGCCAATTCGGCGTCGGCGAAACAGGCAATTTGTTCTTCGGTCCTTATTCGATGCGGAATGTCGACAAACCGACCACCCACATACCAAGAAGAAATGGGCATCCTTCTTTGTCGCCCTCACCGTGGCGAGGTTCTTAGAAGAGTTGGAGAGTCGGCACCACCTTAACACGATGACAGATCACCAAGAACGCCATTATCGTAGCGATGGCGTTAGGGAAAAGCTGCATCGGAGACACTCGAGCGTTCGCATAGCCTCTTCACTAACGCCAGGGGAGGCGCAATCCATTGTCCAAGTGCGCCATGTATAGCGGTAGCTTATCCGCGCCATGATCGACAATGGCCGTTTTCTCTCGAAGAGAAACCGTGAACCCTACAGAAGATCGCATCGCTCGTGGATCCCCTCCAGGTCCTCTTCTCTCGCCGATTGCCAAGATTTGAGCTTGGCAATCCTATCAACAGGAGGCGGGAGTAGAAGCAGCCATGGCAGAAGACTCGTTTTTGAGAAAGAAGAAGAGGATAGGTCTTTAGAAAGTGCAAAAAGAAATCCCCAAATGGAGTAAGGGTATATATAGACACCCAGAATGCCCACGTGTCCGTCCCTGGGCGGCGCCGAACCCAACGGTCGAGATTGATGCTCAAACGCGAACCGCCACTTGAAAATTGAAAAGCCCGCCTTTATGGCCCACGTCTCTTCGCTCGAAATTGAGCGCCCACGGTGAAGAACGGCGGCGTCAAGGCTTATCACCTACAAGCATACTGCTATGCCAAAAACTAAGTCCGTCTTTTGTCTGAGGCGGATCGACTCCGCCCAGACGGCCCAATGAACCAACAGAACAAGAACAAGTGACCCTAAAGGCCGACTCAACTAATGAGAGGTCATTCCGGGCAAATACCAATGGAAGACCGTCCGGCCATTCAAGGCGCCAGCGTGAATGATCATGTTAAGCCAGTCAATTCACCAAATAATCTCAGCCATAGAAAGCGACACAAAACACAACTACGAAAACAAACTCTTATTGCATTCATTCATTGGACAAGTACAAAATACACCGCCGATTACATTACAAACGAGTGCCTAAAACCTAAACTACGGACCCGGGTCGGCGTCGCTTGCAGAGCCACCGCTTGATGATCCGTCCTCCTCTCCCTCCTCGGCGTCGTTGTCGCCTAGGTCGTATCCTGCACCCGCTGCCTCAAATCTCGAGAGGAGATCTGTCTGGCCGGCTATACTCGGAGGATATCGAAGCCGGCCTGGGACCCCCTGATACTCGGACGGTAGTTGTTTAACTATGAAGTCACAACCCGCCTTACAGGCCAGAGCAACTTCGACCTTCCCCATCGTGCTTTGTCGGTATTCTTCGATGATGGCCGGCCGGTTTTGTTCTCTCAGGGATGACCGATAATCGAACGACTCCAGATGTTTCGCCCTTTCCTCCGCCACGCTTAAGGATTCCTTAAGTCGCACACACTCCCTTGCCAGTTGCTCACGGGCGACCGACTCCTCCGCTTAACCGGAGTTTGGCGGTTGGCGACTCGCCTGGCCAGCGACCGCGCTGGCCGCTGTCGCTTATAACGCTTGACGACTTTGGCTGCCCTCGCCGTCCTGGCGGCGCTGGTCTGAGATTCATACACAACATTCTCTCCCTGGACGCTTTGAGTTCCCTGATGACTTGGTCCTTAACCTCCATCTCACGCCGCCAATCATCAAGCTCGGCCTGTTTAATTGAAAGCTCCTTGATAGCTCGGTCTAGATCCTCGTTAGGGGCGGCCTCGGTGGCCAGATGCTTCTCTCGAAGCCTTTCATAGGCTTGATGGCCCTGACGCAGCCGACTGAACAGCTCGTCCTCCACCAAACATCCCCTGGTCAAATAACTCCGCAGGATGATGTGCAAGCCGACGTCGGGAATCGCCGTCAAAATCTCCCGATCCGCGGCAGCCGAACTGCTCGCTTTCCTTGTACATAGCTCGACCTTAACACCGACGAGCGAGCATCCAGGTACCATGCCGGCCTATGCCGATGCTCCGCATCCGGCTCCCCATCATAACGGCCGAGGGGAGAGAGAGCCCCCATCATCAGCCTACTCGCTTTGTTCCAATCCTCACCCTCAACCGCTGATAGGAGGGCCACCACTGAGCAAAACCCGCCCCCGACACCGGCCGGTTCTTTTCCTGTCGGTGATGAGCTATCCCTGACGGTCGACCCGCGTCCGGCTCTCGTCGCTCCGCATGGAATACCGTCCCCCATGGGAGCCTCCCCCGGCATAGATTCAGAGGCCGCACCGGTACCTTGGGGGCCGACCTCCCCCTCTGCCTCGGTCGATGGTCGGTCATCCTCCAGCCCTTCCGACTCTAGCAACTCCTCTCCTATCGGATGCTCCATACTCTCTCCTGCCCGTCTAGCACCTCGGGGACCATGGCTAGTTTTCTTTTGCCGGGTCCTCCGAAAACCGAGCCCGCCACCCAAGGCGACACTTTCTGATATACGACCGCTTCCCTTCTGATCGTCTCCCGTCGGCCCTCTCACCTACTTCCGCAGGCGGAATTCCCCGAGGGGCGGCTCGGCGCCTCGGCCGTTTGGTGGCCGAGCTAACCGCTTCTTCGTTCCTCCGGAGCTCCTCATCCGGTGGGCTCAGCCCCGGTAGCTCTCCGTGTCCCCGAAAGTCACGTTATGTGCCCTCGCCTCATCGGAAGGGCGGGAGGAGTGGGCGAAATCCCATGAAGCCGCGAAAACCGACTGCCGAGCAAGGCGCCCATCGGCGCTGCCCCGTAGTTAACGATCTGCTCCAACTTCGCCGGTGCTCGGCCGACAAGGATGTAGGCTCTAGGGTTTCTCTCTAATCTCGGCGGGGCGCACACCCTAAGTTCGAAGTCGCCCCGTGACCCGCATTTAACCTCGTTTTTCCACCCTTTGATCGACTTGGGCGATCAAGGATAACCTTGAACTCTCCGACATCCGAGATAATAGTGAGGCGTCTTACGGGTGTGGCGCCGACCAAGTGGCTCAAGACGCCATCGTCGGCCGAATCGAGAGCCAACGGCAGATAACGGTGAAGCCGACCAATATGGCTATCGAAGTTTGGCCATTTGCATTGGGGAGACACCTAACTCATCAAACACTTTTCGAAGAAAAGGGTGCATTGGCAACCGGAGGCCGCATTCCAAGTGTTTGAGATACAGGGGAGCCCTCGCTGCCGTGGTCAGATACCGAGACGATTTCACGAGCCTCCAACTTGTACCAGAATGTCGAACCGAGCGCAAAGACCTCATTTGCGTCGGGTAACCTTCGAGCGGAACTCATCGAGTTGCTCATGACGATCGAAATCCATGCCGGATCTTCACCACCCGCCGGAAAATCGCCTGAATTCGTAGACGAGGGAAGAGAAGCGAATGCCTTCCTCCGTCACCTCTCTATATTTATACGGTGGGACCCACTGACAGCGCTCCCTTTCGCGATCAACGGGGAGGATTAAAACCCCACTCCCGAGGCACCGCTTCGGGAGGCGAGAAGCAGTCCCAGAGGGCCCCACCTCTACGCCCAGAAGGCGAAGCGCCAATGGCTGTGAAATCGCCGACGCCGCCCACGCCCCATCGATGTAACGATTGAACCCCTTGAACCCCCTCGGGCGAGAACGCTACTCATTTCACTTGGACTCGTTTCCAACCGACTCCAGCGAAAGGGCCAAGCTGTTATGGTCATAACCACTAATCGCTGATTAAAGAGAAAAGCCGAGAGCTGATCTGGACGAATGCTTGTTTACCAATGAGGACCGACAAGGACCTCCGCACTCAACCCACCGACCGGCTGCATGTACCGACCCGCCCCGGCCCATCAGCGACTATCGCCATGACCGACGCTGAAGGGCGAAGTCGCCCATCGACAGCTTCTGGGCGACGCATATGTGTCGGGCCGCCCTCGACCGCCTCCCGCACGATCCTTCCTACAAGTTGCCGACCCCTCCAAACAATGTGGAACGAATCCAGCCTACCCTTCGGCCACTCGCCCTCTAGAGCGACGCATGAGGCGCCCCAATCGCCCTCCTCGCGAATCATCCCAAGGGGCGCCCTAAGGGGCGCATGAGTCGGCCATCCACCCACGGCTCCCCTTCTCTCACCTGCGTGATTCTCTCCACTCAAACGACGGCCACACAGTACTCGAGCCCATCAACATCACATTAAATGCACTGACAGCCCCTTAATTCCCCCATCTCTCACAGTATTTAAGACACCTCGGACCCATGCGGCTCTGGTAGCCAATCCCATCCCATTAATGGCGAATAGACCACTCCAACCCTCGACATTTCCAATTTGACACTGTAAGGCCAGCCACTCTAGCGGCGGAGGGATGTTCACCAATCCTCGGCTCACGTGGAGGGGAGGGCTGACTCACCGGTGGTTCCCAAACTAATGGAAAGACGGAAATACCCCCTTAACCCTACCTATAAAAGAGAAACGTGAACAGCTAACAAGGTAAGCAATCTTCCCAGTGTGAATTCCCGCTCCATTAAACTATCTCCCACTTCGCTAACTTGACCGTCGGAGGAACCACCGGAGATCCCAACTCCGCCTCTTCCGCAGTCCTTCTTTCATAGCTAATCCTTTGGCCGAGTCGCTGGCTTTAGGAGAGAAAGCGGACTCCGCTCTCTTTAAAGCTAAACTCATCCGAGGTTAGTGACTGTGATTATATACATCAACACTAAGGAATTGAAAACTCATGAAATTGTGAACTTTTTCCTTCACAAAATTATTTGGTGACGAGTTAAAATGAATGAAAATGGCCAAAAAAATGTGGCCTCTGTAAAACTATTTACCAAAGAATTGAAACAACTAAATATGGCCAAAAATTATGGGTTTAGCTCATGGAATGATGATTTTTAGCATCTGCGAAATTATTTACCAAAGAATTAAAACATCTAAAAATTTCCAAAAATTGTTAGCTATAGCTCCCAAATTGTGAAGTTTGGCCTCCACGAAAGTATTTGCCAAAAATCGTAGTATATAGCTCATGAAATCGTGAATTTTGGCCATCACGAATTTATTTGTTAGCGGGTCTAAATGGCTATATACAGCCAAAAGTCACGGGTTAGCGCACGAAATTGTGATTTTTGCCCCTCCACATAATTACTTGCCAAAGAATTAAAACATCTAAAAATGGCCAAAAATTGTGGATTCTAGCTCTTGAAATTGTGAACTTTGGCTTTTGCGAGATTATTTGCCAACAGTTTAGAACAACCAAAAATGATTTCAAAAACATGGGTTATAGCTCATGAAATTGTGAATTTTGGCCTCCGCGAAATTATTTGCTAAAGAAATAGAACAACTAAACATGGCAGAAAAATTATGGATTATTGCTCACGAAATACTGAATTTTAGCGTCCACAAAATTATTTGCCAAAGAATTAAAATAACTAAATATGGTAAAAGATTGTGGGTTATTGTTCACGAAATTATGACTTTTAGTGTTCGTGAAATTATTTGCCAAGGATCTAAAATAGCTAAAAATGACAAAAAAATCTTGGGTTATAGCTGACAAAATTGTGAATTGTAGCCTCTGTGAAATTATTTATCAATGGCTCAAAATGATAAAATATTGCCAAAAATAGTGGGTTATAGCTCACAAAATCATGATTTTTTTTGCCTCCACGAAATTATTTGTCAAAGAAATGAAACAACTATAAATGGCCAAAACCATTGTTTATAGCTCACGAAATTGTGAAATTTGGCCTTTGTGAAATTATTTGAAATAAGGTTGAAGAAACTAAAAATGATGAAAAAAATATGGGTTATAACTCATGAAATTATGAATTTTAGCCTCCGCTAAATTATTTCTAAAAGAATTGAAACAACTAAAAATGGATAAAAATTGTGGGTTCTATCTCGCAAAATCGTGATTTTTGGCTTCAGCAAAATTATTTGCCAAAGAATTAAAATAACTAAAACATGACCAAAAATCAAGCGTTATAGGTCATGAAATTTTAAATTTTAGCCTCCACAAAATTATTTTTCAACGGGTCGAGACGACTAAATATGGCCAAAAATCATGGGTTACAGCTCACGAAATAGAGATTTTTTACATTCATGAAATTATTTGTGAAAGAATTAAAACAACTCTAAATGGGTAAAAATCATGGGTTATAGCTCACAAAATTATAAATTTTGGCCTCCGCAAACTAATTTGCTAAAGAAATAGAACAACTAAACATGGCGTAAAAATTATGGATTATTGCTCACGAAATCTTGAATTTTAGCGTCCACAAAATTATTTGTCAATAGGTTAAAATGACTAAAAATGGCAAAAAATATGGGTTATAGTTCATCAAATAGTGAATTTTGGCCTCCATGAAATTATTTGCCAAAGAATTAAAACAACTAAATATGGCTAAAAATTATGCGTTATAGCTTAGAGAATCATGATGTTTAGCTTCTGTGAAATAATTTGCCATAGGTTTAATAAAGCAACCAAAAAGGCAAAAAATGTGAGTTATAGCTCCCAAAATGTGAATTTTGGCATATGTGAAATTATTTGCCAAAGGGTCAGAACGAATAAAACCGGCCAAAAGAGAGTTATAGCGCATGAATCATGTATTTTGGCCTCCACAAAATTATTTACCAAAGAATTGAAACAAGTCAAAATGGCCAATAATTTCGTGACTTATAGCTCACGAAATTGTGAATTTTGGCTTTCGCAAAATTATTTTTCAACGGGTTGAAACGACTAAAAATGCCCAAAAAGTGTGGGTTATAGCGCATGAAATTATGAATTTTAGCCTCCGTGAAATTATTTGTTGAAGAATTGAAACAACAAAATATGGAAAAAAAATTGTGGGTTATTTCTCACAAAATCATGATTTTTTGGCATTCATTAATTTATTTGCCAAAGAATTAAAACAACTAAAAATGGCTAAAAATCATGAGCTAGCTCACAAAATTGTGAATTTTGGCATCCGCAAAATTATTTGCTAGCGGATCAAAACAAATAAAAATAGCTAAAAATCATGAGTTATAGCTCACAAAATTGTGAATTTTGGCATTCAAGAAATTATTTGCCAACGGGTTGAAATGAATAAAAATTACAAAAATCCTAGGTTATAGCTAACAAAATGTTTCTTTTGAATTGAAACATCTAAAAATAGGCAAAAATCATAGGTTTATAGCTCATGACATTATGAACTTTAGCCTCCATGAAATTATTTGCCAAAGAATTAAAACATCTAAAAATTTCCAAAATTGTTAGCTATAGCTCCCAAATTGTGAAGTTTGGCCTCCACGAAAGTATTTGCCAAAAATCGTAGTATATAGCTCATGAAATCGTGAATTTTGGCCATCACAATTTATTTGTTAGCGGGTCTAAATGGCTATATCTGACCAAAAGTCACGGGTTAGCGCCGAAATTGTGATTTTTGCCCCTCCACATAATTACTTGCCAAAGAATTAAAACATCTAAAATGGCCAAAATTGTGGATTCTAGCTCTTGAAATTGTGAACTTTGGCTTTTGAGATTATTTGCCAACAGCTTTAGAACAACCAAAAATGATTTCAAAAACATGGGTTATAGCTCATGAAATTGTGAATTTTGGCCTCATGAAATTATTTGCTAAAGAAATAGAACAACTAAACATGGCGGAAAAATTATGGATTATTGCTCACGAAATCTTGAATTTTAGCGTCCACAAAATTATTTGCCAAAAATTAAAATAACTAAATATGGTAAAAGATTGTGGGTTATTGTTCACGAAATTATGACTTTTAGTGTTAGTGAAATTATTTGCCAAGGATCTAAAATAGCTAAAAATGACAAAAAATCTTGGGTTATAGCCGACAAAATTGTGAATTGTAGCCTCTGTGAAATTATTTGTCAATAGGTTAAAATGACTAAAAATGGCAAAAAATATGGGTTATAGCTCATGAAATTATGAATTTTGGCCTTCATGAAATTCTTTATCAACTGGTCAAAACGAATAAACATGGTCAATAATCGTGGGTAATAGCACACGAAATCGTGATTTTTGGCCCACACAAAATTATTTGCCAAAGAATTAAAACAACTAAAAAAAGCTAAAAATTGTGGGTTATATCTAACAAAATTATGAATTTTGGCTTTCACGAAATTATTTGCCAATGGGTTGAAATGACTAAAGATGGCCAAAAACATGGGTTATAGCTCATGAAATCATGAATATTTGCCTCAAAGAAATTATTTGCCGAAGAATTGAAATAACTAAATATGGCCCAAAAATGTGGGTGGGTTATTGCTCACGAAATTCTGATTTTTGGCATCCATGAATTTATTTGCCAAAGAATTGAAACTAAAAATGGCCAAAAATTATGAGTTATAGCTCATGAAATTGTGAATTTTGGCATCCGTAAAACTATTTGCCAATGGATTGAAAGGAATAAAATTTGCCAAAAATCATGAGTTATAGCTCGCAAAATCTTGATTTTTAGACTCCACGAAATTATTTGATTAAGAATTGAAACATCTAAAAATGGCCAAAAATGTGAGTTATTGCTCATGAAATTGTTAACTTGGCCTCCACAAAATTATTTGCAAAGGGTTGAAACAAGTAAAAATGGTCAAAAAACGTGGGTTATAACTCTTGAAATCATGGATTTTGGCCACCGCAAAATTGTTTAACAAAGATTCGAAACAACTGAATATGGCCAAATATTATTAGTTATAGCTCACGAAATCAAGATTTTTGGCGTCTGCAAAATTATTTGCCAAAGAATTCATACAACTAAAAATGGCCAAAAACCATGAGTTACAACTCATGAAATTATGAATTTTAGCCTCCGCGACATTATTTGCCAATGGGTCGAAATGAATAAAAATGGTCAAAAATTGTGATTTATAGCTCATGAAATCATGATTTTTCGTCTTCACGAGATTACTTGTCAACAAGTCAAAAAAACTAAATTTCGCCAAAATCGTAGGTTATAACAAATGACATCATGATTTTTGGCCTCCACAAAATTATTTGCTAAGAATTGAAACAACTAAAAATGGACAGAAATCGTGAGTTATAGCTCACGAAATTGTAAATTTTGGCATTCACGTAATTATTTGCCAAGGGTTCAAATGAATAAAAATTGATAAAATTTTTGAGTTATAGCTTATGAAATCGTGAATTTTGGCCTCCGCAAAATTAATTACCAAAGAATAGAAACAATTAAATATGGCTAAAAATTACGGGTTATAGCTCATGAAATAATGATTTTTAACATCTGCAAAGTTATTTGCCAAATAATTAAAACAACTAAAATGACCAAAAACTTGAGTTATAGCTCAAGACATTATTTGGTTAAAAATATTGAGTTATAGCTCAGGAAATCATGAATTTTGATCTCCGTGAAATTGTTTGCTGAAGAATTAAAACAACTAAATATGGCCAAAACTTGTGAGTTATAGCTCACAAAATCGTGATTTTTTACGTCCGATAAAATTATTTTCCCAAGAAATCATGAAATTATTTTCTAAAAATGTGAGTTATTGCTCATGAAATTGTTAACTTGGCCTCCACAAAATTATTTGCAAAGGGTTGAAACAAGTAAAATGGTCAAAAACGTGGGTTATAACTCTTGAAATCATGGATTTTGGCCACCGCAAAATTGTTTAACAAAGATTCGAAACAACTGAATATGGCCAAATATTATTAGTTATAGCTCACGAAATCAAGATTTTTGGCGTCTGCAAAATTATTTGCCAAAGAATTCATACAACTAAAAATGGCCAAAAACCATGAGTTACAACTCATGAAATTATGAATTTTAGCCTCGCGACATTATTTGCCAATGGGTCGAAATGAATAAAATGGTCAAAATTGTGATTTATAGCTCATGAAATCATGAATTTCGGCATTCACGAATTATTTGTTAATGGGTCAAACAACTAAATATGGCCAAAAATTGTGGGTTATAGCACACAAATCGTGATTTTGGCCTCCATAAAATTAATTACCAAAGAATAGAAACAATTAAATATGGCTAAAAATTACGGGTTATAGCTCATGAAATAATGATTTTTAACATCCGCAGTTATTTGCCAAATAATTAAAACAACTAAAATGACCAAAAACTTGAGTTATAGCTCAAGACATTATTTGGTTAAAAATATTGAGTTATAGCTCAGGAAATCATGAATTTTGATCTCCGTGAAATTGTTTGCTGAAGAATTAAAACAACTAAATATGGCCAAAACTTGTGAGTTATAGCTCACAAAATCGTGATTTTTTACGTCCGATAAAATTATTTTCCCAAGAAATCATGAAATTATTTTCTAAAAAATGTGAGTTACAGCTCAGGAAAATGTGAATTTTGGCCTCCATGAAATTGTTTGCCAACGGGTCGAAACAAATGAAAAAGGCCAAAAATTATATTTTATAGCTCATGAAATCATGAATTTCTGGCATTCACAGAATTATTTGTTAATGGGTCAAACAACTAAATATGGCCAAAAATTGTGGGTTATAGCACACAAATCGTGATTTTTGGCCTCCACGAAATTATTTGCCAAAGAATCGAAATAACAAAAAATCATGGATTATAGCTCACGAAATTAGGAATTTTGGCCTCCACAAAATTATTTGCCAATGGGTTGAAATGAATGAAAATGGCCAAAAATCGTAGGTTATATCTCACGAAATCTTGATTTTTTGCCTCTACAAAATTATTTGCAAAAGCATTGAAACAACTAAATATGGCTAGAAATTGTGGGTTATTTCTCACAAATTTATGATTTTTAGCATCCACAATGTTAGTTCCCAAAGAATTAAAACAACTAAATATAACTTTAAAAACATGAGTTATTAGTCACGAAATTGTGAATTTTAGCCTCCACAAAATTATTTGCTAATGGGTCAAAACGAATAAAAATGGTCAAAAAGCATAGTTTATAGTTCATGAAATTGTGAATTTTGGCCTTCACGAAATTATATATCAACGGGTCCTAATGACTATAAACGTCCAAAGATCGTGGGTTAACACAGGAAATCATGATTTTTGGCCTTCACAAAATTACTTGCGCCAAAGAATTGAAACAACTAAAAATAGCCAAAAATTGTGGGTTTCCGCCCATGAAATCGTGAACTTTGGCCTCTGCGAAATTATTTGCCAACTATTTAGAATGACCAAAAATGGCCAAAAATTATGGGTTATTCCTCATAAAATCGTGACTTTTGGCTGCTTGAAATTTATCACCAAGGGGTCAAAACCACAAAAAGGTCAAAAATTATAGTTTATAGCTAATAAAATCATGAATTTTGCCTCTACGATATTCTTTTTCGACGGGTTGTAATGACTAAATATGCCCAAAATTTGTGGGTTATTACTCATGAAATCATGATTTTTGAACTCCACGAAATTATTTGTAAAAGAAGTAAAATAACTAAAATAGCCAAAAATCATGAATTATAGCTCATGAAATTGTAAATTTTGGCCTCTGCAAAATTATTTGCCATTGGGTCGAAACGAATAAAAATGGCCAAAAATTACGGGTTAAAGCTCATGGAATCGAGAATTTTGACCTCTGTGAAATTGTTTGCTAACACGTCGAAATGGCGAAAAATGGCCAAAAGTCATAGACTATTGCTCAAGAAGTCATTAAATTATTTGCCAATAGGTTGAAACAACTAAAACAACTAAAAATGGGGCAAAAATTATGGGTTATAGCTTCCGAAATCGTGTATTTTGGCCTCCGCAAAATATTTGCCAAAGAGTTAAACAAATAAAAATGGTTAAAAATCATGAGTCGTAGCTCACAAAATCATAAACTTTGAGCTTCGCGAAGTTATAAGCCAATGGGTTAAAATGACTAAAAATCACCAAAAAATGTGGGTTATCGTTCACGAAATTTTGAATTTTAGCCTCCGTAAAAGTATTTGCTAATAGGTCGAAAAAACTAAAAATGGAAAAATACTCATACATTATAGCTCATGAAATCATGAATTTTTTCCTCCGCAAAATTAATTGCCAACAAGGCGAAACAACTAAAAATGGCCAAAAATCATGAGTTACAACTCACAAAATTGTAAATTTTGGCTTTTACCAAATTATTTGCCAAGGGGTCGAAATAAATAAAACTAGCTAAAAATTACGAGTTATAGCTCAAGAAATTGGGAATTTTAGCCTCCATAAAATTATTTGCCAATGGGTTGAAATGACTAAAAATATTTAAAAATCATGGATTATCGCTCATGAAATTGTGACTCTTGGCCTTCGCGAACTTTATTGCCAATGAGTCAAAACCACAAAAAAGGTAAAAAATCATCGTTTATAGGTCATGAAATTGTGAAGTTTGCCCTCCATGAAATTATTTGTTAACATATTAAAACATCTAAATATTGCCAAAAACTATGGGTCATAGCTTAGGAAATCGAATTTTTAGCTACGCGAAATTATTTGCAACGAATTGAAACATTATGGTAAAAATTGTGGGTTATAGCTCGCGAAATTATGAAATTTTGCCTCTGCAAAGTTATTTTCCAATGGGTAGAAATGAATAAAAATGGCCAAAATCATGGGTTATAGCTCATAAAATCGTAAATATTGACCTCTATGAAATTATATGCCAATAGGTCAAAATGACTAAAGATGACCAAAAATCATCAATTATAGCTCAAGAAATCATGAAATTTGACCTCCATGAAATTATTAGCCGACAGGTCAAATTGATAAAATATTGCCAAAAATCATGGATTATATAGCACACAAAATCATGATTTTTGGCCTCCGCAAAACTATTTGCCCAAAAATTGAAAATTGCCAAAAAATGTAGTTTAAAGCTCAGGAAATTTTAAAAAATTGGCCTCCGGGAAATTATTTACCAATGAGTTGCAACGAATAAAAATGGCTAAAAATCCTGGGTTATAGCTTACAAAATCTTGACTTTTTGCCTCTGCAAAATTATTTGAGAAAGAATTAAAACTACTAAATATAGCAAAAAATTATAGGTTATAGCTCACAAAATTGAGATTTTTGGCATCCACAAAATTATTTTCTGAATAATTAAAACAACTAAAAATGTCCAAAAAACATGAGATATTGCTCGCTAAATTATTAATTTTGGCCTCTGCAAAATTATTAGCGAACGGGTCGAAATGAAAGAAAATGACCAAAATTCATTGTTAATAGCTTAGGAAATCGTGAATTTTGGCCCTAATGAAATTACTTGTCCGCAGGTAAAAAAAAGTAAATATGGCCAAAAATCATGGGTTGCACATGAAATCGTGATTTTTGGCCTCCTCGAAATTATTTGCTAAAGAATTGAAAGAACTAAAAATAGACGAAATTTAGGGTTATTGATCAACACATTTTATTGCACTTTTATACTCTCATTATCTATTTTATTTGAATAAATATATCTTTTAATAATAAGTTTTGTCTTAATTTACGTGTAATATAGAATTATTGAATAAAAGCTCAAATGAAAATTATTTCCAGCTCAAAAGATCTCTAATGAAGCCCAGAATGCCTAAAAGGGTGTTTGGGAAAGCTTATTTTTTGAAGATTATAAGTTAGGATAGCTTTTAGTGGCTTTTGGCTTTTATAATAAAAATATTATAAAATTTTTTGGGTAGTATAGTAATTTATTTGGTCAAACCTAGCTTATTTAGGTGAGCTTATAAGTTGGTTTTTCAAAAGCTGAGGTATACCGGCTTTTTAAAATGTGACTTATAAGCTAACTTATTTTGTATTTTACCAAATAGATAGAAATGAAAAAACTAGCTTAAAAGCTAGTTTGACCAAAAAATAACCCGCCCCAAACACCCTCTAAATCCAAAGCCCACGACTAAGTTTAGAAGCAAAATCTCAACACTCATCACTTTCTTGGTCAGAATTATTAATAACTTGGCCTGCAATTGAGAATCAAATCAGATATGGAAAAAAAACAAAGTCAAATTCGTGCTCAGGATGGTCAACCGCAAATGAAAAGGCGATATCTCCCAATCCGGAAAGCAGAATTCAACATATTATATATGAAGATCGCCTATCTCAATGAGACGGAGCCATCCAAATTAGCAGATTCTAAAAATTTCATCAACAGCAATGGGTTATGATAGAAATCCAAATTTAATTGATATATATTCAATTATTTGAAGGCCAAGCTAAATTCTAAGAAGCCCAAGAGCATTTAAGAGAAACCTAAGAGTTTTAAATGAATTAAATACAAAAAAAGCCCACAAAGTTTATCTCTCAAGTATTGAATCAATGGTGTAGATTATATTGAGAGATCTTATGGTTATGAGGGTTGCTTGGGGCCTAAGACAAATCCTATGGTTGTGGGGGTTACTTGGGGGCCATGACAAATCCAACGGTTGTGAGAGATTCTTGTTATCTATAAATAGAGGGGTAGAGTGAGGGCTTGATGGTATGAAAATTTTTATAATAACTCCATTTGGAGAGGATGGTTACTCTTAATTGAGAAGACCTTTCAAAATTGTAACTTTTATTGTAATTAATAAAAGAATTTTTCACCTCTTCATATTTTTCTTTTCTTCTCTTTATTTGATCATGAAGATGATGATGAGATGAAGATCAAGATCAATATGAAGATTTTCCTTCATCAAGAAGCTAGAACCCTCTTAGAATAAAATTTTTCTTTTTATCTTTTATTTTCTTGTAATATTTTCTTTTCTTATTTTAGATATTCAAGAGGTTAGAACCCTCTTGTTTTAGATTTATTGCTTTGTAGAGTAGATTTACTTTTATGTCTTTATTTTCTTGCATTACTTTCTTGTATTTATTTTGTAGTATAGATTTATTTTCTTGCATTATTTTTAAGAGGCTAAAACCCTCTTAAGTAATTAGTTTTATTTTTATTTTCTCACAAAGAGGCTAGAACCCTCTTTGGAGATAGTTTTCATTTTATTTCTTTCTCTCAAAGAGGCTAGAACCATCGTTGGAGTTAGTTTTATTTTTATTCTCTTCCTTTTATTTCTTTCTTTGTTTTTATTTTCTAAGATGTGAAACTAATTCTTGTAGGAATTCTAGAATTTTATGAAACTAGTTTGATCTCTTTTATAATTTATGAATTATTCTCTTGTGCTTAAATTGATCATGTTTAGAATAATCAACTAGAAAACTAATTGGTAGAAGTAAAATTTGATAATCTACTTATCTTGATTGGTTTGATAGGTTATGCTTATTTATTCTAGAATTACTATCTAGTTATTATTCTTTTCATGAGTATTAATTTTACTTGGATGATAATTTGATAGGTTATACTTTCCTTAAGTTGTTTGATAGTCTATGCTTAATAAATCTCAAGTAAAATGTGATCAAAAGGAGAATAGTTCATAATTTATAAGTGAAATTGGCTAGTGGATTCAATTCTAGATTCCTCATATCTCTAATTGAATCCACCATCTTTACTTTCTTGATTTTCCTCTTTATTCTTGATTTTTCTTTATTTATTTCTTTATTTTTCCCTCTATTCTTTCTCCGCCTCAATTTAGTTTTGTTTTTATTTACATATAATCACAACCACTCTCTCATATCTCTCCACAATCATATTTATCACTCTTAATTGTCACACCGATATTGATTAATTCCTACAAAACCTTCCTCGTGGGATCGATAACTTTTTATACTATAACTTGATAGTTGTGCACTTGCAACTTTAGGTATATCATATTTATTTACCTATCAGTTATAGCTCACAAAATTTTGAACTTTCGCCTCTGCAAAATTATTTGCCAAAGAATTAAAACAACTAAGTGTGGCTAAAAATCAAGAGTTATAGCTCACAAAATCATGAGTTCTATCTCATGAAATCGTGAATTTTGGCATCCGAGAAATTATTTACTAAAGAATTGAAACAACTAAATATGCTAAAAATTGTGGGTTATAGCTCATGAAATCGTGAATTTTGGCATCCACAAAATTATTTGCCAAAGAATTAAAACAACTAAAAGGGCCAAAAATGTGAGTTATAGCTCATGAAATTATTTGGCCAAAACATTGCAAGTTATAGCTCATGAAATTATAAAATTTTAGCCTCCATGAAATTATTTGCCAAAGAATTAAAACAACTAAATATGGCTAAAAATTGTGGGTTATAGTTCACTTAAATCGTGATTTTTCAGATCCACATAATTCTTTGCCAAAGAATCAATACAACTAAATATGGCTAAATTTTGTGAGTTATAGCTCATGAAATTGTGAATTTTGGCCTCTGCAAAATTATTTGCCAAAGAATTAAAATAACTAAATATGGCCAAAAATCGTGAGTTATAGCTCATGAAATTGTGAATTTTGGCCTCTGCAAAATTATTTGCCAACCGGTTGAAATGAATAAAATGTTGAATTTTACCTCATGAAATCGTGAATTTCAACCTCTAGGAAATTATTCTCAGAAGAATTAAAATAACTAAATATGGCCAAAAATCGTGAGTTATAGCTCATGAAATCGTGAATTTTGGCATCCAGAAATTATTTGCCAAAGGGTGAAACAATTAAAAATAGCTGAAAATCATGGGTTATAGCTCACAAAATCTTGAATTTTAGCCTCTGCAAACTTATTTGCTAAAGAATTAAAACTAATAAATATGGCCAAAAATTGTGGGTTATAGCTCACAAAATTATGATTTTGGCATTTACAAAAGTAATTGTTAAAGAATTAAAATAAATAAAAATGTTTAAAAATATGAGTTATATTTCATAAAGTTATTTGGCTAACAAATCGGGTTAAAGCTCATGAAACCGTGAATTTTGATCTCTGAAATGTTTAGCCAAATAGCAAATAGTTGAAACAACTAAATATGGCTAGAAATTATGGTTTATAACTCATGAAATTGTGAATTTTGGCATCCAGAAATTATTTACCAAAGAATTGAAACAACTAAATATGGCCAAAAATTGTGACTTGTAGCTCACAAATTTGTGAATTGTAGAGTACACAAAACAAATTGCCAAAGAAATTAAACAAATAAAATTGCCAAAAATAGTGAGTTGCTCATGAAATTATAAATTTTAGCCTCCATGAAATTATTTGCCAAAGAATTAAAATAAATAAAAATGTTTAAAAATAGCAAAAAATCGTGGATTATAGCTCTTGAAATCGTGATTTTTCAGATCCACATAATTCTTTGCCAAAGAATTAAAACTAATAAATATGGCCAAAAATTGTGGGTTATAGCTCATGAAATCGAGAATTTTGGCTGTATGAAATTATTGATCAACGGGTCAAAAAGACTAAATATTGCCAAAACTTATGGATTATAGTTCACAAAATCGTAATTTTGGCATCAGAAATTATTTACTAAAGAATTGAAACAACTAAATATCTGAAAATTCTGGGTTATAACTCGTGTAATCTTGATTTTTAGCATCCGCCAAATTATTTGCCAAAGAATTAAAACAACTAAAAAGGGCCAAAAAATGTGAGTTATAGCTCATGAAATTATTTGGCCAAAACATTGCAAGTTATAGCTCATGAAATCATAAATTCTGGTCTACGTGAAATTATTAGCCAAAGAATTTAAACTGCTAAATATGGCTAAAAATTGTGGGTTATAGTTCACGAAATCGTGATTTTTCGCATCCACATAATTCTTTGCCAAAGAATCAATACAACTAAATATGGCTAAATTTTGTGAGTTATAGCTCATGAAATTGTGAATTTTGGCCTCTGCGAAATTATTTACCAAAGAATTGAAATAACTTAAAATGGACAAAAATTGTGAGTTCCTCAAGAAACTGTAAGTTTTGGCCTCTGCGAAATTATTTGCCAACCGGTTGAAATGAATAAAAATGTTGAATTTTACCTCATGAAATCGTGAATTTCAGCCTCTAGGAAATTATTCTGTAAAGAATTAAAATAACTAAATATGGCCAAAAATCGTGAGTTATAGCTCATGAAATCGTGTATTTCGGCCTCCACGAAATTATTTGCCAAAGGGCTGAAACAATTAAAAATAGCTGAAAATCATGGGTTATAGCTCACAAAATCTTGAATTTTAGCCTCTGCAAACTTATTTGCTAAAGAATTAAAACTAATAAATATGGCCAAAAATTGTGGGTTATAGCTCACAAAATTATGATTTTTGGCATTTACAAAAGTAATTGTTAAAGAATTAAAATAAATAAAAATGTTTAAAAAATATGAGTTATATTTCATAAAGTTATTTGGCTAACAAATCGTGGGTTAAAGCTCATGAAACCGTGAATTTTGATCTACGCGAAATGTTTAGCCAAATAGCAAATAGTTGAAACAACTAAATATGGCTAGAAATTATGGTTTATAACTCATGAAATTGTGATTTTTGGCGTCCACAAAATTATTTGCCAAAAAATTAAAACAACTAGATAAGGCCAAAAATTGTGACTTGTAGCTCACAAATTTGTGAATTGTAGAGTACACAAAACAAATTGCCAAAGAAATTAAACAAATAAAAATTGCCAAAAAATAGTGAGTTGCTCATGAAATTATAAATTTTAGCCTCCATGAAATTATTTGCGAACGTATAAAAATGTTTAAAAATAGCAAAAAAATCGTGGATTATAGCTCTTGAAATCGTGATTTTAGCATCCGCCAAATTATTTGCCAAAGAATTAAAACTAATAAATATGGCCAAAAATTGTGGGTTATAGCTCATGAAATCGAGAATTTTGGCCTGTATGAAATTATTGATCAACGGGTCAAAAAGACTAAATATTGCCAAAACTTATGGATTATAGTTCACAAAATCGTAATTTTTGGCCTGCACGAAATTATTTGCAAAGAATTGAAATAACTAAATATGGAAAAAATTATGGGTTATAGCTCACGAAATTAAGATTTTTGGCCTCTATGGAAATATTTGCCAAATAATTAAAATAACTAAAAATGCCCAAAAAATCATATGTTATATAGCTCATGAAATGTTATATAGCTCATGAAATTATAAATTTTGGCCTTCAAAAAATTATTTTTAATGGGTCAAAATGACAAACAATGGCCGAAAATCATCGATTATAGCTCAAGAAATTGTGAAATTTGGCCTCCATGAAATTATTTGCCAACAGGCCAAATTGACTAAAAATGGCTAAACATCATGGGTTATAGCTCACAAAATCATCATTGTTGGTGTGCAAAAAAGTATTCATTAACAGGTCAAAACGACTAAATATGGCTAAAAATTGTGGGTTATGGTTCATAAAGTCGTGATTTTTGTCCTACATGAAATTATTTGCAAAGAATTGAAACAACTAAATATTGAAAAAATTATGGGTTATAGCTCATGAAATTTTGATTCTTGGCCTCTATGGAAATATTTGCCAAATAATTAAAATAACTAAAATGCCCAAAAATCATATGTTATATAGCTCATGAAATGTTATATAGCTCATGAAATTATAAATTTTGGCCTTCAAAAATTATTTTTAATGGGTCAAAATGACAAACAATGGCCGAAAATCATCGATTATAGCTCAAGAAATTGTGAAATTTGGCCTCCATGAAATTATTTGCCAACAGGCCAAATTGACTAAAAATGGCTAAACATCATGGGTTATAGCTCACAAAATCATCATTGTTGGTGTGCAAAAAAGTATTCATTAACAGGTCAAAACGACTAAATATGGCTAAAAATTGTGGGTTATGGTTCATAAAGTCGTGATTTTTGTCCTACATGAAATTATTTGCAAAGAATTGAAACAACTAAATATTGAAAAAATTATGGGTTATAGCTCATGAAATTTTGATTCTTGGCCTCTGCAAAATTATTTGCCACAAAATTGAAACAACTATCGTAAAAATTGTGGGTTACAACTCACGAAATCGTGAATTTTAGCGTTCGTGAAGTTATTTGACAAAGAATTAAAATAACTAAAAATGGCTAATAATCGTAAGCTATAGCCCACAAAATTGAGAACTTTGGCCTCTGCGAAATTATTTACCAATAGATTGAAACAACTAAAATAACTAAAAATGGGGCAAAAATCATGGGTTATAGCTTCCGAAATCGTGTATTTTGGCCTCCACGAAATATTTGCCACGAAGTTAAAACAAATAAAAATGGCTAAAAATCATGAGTTGTAGTTCGCGAAATCATAAACTTTGAGCTTCGCGTAGTTATAAGCCAATGGTTAAAACAACTAAAAATCGCCAAAAAATGTGGGTTATCGCTCATGAAATTTTAAATTTTAGCCTCCACGAAAGTATTTGCTAACATGTCGAAAAAACTAAAAATGGAAAAAACTCATAGATTATAGCTCGTGAAATCATGAATTTTTTCCTCCGCAAAATTATTTGCCAATAGGACGAAACGACAAAAAATGGCCAAAAATCGTGAGTTACAGCTCACAAAATTATAAATTTTGGCTTCTACAAAATTATTTGCCAATGGGTCAAAATAAATAAAAATGGCCAAAAATTACGAGTTCTAGCTCAAGAAATTGGGAATTTTAGCCTCCATAAAATTATTTGCCAATGGATTAAAATGATTAAAACTATTTAAAAATTATGGATTATTGCTCATGAAATTGTGACTCTTGACCTTCACGAACTTTATTGCCAACGAGTCAAAACCACAAAAAAGGCAAAAAAATCATCGTTTATAGCTCATAAAATCGTGAATTTTGCCCTCCATGAAATTATTTACCAAATAATTAAAACCACTAAAAATGGCCAAACATCATGGTTCACGAAATTATAAATTTTAGCCTCTGCAAAATTATTTTCCAACAGGTCGAAATGAATAAAAATGGCCAAAAAAATATGTGTTATAGCTCATGAAATTATAAATTTTGGCCTCTACAAAATTATTTACCAATGGATCAAAATGACTAAAAATGGACAAAAATTATTTGCCAACAAGTCTAATTCACAAAAATATCTAAAAATAGACTATAGCTTATGAAATCATGAAATTTGGCTTCCATAAAATTATTTGCCAACAAGTCTAATTCACAAAAAATATCTAAAAATCATGGGTTATAGCTCACAAAATCATGATTTTTGGCCTCTACAAAATTATTTGCCAAAAAATTATAACAACTTAATATGGCAAAAAATGTGGGTTATAGCTCACAAAATCGTGAATTTTAGCCTCTGTGAAGTTATTTGATAATGAATTAAAACAACTAAAAAACACCAATAATCATGAGTCATAGCCCATGAAATTGTGGACTCTGGCCTTTGTGAAATTATTTGCTAACAGGTTGAAACCACGGAAATAACTAAAAATGTGCAAAAATTATGGGTATAGCTCCTGAAATCGTGAATTTTGGCCTCTATAAAATTATTTGCTAAAGAATTAAAATAACTAAAAATGGCTAAAAATCATGAGTTGTAGCTCATGAAATCGTGAGCTTTGACCCATGAAATCATGAACTTTGACCTGCATGAAATTATATGCCAATAGGTTAAAACGACTAAAAATGGCCAAAAAATATGGGTTATAGCTCACAAACTTATTTGGCAACGGGATGAAAAGACTAAAAAGGGCCAAAACTCATAGATTAGAGTTCATGAAATCGTGAATTTTTTCCTCTACGAAATTATTGACCAATGAGTCAAAATGACTAAAAATAGACAATAATCACAAGTTATAACTTACAAAATTGTGAATTTTGGCCACTGTGAAATTATTTTCCAATGGGTCGAAATAAATAAAAATGGCCAAGAATAGTGAGTTATAGCTCATGAAGTTATGAATTTTAGCCTCTGCAAAATTATTTGCCAACAAGTCTAATTCACAAAAATATCTAAAAATCATGGGTTATAGCTCATGAAATCGTGAATTTTGCCCTCCATGAAATTATTTGCCAATGGGTCAAAATAAATAAAATGGCCAAAATTGTGGGTTATAGCTCATGAAATCGTGATTTTTGGTCTACGAAAATTATTTGCAAAGAATTGAAACAACCAAAATGGCTACAAATTGTGAGTTATATCTCAAAAATGTAATTTTGGCCTTTACAAAATTATTTTTAAAGGGTCGAAATGAATAAAATGGCCAAAAAATATTGGGTTATAGCTCACAAAATCGTGAATTTTGGCCTCTGTGAAATTATTTACCAATGAGAAAAATGACCAAAAATTATAAATTATAGCTCAAGAAATCGTGAAATTTGGCCACCATGAAATTATTTGCTAACAGGTTGAAACCACGGAAATAACTAAAAATGTGCAAAAATTATGGGTATAGCTCCTGAAATCGTGAATTTTGGCCTCTATAAAATTATTTGCTAAAGAATTAAAATAACTAAAAATGGCTAAAAATCATGAGTTGTAGCTCATGAAATCGTGAGCTTTGACCCATGAAATCATGAACTTTGACCTGCATGAAATTATATGCCAATAGGTTAAAACGACTAAAAATGGCCAAAAAATATGGGTTATAGCTCACAAACTTATTTGGCAACGGGATGAAAAGACTAAAAAGGGCCAAAACTCATAGATTAGAGTTCATGAAATCGTGAATTTTTTCCTCTACGAAATTATTGACCAATGAGTCAAAATGACTAAAAATAGACAATAATCACAAGTTATAACTTACAAAATTGTGAATTTTGGCCACTGTGAAATTATTTTCCAATGGGTCGAAATAAATAAAAATGGCCAAGAATAGTGAGTTATAGCTCATGAAGTTATGAATTTTAGCCTTCGCGAAATTTTTTGCCAACGAGTCAAAACCACAAAAAATGCCAAAAATCATCGTTTATAGCTCCTAAAATCATGAATTTTGTCCTGCACAAAATTATTTGTCAATGGGTCGAAATGACTAAATATGGCAAAATATTGTGGGTTATAGCGCATGAAATCGTGATTTTTGGTCTACGTAAAATTATTTGCAAAGAATTGAAACAACCAAAAATGGCTACAAATTGTGAGTTATATCTCAAAAAAATGTAATTTTTGGCCTTTACAAAATTATTTTTTAAAGGGTCGAAATGAATAAAAATGGCCAAAAATATTGGGTTATAGCTCACGAAATCGTAAATTTTGGCCTCTGTGAAATTATTTACCAATGAGAAAAAATGACCAAAAATTATAAATTATAGCTCAAGAAATCGTGAAATTTGGCCACCATGAAATTATTTGCGAACAGGTCAATTTGACTAAAAATAGCTAAATATCATGGGTTATTATAGCTCACAAAATCATGAATTTTGGGTTCCATAAAATTATTTTTCAAAGAATTAACATAGCAAAATAAGGCAAAAATTATGGGTTATAGCACACAAAATAGTGAATTTTAGCCTTCGCGAACTTATTTGACAAGGAATTAAAATAACTAAAAATGGCCAATAATCATGAGTTATATAGCCCACGAATTTATGGACTTTGGCCTTTGTGAAATTATATACCAATGGGTTGAAATAACTAAAACAACTAAAAATAGGGGAAAAATCATGGGTATAGCTCCCGAAATTGTGAATTTTAGCCTCCACGAGATTATTTGCCAAATAATTAAAATAATTCAATATAGCCAAAAATAATGAATTTTAGCTCAAGATATCGTGAACTTGGACCTTTGCAGAATTGTATGCTAACAGGTTGAAACCATTAAAATAGGCCAAAAATGTGGGTTATAGCTCACGAAATTTTGAATTTTGGCATTCACGAAATTATTCGCCAACGGGTCGAAAACACTGAAAATGGCCAAAACTCATAGCTCATAACTCATGAAATCACAAATTTTATCCTTCACAAATTTGTGAGTTTTGGCCTCCGTAAAATTATTTGCCAACAGGTCGAAATGAAGAAAAACCACCAAAACTCATGAGTTATAGCTCACAAAATTGTGAATTTTAGCCTCTATAAAATTATTTGCCAACGGGTTGAAACGACTAAAAATAGCAAAAAATCCTGAGTTATAGCTCATGAAATTGTGATCTTTGGCCTCCACAAATTTTTTTGCCAACGAGTCAAAACAACAAAAAAGGCAAAAATTTATTGTTTATAGCTCATGAAATCGTGAATTTTGGTCTCCACAAAATTATTTATCAACGGGTCGAAATGACTAAATATGGCCAAAAGTTGTGGGTTATAGCTCATGAAATCATGAGTTTTGACCTTCACGGAATTATTTGCCAAAGAATTAAAATAACTAAAAATACCCAAAAATTATGAGTTATAGCTCACGAAATTGTGAAATTTAGCCTCCACAAAATTATTTTTCTACGAGTCGAAATGAATAACAATGGCCTAAAATCATGGGTTATAACTCACTATATCATAAATTTTGGCATCTATGAAATTATTTGTCAATGGGTCAAAATGCCCAAAAATAGCCAAATAACATTGATTATGGCTCAAGAAATCATGATTATTGGCCTCCATAAAATTATTTGTTAACGGGTCAAAATGACTTAGTATGACCAAAAATTATGGGTTATAGATCACGAAATCGTGATTTTTGGCCTACGCGAAATTTTTTTGCAAAGAATTGAAATAACTAAATATGGCAAAAATTATGGGTTATAGCTCATAAAATCATGATTTTTGGCCTACGCAAAATTATTTACCAAAGAATTAAAAGAACTAATTATGGCCAAAAATCATGAGTTGTAGCTCACGAATTTGTGATTTTTTGCCTCTGCAAAATTATTTTCCAACAGATCAAAACAAACAAAATTGGCTAAAAATCATGGGTTGTAGCTCACGAAATCGTAAATTTTAGCCTTTATGAAATTATTGATCAATGGGTCAAAATGATTAAAAATGGCCATAAATAATAGATTATAGCTCAAGAAATTGTGAAATTTGGCCTCTATGAAATTATTTGCCAGCATGTCAAATAGACTAGAAATGTCCAAACATCATGGGTTATAGCTCACAAAATCATGATTTTCGATCTCCACAAACTTATTTGCCAAAAAATTGAGATAACTAAATATGGAAAAAATTGTGGGTTATAGCTTACAAAATAGTGACTTTTAAACCTCCGCAAAGTTATTTGTCAAAGAATTAAAACAACTAAAAATGGCCAATAATCATGAACTATAGTCCACGAAAATGTGGAATTGAGCCTTCACAAAAATATTTACCAAAGAATTAAAACAACTAAAATGGCCAAAAATCATGAGTTGTAGCTCACGAAATCGTAAATTTTAGCCTTTATGAAATTATTGATCAATGGGTCAAAATGATTAAAATGGCCATAAATAATAGATTATAGCTCAAGAAATTGTGAAATTTGGCCTCTATGAAATTATTTGCCAAAGATGTCAAATAGACTAGAAATGTCCAAACATCATGGGTTATAGCTCACAAAATCATGATTTTCGATCTCCACAAACTTATTTGCCAAAAAATTGAGATAACTAAATATGGAAAAAATTGTGGGTTATAGCTTACAAAATAGTGACTTTTAAACCTCCGCAAAGTTATTTGTCAAAGAATTAAAACAACTAAAAATGGCCAATAATCATGAACTATAGTCCACGAAAATGTGGAATTGAGCCTTCACAAAAATATTTACCAACAGGTCGAAATAACTGAGACAACTAAAAATGGAAAAAAAAATCATGGGTTATAGCTCATGAAGTCGTGAATTTTTGCCTCCCCAAAATTATTTGCCAAAAAATTAAAACAACTACAAATAGCCAAAAATCATGCATTCTAGCTCACGAAATCTTGAACTTTGACCTTCACTAAATTATACGCCAACGGGTTAAAATGACTAAAAATGGCCAAAAAATATGGGTTACAGCACATGAAATTTGAATTTTGTCCTCTATGAAATTATTTTCCAACGTGTTAAAATGAATAAAAATGGCCAAAAATACTGAGTTATAGCTTACAAAATCTTGATATTTGGTCCCCACAAAATTATTTGCCAAAGATTTGAAATAACTAAATATGGCCAAAAATTGTGGGTTATAGCGCACAAAAAAATTATTTTTGGCATCCGTCAAATTATTTTACAAAGAATTAAGACAGCTGAAAATGCCCAAAAAACATGATTTATTTCTCACAAAAATATGAATTTTAGCCTCCACAAAATTATTTGCCAATGCAAAATGAATAAAAATGACCAAAAATCATAGATTCTAGCCCATGAAATCGTGATTTTTGACATTCATGAAATTATTTTTCAACGGGTCAAAATGACTAAATATGGCCAAAAATCATGAGTTATAGCTCACTAAATTGTGAATTTTGGCCGCCAAAAAAGTATTTACCAACAAGTCGAAACGAATAAATATGGCTGAAAATCGTGAGTTATAGCTCAAGAAATCGTGAATTTTGACCTCCGAGAAATTATTTACCAAAGAATTGAATTAACTAAATATGGCCAAAATTTATGGGTTATAGCTCAAGAAATCATGAATCTTGGCATCTACGAAATTATTTGCCAAAGAATTAAAACAACAAAAAGGGGCAAAAAATGTGAGTTACAGCTCATGAAGTTATTTGGCCAAAACATCCTGAGTTATATAGCTCATAAAATTATGAATTTTGGTCTCCATGAAATTAATAGCCAAATAATTGAAACAACTAAATATAGCTAAAAGTTGTGGGTAATATCTTACGAAATCTTGTGAAATCGTGACTTTTGGTGTCCCTGAAATTATTTGCATAGAATAAAGAAACTAAATGTGCAAAATATCATGAGTTATAGCTCACGAAATTGTGAATTTTGGCCTCCACGAAATTATTAGCCAAAGAATTAAAATAACTAAAAATGGCTAAAATTGTGACTTCCTCATGAAACTGTATCATTTGCCTTCGTGAATTATTTGCTAACGGGTTGAAACGAATAAAAATGGCGAAAAATCATAGTTTAGAACTTATGAAATCGTGAATTTGGCCTTCATGAAATATTTGTCAACTGGTCAAAATGAATAAATATAGCAAAAAATTGTGTGTTATAGCAAACGAAATCGTGATTTTTGGCATCCACGAAATTATTTGCCAAAGAATTTAAACAACTAAAAATGGCCAAAATTCATGGGTTATAGATCACAAACTTATGAACATTGGCTTATATGAAATTATTTGCCAAAGAATTAAAATAATTAATTATGGCAAAAAATCAAGACTTATAGCTCATGAAATTGTGAATTTTGGCCTCCACAAAATTATTTGCCAACAGGTCGAAATGAATAAAAATGGCCGAAAATCATGAGTTATTGCTCTTGAAATCGAGAATTTTGGCCTCTAGTAAATTATTTACCAAAGAATTGAAACAATTAAATATGCTCAAAAATTGTGGGTTATAGTTCACAAAATCGTGATTTTTGGCATCCACGAAATTATTTGCCAAAGAATTAAAACAATGAAAAATGGCCGAGAAATGTGAGTTATAGCTCACGAATTATTTGTCCAAAAAATCATTGATTGTACCTCATGAAATCATGAATTTTGGCCCTCGCGAAATTATTCACCAACGGGTTGAAACAACTAACGTTTGCTAAAAATCATAGGTTACAGCTCATCAAATTGTGAATTTTGGCATCTGCGAAATTATTTACCAATAGGTTGTAATGACTAAAAATGGCCAAAAATTATGGATAATAGCCTATAAAATTATGAATTTTGGCCTCTACAAAATTATTTGCTAGCGGATCAAAACGACAAAAATGGCTAAAAATTAGTGGTTCTAGTCTACTAAATCTTGATTTTTGGCCCTCGCAAAATTATTTACTAATGGGCCGAAATGAATAAAAATTGTAAAAAATTATGGGTTATAGCTTACAAAATCGTGAACTTTGGCATTCACAAAATTATTTATCAATGGATCGGAAAGACTAAAAATGGCTAAATATCATAGGTTATAGGTCACGAAATCGTAAATTTTGACCACTATGAAACTATTTGCCAACGAGTCAAACTGACTAAAAATAGTAAAAAAATCATAGACTATAGCTCAAGAAATCGTGAAATTTGGCCTGCACGAAATTATTTGCCAACAGGTCAAATTGACTAAAAATGGCAATAAATCGTGGGTTATAGCTTACAAAATCATGATTTTTGGCCTCCACGAAATTATTTGCCAAAGAATTAAAATAACTAAAAATGGCCAAAAAATGTAGGTTGTAGGCCATGAAATCTTGAATATTGGCCCATGCAAAATTATTCGCCATAGGGTCAAAATGAGTAAGATTTGCCAAAAATCATGGGTTATAGCTCATCAAATTGTGAACTTTAGCCTCCGTGAAACTATTTGCTAACGAGTAGAAATGACTAAAAATGGCCGAAAATTATGGATAACAGCTTATAAAATTATGAATTTTGGCATCTGCGAAATTATTTACCAACGGATCAAAATAACTAAAATGGCTAAAAATTAGTGGTTCTAGTCTACTAAATCTTGATTTTGGCCCTCATAAAATTATTTACTAATGGGCGAAATGAATAAAAATTGTAAAAATTATGGGTTATAGCTTACAAAATCGTGAACTTTGGCATTCACAAAATTATTTATCAATGGATCGGAAAGACTAAAAATGGCTAAATATCATAGGTTATAGGTCACGAAATCGTAAATTTTGACCACTATGAAACTATTTGCCAACGAGTCAAACTGACTAAAAATAGTAAAAAAATCATAGACTATAGCTCAAGAAATCGTGAAATTTGGCCTGCACGAAATTATTTGCCAACAGGTCAAATTGACTAAAAATGGCAATAAATCGTGGGTTATAGCTTACAAAATCATGATTTTTGGCCTCCACGAAATTATTTGCCAAAGAATTAAAATAACTAAAAATGGCCAAAAAATGTAGGTTGTAGGCCATGAAATCTTGAATATTGGCCCATGCAAAATTATTCGCCATAGGGTCAAAATGAGTAAGATTTGCCAAAAATCATGGGTTATAGCTCATCAAATTGTGAACTTTAGCCTCCGTGAAACTATTTGCTAACGAGTAGAAATGACTAAAAATGGCCGAAAATTATGGATAACAGCTTATAAAATTATGAATTTTGGCATCGGTAAAATTATTCATCAACAGGTCGATACCACTAAAAACGGATAAAAATTGTCGGTTACAGCTTACCAAATCTAATTTTTGGCCCCGCAAAATTATTTGCCAACGGGCTAAAATGAATAAAAATGGCCAAAATTTTTGAATTATAGCTCATGAAATCTTGATTTTTGGCCTGCAAGAAACTGTTATCCAATGGGTCAAAATAACTAAAAATGGGCAGAAATCATGGTTTATTGCTAACAAAATTATGAATTGTGGCGTCCAGAAATTTATTTGCCAATGGGTCGAAAGGACAAAAAATGTCAGAAATTATAGATTACAGCTTAAGAAATCATGAATTTTGTCCTCCATGAAATTATTTGCAAACGGGTTGGAACAACTGCAAATGGCCAAAAATCGCGAGTTATAGCTCACAAAATTATGAATTTTGGCCTCCATAAACTTATTTACCAACGGGTCAAAATGAATAAAAATGGCTAACAATCGTGGTTATGCTCATGAAATTGTGAATTTTAGCATCGATAAAATTATTTACCAACGGATCAAAATAACTAAAAATGGCTAAAAATTAGTGGTTCTAGTCTACTAAATCTTGATTTTTGGCCTCCACGAAATTATTTGCCAACGGGCTAAAATGAATAAAATGGCCAAAATTTTTGAATTATAGCTCATGAAATCTTGATTTTTGGCCTCCATGAAACTATTTGCCAACGGGTCAAAATGACTAAAAATGGCCAAAATTATGGGTTATAGCTTACAAAATCATGATTTTGGCCTCCATAAACTTATTTACCAACGGGTCAAAATGACTAAAAATAGCCAAAAATCATAGATTGTAGCTCAAGAAATTATAAATTTTGGTCTCCACAAAATTATTTGCAAACGGGTTGGAACAACTGCAAATGGCCAAAAATCGCGAGTTATAGCTCACAAAATTATGAATTTTGGCCTCCATAAACTTATTTACCAACGGGTCAAAATGAATAAAAATGGCTAACAATCGTGGTTATGCTCATGAAATTGTGAATTTTAGCATCGATAAAATTATTTACCAACGGATCAAAATAACTAAAAATAGCCAAAAATTATGGGTTATAGCTCATGAAACTGTGACTTTTGGCCACCGTGAAATTTTTGCCAACTAACCAAAACAAAAAAAAGGCCAAAATTAGTAGTTCATAGCTCATGAAGTCATGAATTTTGGCCTCCATGAAACTATTTGTCAATGGATCAAAATAACTAAATATGACCAAACTTTGTGGGTTATAGCTCATGAAATCATAATTTTCGGCCTACATGAAATTATTTGCCAAAGAATTGAAACAAGTAAATATGGCAGAAATTTGGTGTTATAGCTCATGAAATCATGATTTTTGGCCTCCTAAAAATTATTTGTTAAAGAATTTAAATAACTAAAAATACTAAAAAATTGTGAGTTATAGGTCATGAAATTGTTAATTTTTACCTCCGTAAAATTATTTGTCAACGGGTCAAAATGAATAAAAATGACTACAAATCATGGGTTATAGCTCAAGAAATTATAAATTTTGGCATGTGCAAAATTATTTGCCAACGGGTCAAAATGACTAAAAATAGCCAAAAATCATAGATTGTAGCTCAAGAAATAGTGAAATTCGACCTCCACGAAACTATTTGCCAACTGGTCAAATTGACTAAAAATAGCTATAAATCGTGGGTTACAGCTCATAAAATAATAATTTTTTCCCTATGTAAAATTATTTGCTAAAGAATTGAAGTAACTAAAAATGACCAAAAATCATTAGTTCCTCACGAAATTAGGAATTTTGGCCTACGTGAAATTATTTGCCACTGGGTTGCAACGACCAAAAATAGCCAAAAATCATGGGTTGTAGCTCGTAAGATTAGGATTTTTAGCTTGCAAGAAGAAATTAGCCAACAGGTCAAAACGACTAAAAATGGCAAGAAATCGTGGGTTATAGTTAATGAAATTGTGAATTTTTGCGTCCACAAAATTATTTTCCAACGGGTTGAAAAGGCTAAAAATGCCCAAAATTTATAGATTATAGCGTATAAAATCGTGAATTTTGTCCTCCAGGAAATTATTTGCCACCGGGTTGCAACGACCAAAATAGCCAAAAATCATGGGTTGTAGCTCGTAAGATTAGGATTTTAGCTTGCAAGAAGAAATTAGCCAACAGTCAAAACGACTAAAAATGGCAAGAAATCGTGGGTTATAGTTAATGAAATTGTGAATTTTAGTATCCATAAAATTATTTACCAACGGATCAAAATAACTAAAATGGCCAAAATTTTTGAATTATAGCTCATGAAATCTTGATTTTTGGCCTCCTCAAAATTATTTGCCAATGGGTCAAAATAACTAAAATGGGCGAAATCATGGTTTATTGCTAACAAAATTATGAATTTTGGCCTCCATAAACTTATTTACCAACGGGTCAAAATGACTAAAAATGGCAAGAAATCGTGGGTTATAGCTCACAAAATCGTAAATTTTGGCCCTCATAAAATTATGAATTTTGGCCTCCATGAAACTATTTGCCAACGGGTTGAAACAACTGAAACAACTAAAATGGCCAAAAATCATGGGTTATAGCTCACAAAATTATGAATTTTGGCCTCCATAAACTTATTTACCAACGGGTCAAAATGAATAAAATGGCTAACAATCGTGGTTATGCTCATGAAATTGTGAATTTTAGCATCGATAAAATTATTTACCAACGGATCAAAATAACTAAAATAGCCAAAATTATGGGTTATAGCTCATGAAGCTGTGACTTTTGGCCACCGTGAAATTTTGCCAACTAACCAAAACAAAAAAGGCCAAAATTAGTAGTTCATAGCTCATGAAGTCATGAATTTTGGCCTCCATGAAACTATTTGTCAATGGATCAAAATAACTAAATATGACCAAACTTTGTGGGTTATAGCTCATGAAATCATAATTTTCTACCTACATGAAATTATTTGCCAAAGAATTGAAACAAGTAAATATGGCGAAATTTGGTGTTATAGCTCATGAAATCATGATTTTGGCCTCCTAAAATTATTTGTTAAAGAATTTAAATAACTAAAAATACTAAAAATTGTGAGTTATAGGTCATGAAATTGTTAATTTTACCTCAGTAAAATTATTTGTCAACGGGTCAAAATGAATAAAAATGACTACAAATCATGGGTTATAGCTCAAGAAATTATAAATTTTGGCATGTGCAAAATTATTTGCCAACGGGTCAAAATGACTAAAAATAGCCAAAAATCATAGATTGTAGCTCAAGAAATAGTGAAATTCGACCTCCACGAAACTATTTGCCAACTGGTCAAATTGACTAAAAATAGCTATAAATCGTGGGTTATAGCTCATGAAATCATGAATTTTGTCCTCCATGAAATTATTTGCTAAAGAATTGAAGTAACTAAAATGACCAAAATCATTAGTTCCTCACGAAATTAGGAATTTTGGCCTCACGTGAAATTATTTGCCACTGGGTTGCAACGACCAAAAATAGCCAAAAATCATGGGTTGTAGCTCGTAAGATTAGGATTTTTAGCTTGCAAGAAGAAATTAGCCAACAGTCAAAACGACTAAAAATGGCAAGAAATCGTGGGTTATAGTTAATGAAATTGTGAATTTTAGTATCCATAAAATTATTTACCAACGGGTCAAAATGACTAAAAATGGCCAAAATTATAGTTTATAGCTCATAAAATCATGAGTTTTGGCCTTCACAAAATTATTTGCCAACGAGTCAAAATGACTAAAAATAGCCAAAAATCATGTGTTATAGCTCATGAAATCGTGAATTTTGGCCTCACGTGAAATTATTTGCCAACGGGTCAAAATGAATAAAATGGCCAAAAATCACGAGTAAGTTCATGAAATTGTGAATTTTAGTATCCGCAAAATTATTTACCAATGGGTCGAAATGACTAAACGTAGCTAAAAATCATGGGTTATAGCTCGTAAGATTAGGATTTTAGCTTGCAAGAAGAAATTAGCCAACAGTCAAAACGACTAAAAATGGCAAGAAATCGTGGGTTATAGTTAATGAAATTGTGAATTTTTCGTCCACAAAATTATTTTCCAACGGGTTGAAAAGGCTAAAAATGCCCAAAATTTATAGATTATAGCGTATAAAATCGTGAATTTTGTCCTCCAGGAAATTATTTGCCAACGAGTCAAAATGACTAAAAATAGCCAAAAATCATGTGTTATAGCTCATGAAATCGTGAATTTTGGCCTCCGTGAAATTATTTGCCAACGAGTCAAAATGACTAAAAATAGCCAAAAATCATGGGTTATAGTTCACAAAATTATGAATTTTAGCCTCCATGAAATTATTTACCAATGGGTCGAAATGACTAAACGTAGCTAAAAATCATGGGTTATAGCTCATGAAATCATGACTTTTGGCCTCCGCAAAATATTTCGCCAACGAGTCAAAATTAGGAAAAGGCCAAAAATTATAGTTTATAGCTCATGAAATCGTGAATTTTCGCCTCCATTAAATTATTTGACAACGAGTCAAAATGACTAAATATGGCAAGTTCGCGGGTTATAGCTTACAAAATCGTGATTTTTTGCCTCTGCCAAATTATTTGTCAAAGAATTGAAATAACTAAATGTGGCAAAAATTATGGATTATAGCTCCTGAAATCGTGACTTTTAGCCTCCCCGAAAATTACTTGCCAAAGAATTAAAACAACTAGAAATGGCCAAAATCGTGAGTTATAGCCCAAGAAATTATAAATTTTGGTCTCCACAAAATTATTTGCCAACGGGTTGAAACAAATAAAAATGGCGAAACATCATGGGTTATATCTCACAAAATCGTAAATTTTGGCCCTCATAAAATTATTTGCCAATGGGTCAAAATGACTAAAAATGGATAAAAATCATATAGTATGGCTTAAGAAATCATGAAATTTGGCCTTCAAGAAATTATTCGCTAACAAGTCAAATTGACCAAAAATGGCCATAAATCGTCACTTATAGCTCACAAAATCCAGATTTTTTACCTCTGTGAAATTATTTGCCAAAGAATTGAAACAACTAAATATCACAAAAAATGTGGGTTATCACCCACGAAATCATGAAGTTTGTCCTCTATAAAATTATTTGCAAAAGAATTAAAACAACTAAAAATGATGAATAATTGTGAGCTATAGCCCACGAAAATTGTGAACTTTGGCCTTCGCAAAATTATTTTTCAACGGGTTGAAACAACTGAAACAACTAAAAATAGGCAAAAATCATGGGCTGTAGCTAACAAAATCATAATTTTCATCACCATGAAATCATTTGCTGAAGAATTAAAATAACTAAAAATGGCCAAAAATAATGAGTTGTAACGTAAGAAATCGTGCACTTTGATCTTCATGAAGTTATTTGCCAACAGGTTGAAACAACTAAAAATGGCCAAAAAATTAATAGGTTATAACTCATAAAATCATGGATTCTATCCTCCATGAAAATATTTGCTAGCGGGTTGAAATTACTAAATATTGCAAAAATTCATTGGTTATAACTGGTGAAATTGTAATTTTTAGTCTTTGAAAAATTATTTGCTTAAGAATTTAAACAAATAAAAATAGCCAAAAATCATGAATATTGGCCCTCACGAAATTATTCGCCAACGGGTCGAAATAACTAAAAATGGCCAAAAATCATGTGTTATAGCTCATGAAATCATGAAATTTGGCCTCCGTGAAATTATTTGCCAACGAGTCAAAATATAAAAAAAGGCCAGAAATCAAAGTTTATAGCTCATAAAATCATGAGTTTTGGCCTTCACAAAATTATTTGTCTTCGGGTCGAAACGACTAAATATGGCCAAAATTGTGGGTTATCGCTCACGAAGTCGTGATTTTTAGCCTCTGTGAAATTCTTTGCCAAGGAATTAAAACAACTAAAAATGGCAAAAAATCATGGGTTATAGTTCACAAAATTATGAATTTTCACCTCTGCGAGATTATTTGCCTATGGGTCGAAATGACTAAATATGATTAACAATTATGGGTTATAGCTCACGAAATCGTGTTTTTTGGCCTCCTCAAAATTATTTGCTAGCGAATTGAAATAGATAAATATGGCAAATAGTTGTGGGTTATAGCTCACGAAATCGTTATTTTTAGCCTCCATGAAACTGTTTGTCAAATAACTAAAACAACTAAAAATGACCAAAAAATGTGAGATATTACTCACAAAATTGTGAATTTTTGCCGCCGCAAAATTATTTGCCAACGGGTTGAAACAACTAAAATGGCCAAAAATTAATAGGTTATAACTCATAAAATCATGGATTCTATCCTCCATGAAAATATTTGCTAGCGGGTTGAAATTACTAAATATTGCAAAAATTCATTGGTTATAACTGGTGAAATTGTAATTTTAGTCTTTGAAAAATTATTTGCTTAAGAATTTAAACAAATAAAAATAGCCAAAAATCATGAATATTGGCCCTCACGAAATTATTTACCAAAGAATTGAAACAACTAAAATGGCCAAAAATCATGTGTTATAGCTCATGAAATCATGAAATTTGGCCTCCGTGAAATTATTTGCCAACGAGTCAAAATATAAAAAGGCCGAAATCAAAGTTTATAGCTCATAAAATCATGAGTTTTGGCCTTCACAAAATTATTTGTCTTCGGTCGAAACGACTAAATATGGCCAAAATTGTGGGATATAGCTCACAAAATCGTGAATTTTGGCCTTCACAAAATTATGAATTTTAGCCTCTGTGAAATTCTTTGCCAAGGAATTAAAACAACTAAAAATAGGCAAAAATCATGGGTTATAGTTCACAAAATTATGAATTTTCACCTCTGCGAGATTATTTGCCTATGGGTCGAAATGACTAAATATGATTAACAATTATGGGTTATAGCTCACGAAATCGTGTTTTTTGGCCTCCTCAAAATTATTTGCTAGCGAATTGAAATAGATAAATATGGCAAATAGTTGTGGGTTATAGCTCACGAAATCGTTATTTTTAGCCTCCATGAAACTGTTTGTCAAATAACTAAAACAACTAAAAATGACCAAAAAATGTGAGATATTACTCACAAAATTGTGAATTTTTGCCGCCGCAAAATTATATGCCAATAGGTTGAAGCGACTAAAAATAGCTAAAAAGTTATAGATTATAGCTTAAGAAATCATGAAGTTTGGCCTCCACAAAATTATTTGCAAACGAGTAAAAATGACTAAAAATAGCTAAAAATCATGGGTTATAGCACACAAAATCATGATTTTTGGTCTCCACGAAAATATTTGCCAAAGAATAGAAACCAATAAAAATGGGTAAACATCGTTGGTTATAGCTCATGAAATCATGAATTTTGGCCTCCGTGAAATTATTTGCCAAAGAATTGAAACAACTAAAAATGGTAAAAAAATCGTGGGTTATAGCTCACAAAATCGTGAATTTTGGGCTCCTTGAAATTATTTGCTAAAAAAATTTTAAATGGCAAAAAAATCATGGGTTATAGCTCACAAAATCGTGAATTTTGGCCTTTTAAAATTATTAGCATAAGAATTAAAACATCTAAAAATGGGGAAAAATCACGCACTATAGCTAACAAAATTGTGAATTTTATCCTCCATAAAATTATTTGCGTAAGAATTGAAACAACTAAAATTAGCTAAAAATCATGGGTTATAACACACAAAATTGTGATTGTTAGCCTCCACGAAATTATTTACCAAAGAATTGAAACAACTAAAATTACCAAAATTCATAGGTTATAACTCATAAAATTATGAACATTGGCCTTTGTGAAATTATTTGCCAACGGGTTGAAACGAATAAAAATGACTAAAAATAACTAAAATGGCCAAAAATCATGAGTTATAACTCACAAAATCGTGAATTTTGGCCTCCACAAAATTATTTGCCAACCGGTTGAAACGAATAAAAATGACTAAAATAGCTAAAAGTTATAGATTATAGCTTAAGAAATCATGAAGTTTGGCCTCCACAAAATTATTTGCAAGCGAGTAAAATGACTAAAATAGCTAAAAATCATGGGTTATAGCACACAAAATCATGATTTTTGGTCTCCACGAAAATATTTGCCAAAGAATAGAAACCAATAAAAATGGGTAAACATCGTTGGTTATAGCTCATGAAATCATGAATTTTGGCCTCCGTGAAATTATTTGCCAAAGAATTGAAACAACTAAAAATAGCCAAAAATTATAGGTTATAGCTCACAAAATCGTGAATTTTGGGCTCCTTGAAATTATTTGCTAAAAAATTTTAAATGGCAAAAAAATCATGGGTTATAGCTCACAAAATCGTGAATTTTGGCCTTTTAAAATTATTAGCATAAGAATTAAAACATCTAAAAATGGGGAAAAATCACGCACTATAGCTAACAAAATTGTGAATTTTATCCTCCGCAAAATTATTTGCAGAAGAATTGAAACAACTAAAATTAGCTAAAAATCATGGGTTATAACACACAAAATTGTGATTGTTAGCCTCCACGAAATTATTTACCAAAGAATTGAAACAACTAAAAATTACCAAAATTCATAGGTTATAACTCATAAAATTATGAACATTGGCCTTTGTGAAATTATTTGCCAGCAGGTTGTAATGACTATAAATGACCAAAAAATGTGGGTTATAGCTCATGAAATTAAAAATTTTGATCTCCATAAAATTATGTGCTAATGAGTTGAAATGAATAAAAATAGCCAAAAATTGTGGGATATAGCTCACAAAATCCAGATTTTTGACTTTTGCAAAATTAATTGCCGAAGAATTAAAGCAACTAAATATGGCCAAATATCATGAGTTATAGCTCACGAAATTATGAATTTTAGCCTCCATGAAATTATTTGCCAACGGGTGGAAATTACTAAATATTGCCAAAAATTATGGGTTATTGCTCACGAAATCGTGATTTTTGGCCTCAACGAAATTACTTACCTAATAATTGAAACAAACTAAAAATAGCTAAAAATTAAGGGTTACAGCACACGAAAGTGTGACCTATGACATTCGCAAAATTATTTGCTAAGGGATTGAAATGACTAAAAATTGCCAAAAACATGGGTTATAGCTCTTGTACTTGTGAATTTTGGCCTCCACAAAATTATTTGCCAAATGATTGAAACAACTAAATTTGTAAAAAATTATGGATTATAGCTCACGAAATTGTAATTTTTGGTGTTCATAAAATTATTTGCCAAAGAATTAAAATAAATAAAAATGGCTAAAAATCATGAGTGTTATTTCTCACGAATTTGTGAATTTTGGCCTGCTTAAAATTATTTGCCAACTAGTCAAAACGAAAAAAATAGTCAAAAATTATGGGTTATTGCTCATGAGATATTACTTTTGGGCCTTTGCAAACCTATTTGCCAAACAATTGAAACAGCTAAAAATGGCCAAAAATCATGAGTTATAACTCACAAAATCGTGATTGTTTGTTTGCACGAAACTATTAGTCAAAGGGTTGAAATGACTAAAAATGGTAAAAAATCAAGGGTTATAGCTCATGAAATAGTGAATTTTGGCCTTCACAAAGTTGTTTGCCAACGGGTAGAAACAACTAAATATTGCCAAATTTTGTGGGTTGTAGCTCACGAAATTGTGATTTTTAGCCTCCGCGAAATTATTTTCCAAAGAATTGAAACAACAAAAATGACCAAAAAATGTGAGTTGCTCAAAAAATTATGAAGTTTGGCCTCAGCGAAATTATTTGCCAACGGGTTGCAATGACTAAAAAATGGCCAACGGGTCGAAATGACTAAAAATGGTGAAAATCATGTGTCATAACTGATCAAATTGTGAATTTTTACCTCCATGAAATTATTTGTTGACAAGGGTTGAAAAGACTAAAAATGGATAAATATTGTGGGTAATAGCACATGAAATTATTAATTCTTCCCTCCGCAAACTTATTTGCCAACAAGTCGAGACGACTAAAATTTGCCAAAAATCATGGGTTACAGCTCATTAATCATGAATTTTGACCTCTGTAAATATATTTGTCAACGGGTAGAAATGACTAAAAATGGCCAAAATTTTTGGATAATAGCTTGTTAAATTATGAAATTTAGCCTCTGAAAATTATTTGCCAACTGGTTGAAACGAATAAAAATGACTAAAAATTGTGAGTTATAGGTCACTAAATCATGGTTTACACCTTAGAAGATCAATAATTTTGGCCTCCAAGAAGTTATTTGCTAAAGAATTGAAACAACTAAAAATGGTCGGAAAATCTCGTGTTATAGCTCACGAAATTGTGAATTTTAGCCTCTGCAAAATTATTTGCCAAGGGGTCAAAATCACTAAAAATGATACAAAAATCTTGGGTAATAACTCATTAAATCATGAATTTTGACCTCTGTAAATATATTTGTCAACGGGTAGAAATGACTAAAAATGGTAAAAATCAAGGGTTATAGCTCATGAAATCATGAATTTTAGCCTCTGCAAAATTATTTGCCAACAAGTCGAGACGACTAAAATTTGCCAAAAATCATGGGTTCTGACTCATTAATCATGAATTTTGACCTCTGTAAATATATTTGTCAACGGGTAGAAATGACTAAAATGGCCAAAATTTTTGGATAATAGCTTGTTAAATTATGAAATTTAGCCTCAAAATTATTTGCCAACCTGGTTGAAACGAATAAAAATGACTAAAAATTGTGAGTTATAGGTCACTAAATCATGGTTTACACCTTAGAAGATCAATAATTTTGGCCTCCAAGAAGTTATTTGCTAAAGAATTGAAACAACTAAAAATGGTCGGAAAATCTCGTGTTATAGCTCACGAAATTGTGAATTTTAGCCTCTGCAAAATTATTTGCCAAGGGGTCAAAATCACTAAAAATGATACAAAAATCTTGGGTAATAACTCATTAAATCATGAATTTTAGCCTCCATTAATTTATTACCAACGGGTCAAAATGACTAAATATAGCTAAAAATTATGGGTTATAGCTCACGAAATCATGATTTTAGACCCAACAAGTCGAAATGACTAAAGTTGGCCAAAATTATGGGCTATAGCTCTTGAATTCGTGAATTTTGGCGTCAACAAAAGTATTTGCCGATAGGTCAAAATAACAAAATGGCAAAAAATCATCAATTATAGCTCATGAAATCATGATTTTTCGCGTCCCCAAAATTATTTGTCAATAGGCCAAATCAACTACATATGGCAAAAAATTACTCAACAAATTATGATTTTAGCCTCCGCGAAGTTCTATGCTAAAGAAATCAAACAACTAAAAATAGCCAAAAATTATAGGTTATAGCTCACGAAATCATGAATTTGACTTCTGTAAAACTATTTTCCTAAGTATCAAAACAACTAAAAATGGTCAAAATTTGTAGATTATAGCTCCTGAAATCATGAATTTTGGCTTGCATGAAATTATTTTCCAATGGGTCCAAACAACCAAAAATAGCCAAAAAATTGTGTGTCATAATACAAGACATCGTAATTTATCCTCCACAAAATTATTTACCAAAGTATTGAAACAACTAAAAATAACCAAAGTCGTGAGTTATTGCTTGCGAAATCGTGAACTTTCGGTTTAGAGAAGTCATTTGCCAATGGGTGGAAATGGCAAAAAAATAGCCAAAAGTCAATAGTTAGAGCCTATCAAATCATGAATTTTAACTTTCGCGAAATTATTTACCAACGGGTCGAAACAACTAAAAATGGCCAAAAAGATGTGGGTTATAGGTCATGAAATAGTGAATTTTGACTTTTGCAAAATTATTTGCTAATGGGTTGACATGACTAAATTGGCAAAAAATCATGGCTTATAGCTTATGATACCATGAACCTTGGCCTATGTGAAATTATTTGCCAACGGATCGAAATGACTAAAAATAACTAAAAATTGTGGCTTATAGCTCATCATATTGTGAATTTTTGCCTCCACAAAATTATTAGCTAATGAATCAAAAGGACTAAAAATGGCCAAAAACTATGGGTTATAGATAATGAAATCTTAAATTTTTTCTCTCTACAAAATTATTTGCCAGCGAGTCAAAATTGTTAGTTCTCTTGTTTTGATGATGATTTACAAACACCATTTTTGGTACTAATTGCTTGTTGAGTGATATTGTAGATTACAAGTTATTCAAGCAATTTAGTGCCTTAATTGGAGGATTGGATGGAACATGAAGCTACAATGATGATATCTAGGAGGTGGAGGCAAATTGGTGAAGCAAAGCTATCAAGAGCCAAAAACAATAGGCAAAAGCTTCATCAAGATTCAAGCAAATATCAATTTCAAGATATTGTACTTACATGAGTGAGATATTTGCAATTCTTTATTTCTCTCTAGTACTTAATGTAGGCTAGTAGCAAGTTAGATAACATTTAAAGTTATTGGGATAGCACACTCACACATTTTCAATACTCGTATTTTGATACTTTTGATAAACGATGAGATTTAACAAATCTGAGGACCTTTTGCAAAATATCTTTTCAAACATGCACGAACATGCATACACACTTTTGGTTTCTATTGCAAAACAAGTTAAAATTGAGAATTTATTGTATTCATGGTTTATTGACTTTATCACATTAATTTATATCTTATATAAAGTCCATAAACCAAATCACAAGATCTCAATACTTGTTCATGTTCAAAATCATGCTTTTCACATATCGTATTTTTCATGATTTTGCAAAACAGATGAGTTTTAACAATTGGAAAATGCAATTTAAAAATTTCTTTGTTTACATGTTTATCTTTATATATACAAACATTTTCTCAATTTTACTAATTTTGGAGTTGTTTTGTTATTTTCAATTGAGTTTACAAAAGAAGTTTTCAGCAGTTTTTAGAAACTGTTTATCTGTGTTCAAATACTTATTTCTCACAAATGGGAAGTGATATTTCAGAAAATTATTTCTCTAACATGTTCATATACATGTTTAGAAACATCTCTCAAAATTTCATGATTTTTGGAGTTGATTTACTATTTTTAATTTATTTTACAAAGCCATATACGCAGATTTCCAGGTTTCTGAAATTTTCGGTACTGTTCACGGTCGTCCGCTACAGTGACCGTTGCCTAACGGCTATTTCCAGTTTTCATTTTTTAGTCATTTTTGCTGGGATTTTCTTGGGTTTTGGGCTTTGTTTCTTCATCCTATATATACCCCATGCCCTCATTTATTTCAAACACAATCAAGAAGATTTTAAACACATTTTTGAAGAGTTTTGGTGTTTATTGAGCTCAAATTTTCATTTGATTTCACACTTACAAATTTCACATCACAAGATTCATTTGAAATCTCTTGCTCTTGCCATAGGGCTGTTGTAAGAGAGAGTTTTTCTTCCATTTGTGACTGTGGAGAGCTTGATCTCGTGGAGATCTATTGTGTTGGTTGTGAGATCTCAAGTGGAGATCGTTGTGTAGAAGTTCCGGCTTCCAAACCGGATTGTGATAGTGAAATTCTCCTCGAAAGTGGGGAGCGGGGACGTAGGTCAGCGGACCGAACCTCGTGAACATATCGTGTGTCATCATATTGGCTAACTATCTCTAACCTCTCTCTCTTTATTGCTATTTTGTTAATTTTAGTTGGTAAATTGCATTGATCATTTTAAATTGCACATTTATTGTCAAATAGCCCTATTCACCACCCCCCCCCCCTCTAGGGCATTTTCAAAAATGACCAAATATGGCCAAAATTGTAGGTTATAACTCGAGGAATCGTGATTTTTTATGGCCTCCAAAAAATTATTGCCAAAGAATTAAAACAACTAAAAATGGTTTAAAATTATAGATTATAGCTCACAAAATCATGAGTCTTGACTCCACGAAATTATTTTCCAAAGAATTGAAACAAATAAAAATGGCCGAAAATCATGAATTATAGCTACCGAAATCATAATTTTGGTTTCACAAAATTATTTGCCAAAAGGTCAAAATGACTACATTTGGCCCAAATTCTTGGGTTATAGCTCATGAAATCATGAATTTTGGTCTTCACAAAATTATTTGTTAACGGGTCAAATGAACTAAATGTGGCAAAAAAATCATGGATTTATAGCTCATGAAATCCTGATTTTTAGCGTTTACAAAATTATTTGCTAAAGAATTAAAACAACTAAAACTGGTGAAAAACCGTGGGTAATAGGTCACGAAATCATGAATTTTGACTTCCGCAAAATTATTTGCCAATGTATCGAAACGATTAAAAATTATAAAAAATTATAGATTATAGCTCATAAAATCGTGAATTTTGGCCTGCACAAAATATTTGCTAAGACGTCGAAGCGACTAAAAATGGCCAAAATTTCTTGGTTACATAGCTCATGAAATCATGATATTTCGCCACGAAGGCGTCGAAATGACTAAAAATGGCTAAAATTCCTGGGTTACATTAGCTCACAAAATCGTGATTTTTGCCCCAAAGAAATTATTTACCAAAGAATTCTAACAAATAAAAACGACCAAAATCATGGGTTATAGCTCACGAAATCGTGAATTTTGCCTTCACGAAATTATTTACCAACAGAGCAAAATAATTAAAAATGACCAAAATTATGGGTAATAGCTCATGAAATCATGATTATTGGCCTCTACGAAATTATTTGCCAACAGGTCAAAATGACTAAAAATGGCCAAAATTTATAGATTATAGCTTATGATCGTGAATTCTGCCCTCCACAAAATTATTTGCCAACGGCTTGAGACTACTAAAAGTGGATAAAAATAATGGATAATAGCTCACAAAATTGTGATTTTTGTCCTCCCCGAAAGTTTTTGCCAAAGAGTTGAAACAACTAAATATGGCCAAAAAATGGATTATAGTCATGAAATCGTGATTTTTAGCCTCTGCGAAATTATTTGCTAGAGAATTATAACACCTAAAATGGCCAAATTTTGTGGATTATAGCTCACGAAATCATAATTTTTGGCAACTAAAAAATTATTTGCCATAGAATTGAAACAGCTGAAAATTGCCAAAAATCATGAGTTTCTCAAGAAATTATGAATTTTGCCCTTCGCGAAATTATTTGCCAATGGGTCAAAATGACTAAAAATGGCCAAAAAGTATTGCTTATAGCTCGTGAAATCATGAAATTGTTTCTCCGCAGAATTATTTGCCAATGGGTTGAAATGACTAAAAATTGCCAAAAATCATGGGTTAGCTCAAAAAATCGTGAATTTTAGCTTCTGCAATATTATTTGTCACAGAATTAAAATGATTAAAAATATCCAAAAATCATGGATTATTACTCACGAAATCATGATTTTTCACTTTCACTAAATTATTTGGCAAAGAATTGAAACAACGAAAATGGCCAAAAATCATGGCTTGTGGCCCATGAAATCGTTAATTTTGACCTCTGCGAAATTATTAGCTAACTGGTTAAAACAATAAAAAGATGAAGAATCATTGATTTTAGCTCATGAAATTATGAAATTTGGCTTCTGCTAAATTATTGGCCAACGGGTCAAATCAACTAAATATGGCTAAAACTCCAAGATTATAGCCCACTAAATCGTGATTTTTAGCCTCCGCGAAATTATTTGCTAAACAATTAACGTTTAGAAATGACTAAGAATTGGCCAAAAATTGCAGATTGTAGCTCCTAAAATCGTGAATTTTGGCCTGCAAGAAACTATTTGGCAATGGATCGAGACAACTAAAAATGGCCAAAAATTATGGGTTATATAGCTGACAAAATCATGATTTTTCACCTCAAAGAAATTATTTGCCAAAGAATTGAAATAACTTAAAAAGGTGAAAACCGTGGGTTATAGCTCACGAAATCGTGAACTGTGGCCTTAGGGAATTTATTTGCCAACGAGTCAAAATGACTAAAAATGGCCAAAAATTATGGGTTATAACTCATGAAATCATTAATTTTGGACTCAGTGAAATTGTTTGCTAACGGTCAAAAAGTCTAAAATTAGCCAAAAAATGTGGGTAATAGCTCATGAAATCATGAATTTTGGCATCTATGAAATTATTTTCTCATCGGGTTGAAACAACTAAAAAGGATAAAAAATGATGGATTATAGCTTGTGATCGAGAATTATCGCCTCTATGAAGTTATTTGCCAAAGGGTCAAAACGACTAAGTGGTAAGTATAGCTCACAAAATCTTGATTTTTGGCCTCCGCGAATTATTTGCTTATGAATTGAAACAATTAAAAATGACCAAAAATCATGGGATATAGTTCACAAATTTGGGATTTTTGGCCTCCGCGAATTATTTGCTTATGAATTGAAACAATTAAAAATGACCAAAAATCATGGGATATAGTTCACAAATTTGGGATTTTTGGCCTCCGCGAAAGTTTTTTTCAAAGAATTGAAATAACTAAATATGGCCAAAAATGATGGATTATCGCTCATGAAATCATGATTTTTGGCCTCCGGTAAAATATTTGCAAAAGAACTGAAACAATTAAAAAATCATATCTTGTAGCTCATAAAATTATGAATTGTATACTTCACAAAATTATTTACCAACGGGTCAAAATGATAAAAAATTACCAAAAATTATAGTTTATAGCTCATAAAGTGTGAATTTTGACCTCCATGAAATTATTTGCTTATAGGTGGGAAAGACTAAAAATGGCGAGAAATCATGTGTAATTGCTTATGAAATCCAAAATTTTAGCCTCCACAAAATTATTTATTAAGGAATTGAAACAACTAAAAATAGCCAAATATCGTGGGATATAGCTCACAAAATCGTGCTTTTGTGGGAAAGACTAAAAATGGCGAAATCATGTGTAGCGCTTATGAAATCCTAAATTTTAGCCTCCACAAAATTATTTATTAAGGAATTGAAACAACTAAAATGGCCAAAATTATGGGTTATATAGTCGACAAAATCATGATTTTTCACCTCAAAGAAATTATTTGCCAAAGAATTGAAATAACTTAAAAGGTGAAAACCGTGGGTTATAGCTTAGGAAATCATGAATTTTGGCATCTATGAAATTATTTGCCAATGAATTGAAACAATTAAAATGACCAAAAGGGCCAAAATTGTGGGTTATAGCTTAGGAAATCATGAATTTTGGCATCTATGAAATTATTTGCTTATAGGTGGAAAGACTAAAAATGGCCAAAATTATGGGTTATAACTCATGAAATCATGAATTTTGGCATCTATGAAATTATTTTCTCATCGGGTTGAAACAACTAAAAAGGATAAAAATGATGGATTATAGCTTGTGATCGAGAATTATCGCCTCTATGAAGTTATTTGCCAAAGGGTCAAAACGACTAAGTGGTAAGTATAGCTCACAAAATCTTGATTTTGGCCTCCATAAAATTATTTGCCAATGAATTGAAACAATTAAAATGACCAAAAATCATGGGATATAGTTCACAAATTTGGGATTTTGGCCTCCTCGAAAGTTTTTTCAAAGAATTGAAATAACTAAATATGGCCAAAAATGATGGATTATCGCCATGAAATCATGATTTTGGCCTCCATAAAATTATTTGCCAAAGAATTGAAACAACTAAAAATAGCCAAATATCGTGGGATATAGCTCATAAAATTATGAATTGTATACTTCACAAAATTATTTACCAACGGGTCAAAATGATAAAAATTACCAAAATTATAGTTTATAGCTCATAAAGTGTGAATTTTGACCTCCATGAAATTATTTGCTTATAGGTGGGAAAGACTAAAAATGGCGAGAAATCATGTGTAATTGCTTATGAAATCCAAAATTTTAGCCTCCACAAAATTATTTATTAAGGAATTGAAACAACTAAAAATAGCCAAATATCGTGGGATATAGCTCACAAAATCGTGCTTTTGTGGGAAAGACTAAAAATGGCGAGAAATCATGTGTAACTGCTTATGAAATCCTAAATTTTAGCCTCCACAAAATTATTTATTAAGGAATTGAAACAACTAAAAATGGCCAAATATCGTGGGATATAGCTCACAAAATCGTGATTTTTGCCATCCGCGAAAGTTTTTGTCAAAAAATAGAAAACAACTACGTATGGCCAAAAAATGTAAATTATAGCTCGTGAAATCTTGATTTATAGCATTTGCGAAATTATTTGATAAAGAATTGAAACAACTAAAAATGGGCAAAATTACAAGTTACAAAAGAAATTGTGCATTTTCCCCTTCGCAAAATTATTTGCCAAACGGTCGAAACAATAAAAAATGGTAAAAATCGTGAATTATAGCTCATGAAACCGTGAATTTATCCACCACAAAATTATTTGGCAACGGGGTCGAAACTATTAAAAATTGCTAAAAATCATGGGTTATGACTCGTGAAACCTTGAATTTTTGTCTCTACGAACCTATTTGCCAATGAATCAAGATGACTAAATACGGCCAAAATTTATAGGAAGTAGCACACGAAATCGTGATTTTTGGTTTTCACGAAATTATTTGCCAATGAATTGAAACAGCTAAATATGACCAAAATATATGGATTATAACTTATGAAATTATAGATTTTGGCCTCCATAAAATTATTTGCCATAGAATTGAAACAAATAAAAATTGTTAAAATCACAAGTTTCCCAAGAAATTGTGAATTTTATCCTCGGTAAAACTATATGTCAATGGGTCAAAATGATAAAAAAGAATTTAAACAACTAAAATTGGACAAAAATCATGAGTTATATCTCATAAAATCATGATTTCTGGCCTACACGAAACTATTAGCCAATGGATCGAAATGACTAAAAATAGCCAAATTTATGGGTTATAACTCATGAAATCGTGAATTAGGACATCCATAAAATTATTTGCAAATAGGTCGAAATGACTAAAAATGACCAAAACTCATAGATTATAGCCCATGAAATCGCGACTTTAGATGTCCATGAAAATATTTGCTAACAGGTCGAATGACTAAAAATTGCCAAAAATCGTGGTTTATGACTCATGAAATCGTGATTTGTAGCCTCTGGGAATTGTTCGCCAAAGAACTAAAATAATGAAAAGTGGCCAAAAATTGTGGGCTATAGCTCACGAAATAGTGAATTTTGGATTTCGTAAAATTATTAGCCAAAATGTCGAAACGACTAAAAATCCTAACAAAATCTTGAGTTTTTCTCTCTACGAAATTATTTGGCAACGAGTTGAAATGATTAAATATGGCCAAAAGTTGTGGGTGCTCATGAAATCGTAATTTTTAGCCTCCACAAAATTATTTGCCATGGAATTGAAACAACTAAATATGGCTAAAAATTATGGATTGTAGCTCACAAAATCGTGACTTTTCACCTCCATAAAATTAATTGCCAAAGAATTGAAACAACTAAAAGTGGCTATAAGTTGCTCACAAGATTATGAATTTTGACCTACGCAAAATTATATGCCAATCGGTCAAAATGACCAAAAAGGGCCAAAAATTGTGGGTTATAGCTTAGGAAATCATGAATTTTCATCCTTAGAAATTATCTACCAACGGGTCAAAACAACTAAATATAGCCATAAATTGTGAGCTATAACTCATGAAATTGTGATTTTTGGCTGTAGGCGTTGAAAAATACTTACAAAATCCCCGAAACCAACTCGTGACGGGAAGTCGGCGAATGACAACCCATCGGATATCTGGACATCGAATCGTTGAGACGAACCCGACGGCAAACCCACGCCGCAAGCACGGTTTAAACCGACTTGAATAGACGATCGATTTCAGATCTGCTAAACCGAACAAACCAAGAGTTAGTCGAGCCAAATCTGAGCGGAATCTAAGTCCGTGAAAGATCAAGAGTCGAATAGGCAGGACCTAAGCCCGAGAGCCAGAAAAAGCGTAGCTTGGCTGAAAAAGCAGCAGGGGACCTCGGCCAACTTGGCGAGGTGCCTGAAAATGGCAGGTGGCTCGACAACATGGTGAAACCACTTGTGACCTTCCCCAATCCTATAAATAGGGGGTCTTCCTCGGTTTTGGAGGTTGGATTTTGGGCGTATTTTGGGGATTTTTGAAGAGTTCTCGCGAGATCCACGAGCCGTCGGCCTATACGATTCGAGCACCGTGACACGAGTTCGATCGGCGTCGGATCTACAATCGCGAGGTAAGCAAATTGAATTGACTCTGAGAATAGTCTTTGTGATTTCTCCTAGTAGATCTCACCCGCTCGGCGATCCTCTCCTTCGTGAGTGTGATCCCGGCGATCCTCTCCTTCATGAGTGTGATCCCCTTAAACCGTTTCTTTAGTGAAGCGAGCCCCTTCCGTCTGTAGTTCGAACCGGGTTTCCACGGATCTGAATTGCGCGGTGGTCCACGGACGAATAAAAGTCCGACACAGTGAAGAACCCACCTGGCGAGGATCTCGTATAATAGAGATCCGGCGTTTGTTCCTCGGGGAAGAAGTTGTAACTTTTTGTTTTCATTATGCGCCTTAAATAAAAGGCAATTTTTCTTTGTTGAATTTTGTTGTAGGCCCAAGAAGGCATGCGAGTTCAACAATAATGAATAACAAAACAACTTTCCCCTGAACAAGGCGACCAGTGGGAATAGCGGCTTCAACAAAGAAGCCGTCGTGTCGCAACCGCGGATCCCGATCCCGGTCATCGAGGAGGTCGAGTACGAATTCGACCAACAGAAGTTCGAGGGCTATCTCTCCTCCTCGTCCAGATCCAACTCCTCCCCCCGCAAGTCCAAGATGGTCTCCACTGCCAGGAAGACCCACTCGGCCTCAGATGCGGAGGCAAGGAAGTCCAACCCTACTGCCGTCAAGACTGCAGACGACGGTGGTTCCCCGGCCCTAACAACGGCCAAATCTACTGAACCCCTATCTATGCAAGAGGTCGATTCCGCCAATGGCGTTGTGACTCTCTCCAAGAGAGCCCGCCGAGGCGACGCCACCGGCAAAACAATTAGCCTGTGCAAAAGAATCAATGGGCGGGGTCGCTATGGCCGGATCTAAGGTCTAAGTTGACTCGTAGACCAAGTTCGAGATTGTAGCCATTCCTACAAACCGGCGATAAATGAATGGGTCGAGTCAAAGCGGAATCGTTCTACGCGGGGAGCGTATCCGGAAGCGCCCTGGCGCTCAAAGCACGGGCTTTGGTGCAACAAGCCCGCGAGTTGAAGAAGGAGGCGGCCAAGAAGTCGTCAACAAATCGGCTAGTTTGGAAGCCCAAGTCCGTCGAATCAATAAATCCGACGAACCTGGCATCCAAACCCAGCTCTGCCAGCAGGCCAGCTCCTGCTCCCGTGCTCAAATCAGAAATTGTGAGCACCTCAACAAAAGTTGCATCGACGCCGAAATTACCTCCGGCGTCTGCATCCAAACTTTCGGCGAGGCCAACTCTCGCCACGACCAGCAGGCTTACCATCAAGGATCGCCTGGGTCCGCTAAAGGAATCGCGGGTCACTCCTAATACCGGACTGAAAGTCGAAGTCCGAGAGTCCGCCGAGACTTCACGCTCACATCGACGAAAGTCAAGGCGGGTTAATTTTGGCAGTTTTTACGAAACTACCCGCCCTCGGAAGGAGACATTTTCATCGGCGATGAGGCGTTATACAGAGATCGTGCGATATCACGGAGATCGCTCGGCACTCATGCCGACGAAGTTATACTATCGTCTTGAAGTGCGAAGAAATCTCGAAGAGGTTCCCCAAGCCAACACAGCCATGCTTATGCTCCAAGCTTATCAAAACAAAGGTTTCTGAGTGTAATTGTGGTCAAGCTCGAAGGGTATCGATCTTTGAGACTCACCACGTAAACGCCAAGACCTAGGTCAAGGCGATTCCGCAGAAGATCAGCACCTCGAGATAATGAGTTGCCAGAGGTCACTAACAATATGACTGGCAAGGAACCATCGTCGCGGCTTATTCCTAGCGCATCGCAACGGTTGACTCGTTTGCGGTCCGGGACTATCCGACGGTCCAATTATGACAAACTTCTGAGAGGGATACCTGTGGAGGATGAAGCGTCGGATGTTGGCTCTGCAATTGCCTCTGATAATACTCTATCTAGCAAGGGGTGCCCTCAAGAAGTGTTCATGATCAGTACAGATCAAGTGGCTAAAATGTTAGACGAAGCATTGAATAAGCAATGGGAAAACTTCAAGTTAGATATGGATATGGCCATGCAGACGATGAGAGAGATGCACGACCAACAGATCCAAGCCTTGACAAAACATCGAGGTGAATCGAGTCAGCGCATCGACATTGACCAAGATGACAGCGATTCAGACCAGGAAGAAGCACAAGAGGATGATGACCCTCCTGAATCGCGCAACGCTGGGCATAATGTAGACGTTGTTGCTCATGAGAGTGAGAAGATCAAAGATCTCGAGAGCAAAATCAACTCATTGATTTCCGCTCAAGAGGTGAAGAAAACCGGCATCCCTTGCCCATATCCTAGGGAGTGGGAATCAATCCCATACCCGGCAAAGTTTAACCTAATAAACTTCACGCCATTTGACGGGAAGGGTTCACCAACGCAACACCTGATATACTTCAAGTCCCACTTGGGGGTAATATCCGGAAATGAGCGCCTGATGGTTCGGTCATTCGTTGGTACCCTTCGCGGGGCTGCCTTCGATTGGTACCGCCTCGCCGTGGAACATTCACAGCTGGGACGACATGGAGTCTAGCTTCCTCACCAATTTCTTCGACGACGATACCGAAGTATCGATCGGGACATTGCTCGACGAGAAGCAGAAGGACGGAGAAACTATGGATATCTTTGTCAAACGATTCCGGAACAAGGCAATGAATTGCCGGGATCCAATAACAGAGGAGTTCATCCTCCAGACCTACCACAACAACTTGTCGATAGACGTGCTCGGCAATGGGAACAGCCCCGTCCAATACCTGGAGAGATTTGAAGGTTCGTGGAGAGCAAGCTGAAAGGTTCCTTAAGAGGAAGAAAGCAGAAAGAGGCCAGCCGGTAACAAACACGAACAAACAGAATTTTGTGCCACGTGGCAGAGGTAAAGCGCTAGCAAAGTCTGTAGACGCTAATCAAACGTTCGAACTGCAACCACAACAGCAGTCGCAACAACGCACCGCAAAGAATCGCAGCCTCAATGGCCAACAAACTCAAAATCAGAAACCTTCCGGTTCGAGGTTTCCCAAGACTTACTCGTTCAAAGACGAGGAAGTTCCGGGCATCTTCAAATATCTTCTGGAGAACAACAAAATCCAGTTGCCCCCAATTGTAAACCAAGAGGAGGCAAACAAGGTTCTGAATCCTAAATCTTTGCGCTTACCCGCAGTGACATCATCTACAAAGTTACGCTACCATCTCAAGGACAAGATTCAAGCCTTGATCGATGTTAGAGTCATTACTCCAAAACCTCTAAAGAGAAGAAGGTGGGAGCAAATGTAGTCTCTATAAGCTTGGATCGGTTTCTTTGGATTGGTTTCAACCGACGCTTGTGAAGGTAGGAATGAAGATGGTGAATGAGGATCCTCACGCAACGGAGAAGGGGCTCGTACGCACCACGGCGACAAGCGGATAAATCCTTTGGGTCCACCACGACTTCTTTGGAAGATGATCGTGGACTACCTCTTCGCCAAAAGAAGTCCAAGGGAAGAGGCAAACTATGCCATCTTTGCTTGACAATTCGAGAGAAGGGCGATGAAGAAGTGGCCACTTTCCGGTTTCGAAGAAGAGCATGAAGTCTTTGCCACAAGGAGTGGACACGAATCTGACTACAAGTATCAGGAGACTCCAAATCCAAACGCCAAGACGCCGCCGAACCGGGTGGCCACGACTCCTCTCACTGCATTGCAGAAAGGACAACAGCAGCATACCGCTAAAGAAAAACAACAAGCAAAGGAGAAACAACTCAAGTCCAGAAGCCCAACTCCCGAGGCAATCCCGATTCAATCGCCCGATTGTGAGGGATAGATCGGGAACGTCAAGCTCTCCATACCGCTTTGATGTCATGGCCCAATTGGCAAACATCCGGCTAGAATAACTCTCTGAGTTGCTCGATTGTCGAAGGAGACCCGAAGCTTTACAAGAGGCTCTAGGCGATTGAAGTCTTTCTCACCCGTGATTAAGCCAAGTCCGTAAGAGTCGGCCCAACAAGGCAACCTTGCAAATAAACAATTCCCTGCATTACTTTTACAAAGGAGGATATGCGACGAGGAATTCCAAGCACGATAGGCGCTATACTTCACGGGTATATTGGCTCTAGTGAAGTTAACGGATCCAAGTCGATCCGGGTTCATTTGTGAGCATCATCCCCTGCGCCTCATGTATCACCTTGGAATCCACGCGATGGTGGCATCAGCGAACGCGGTGATCTACGGATTTAACACCGGTCTCGCCGCTGGTAAAATCCGGATAAAGTACCAAATGGGGGACTTAAAGTCCGAAGTCACCTGCTATGTGATTGACGCAGAGACTTCCTAGAACTTATTATTGGGTCGACCTTGGATCCACGGTAACGTTATAGTCCCATCTACTCTTCATCAGTGTCTCAAATATGTAGACACGAATAATGAGGTCAAGACGGTGGTCGCGGACAAACAACCGTTTAAGGGGATGGAGAATTATTTCACTGATTCTCTCCTCTACGGTAATGAGTCCGAAACTGAATCATCGGCCCAAGGCACGGACAGCGGTGAAGAAGCTGATACCGAAGCCGGGCTTGGTTATAGTGGTGGTTTTATTTTAAATAACATTGTACCCCTTGTAATCAATCTTGACGATGAAGAATCGTCAGATGAACATTGTAATTGGCAAATTGCCGATGAATCAATAAATGACGATTTAGAGTATCCTTTATCTTTGAATGATGTGATGACAGGTTTATACAGCAATCCAGAGTTGTACCTACCAACTCGGTCATTTTGCTTTACACAAAAGCAGTTCCGAGACTCCTTGGGGACAACACTCGTCATCCCACAAAGATCAAGTAGTGAAAAAGACTTGGTTTACGGAAAAGGAGATGCAGTTCCAACGCCGAATCATTTCTTAGAAGAAGATGAATATGACAATGGGCCTATCCTCCACACATTCAGATATAGTCCAGAAACACTGGGTATCATGAAGAAGTGGGGGTACAACTTGACACAAGGAGAAGGTCTATGCTTTGGGCGAGGTCCTCGAGTCCCCCCCAAAGCGGCATATGTCCCAAAAGGGAAGTCGGATAACTACTATGCATTTAGAAGGGGATTGGGATACGAATCCTCCTCGGAAGATGAATGCTCATGGCTGATTGATAATAATCCACCCGATCGGCTTGGGATTCCGACACCAGCCTCGGAGAAGCTTTCAAGGCTTTGATGTCAAATATGGCTACGGTCGATCCTGCTACTACTGAGGGTGATGAAGATATGCCAACATGGGAAGACCCATGGATCCATCAACTCAAAGAGCAGTTTGGGGATAGATTCGAACAAAGAGAACCCCCCACTAAGGACGAGGTAGTCCAGGTTAATATGGGTGACGAAGAGCATCCTAAGCTCATAAACATCAGCAATACTCTTCCCTCGGAAGAGAAGGAAGAGTTGATCGCCCTAATCAGGGAGTATATCGATGTATTCGCCTGGAGTTACGAGGACATGCCAGGACTCGACCCTAATGTGGCGACACATCGCCTCAACATCAAGGCGGATGTCAAACCTGTCAAGCAACCGCAAAGATGGTTTCGTCCACAGATCTTGCAAGCAATCATTGACAAAGTGAAGAAACTCATAGAATCGGGATTCATCAAAGAAATTCAACATCCGGATTGGGTGGCGAATATAGTCCCGGTCATGAAGAAGAATGGTTCGATTAGGATTTGTGTCGACTACGAGACCAACGCCGCTGTTCGAAGATGACTTTCCTCTTCCAATCACTGATGTCATAGTCGACAATACGTGTGGATTTGAAAGAATGTCATTCATGGATGGTTTTTCGGGTTACAATCAGATCAAGATGCACCCCGATGATGCCAAGCATACAGCGTTCAGGACGCCAATCGGTATATATTGCTACACGGTCATGCCGTTTGGCCTCAAAAATGCCGGCGCCACATATCAGCGAGCAATGACTAAAATTTTCCAGGATCATCTCCGGAAAATGGTCGAATGCTACGTCGACGACTTGGTCGTTGTTGATGTATATAATCACAGTCACTAACCTCGGATGAGTTTAGCTTTAAAGAGAGCGGAGTCCGCTTTCTCCTAAAGCCCAAATGACGCCGACCTGCCCAAAGGATTCGCCTACAACAGAAAGAAGGACCTGCGGAAGAGGCGGAGTTGGGATCTCCGGTGGTTCCTCCGACGGTCAAGTTAGCGAAGTGGGAGATAGTTTAATGGAGCGGGAATTCACACTGGGAAGATTGCTTACCTTGTTAGTCGCTCACGCTTTTATAGGTAGGGTTAAGGGGTATTTCCGTCTTTCCATTAGTTTGGGAACCACCGTGAGTCAGCCCTCCCTCCACGGTGAGCCGAGGATTGGCTAAACATCCCTCCGCCTGCTAGAGTGGCTGGCCTTTACAGGTGTCAAATTGGGCGTAATCTGAGGGTTGGAGTGGTCTATTCGCCATTAATGGGATGGGATTGGCGGCGCCTTTAGCCGCATGGGTCCGAGGTGTCTTAAATACTGTGAGAGATGGGGAATTAAGGGGCCGCTGCATTTAATGTGATGTTGATGGGCTCGAAAATCGTGGCCGCCGCTTGAGTGGAGAGAATCACGCAGGTGAGAGAAGGGGAGCCGTGGTGGATGGCCGACTCATGCCCCTTAGGGCGCCCCTTGGGATGATTCGCCGAGGAGGACGATTGGGAGCCATGCGCCGCCTAGAGGACGAAAGTGGCCGAAGGGTAGGCCTCGATTCGCTCCACATTGTTTGGAGGGTCGGCAACTTGTAGGAAGGGATCGTGAACGGGCGGCGGTCGGAGGGACGACCGACACCGCCTCGCCGCCTCGAGAGAATCGCCGATGGGCCGACTCGCACCGCCTTCAGCGTCGGTCATGGCGATAGTCGCCGATGGACCGGACTGGCCGTACATGCAGGCGGTCGGTGGGTTGAGTGCGGAGGTCCTTGTCGGTCCTCATTGGTAAACAAGCTGCCGTCTGTGATCAGCCGCTTTTCTTTAATCACCGATTAGTGGTTATGACCATAACAGCCGTGAAAAGCCGCGGACAAAGGAGATCACATCAAAGATCTTAGAACGGTATTCGAGCTCATGCGAACCCATCGCCTAAAATGAATCCCGCCAAATCCTTCCTTGGGATGTCCAAAGGGCAAGTTCCCCGGGCTTCATTGCCACCAACAAAGGAATCCATGTCGATCCCGACAAAGTAAAGGCGATTCAAGAATTGCAACCTCTAAGAAATCTGAGAGAGCTCAGGGGGTTACAAGGACAGTTAGCTTACATCCGACGGTTCATATCGAACCTATCTGGGAAGTGCCAACCATTTTCTAAGTTGAACAAGAAGGGCGTATCATTCATTTGGGATGACGCTTGCCAAAAGGCATTTGAAGAGATTAAGTCAGATCTCTAAACCTCCCGTTTTGTCGCGACCGCAGCCGTGAAAGCCGTTCTTGATTTACATCAAAGCGACTGGCCATTCGTTGAGCGCCTTACTTGCGCAAGACGATGACAGCGGTCACGAACAGGCAGTCTATTATCTGAGCCGGACATTAGTCGGTGCTGAGTCTCGATATCCAATGGTTGAGAAGCAGTGCCTTGCATTAGTGTTCGCAATTCAGAAAATGCGGCACTATTTGGTCGGACAAACGATTTATGTTATCTCCAACAGAACCGTCCGAATATTTATGACCCACCGCCTCAATGAGTTGGCGTTTGGCAAAATGGGCTTTGCTCTTGTCCCAATATGACTTGCACTTCAAACAACAAAAGTCGATCAAAGGACAAGCGATTTGCGATCTCTTAGATGCCAACCCGACAACGAACGCAGTTGAGCTATACGATGATCTTCCGGACGAAGTCCATGAAGTCAACACTACATCTGTTGATGTATATAATCACAGTCACTAACCTCGGATGAGTTTAGCTTTAAAGAGAGCGGAGTCCGCTTTCTCTCCTAAAGCCAGCGGCCGACTCGACCAAAGGATTCGCCACAACAAAGAAGGACCCGCGAAGAGGCGGAGTTGGGATCTCCGTGGTTCCTCCGACGGTCAAGTTAGCGAAGTGGGAGATAGTTTAATGGAGCGAATTCACACCGAAAGATTGCTTACCTTGTTAGTCGCTCACGCTTTCTTTATAGGTAGGGTTAAGGGGTATTTCCGCCTTCCATTAGTTTGGGAACCACCGGTGAGTCAGCCCTCCCTCCACGGTGAGCCGAGGATTGGTCAACATCCCTCCACCGCTAGAGTGGCCGGCCTTTACAGTGTCAAATTGGGCGACCGAGGGTTGGAGTGGTCTATTCGCCATTAATGGATGGGATTACGCTTTAGCCGCATGGGTCCGAGGTGTCTTAAATACCGGGAGAGATGGGGAATTAAGGGGCCGCTGCATTTAATGTGATGTTGATGGGCTCGAGTACCGTGTGGCCGCTGCTTGAGTGGGAGAGAATCACGCAGGTGAGAGAAGGGGAGCCGTGGGTCGGATGGCCGACTCATGCGCCCCTTAGGGCGCCCCTTGGGATGATTCGCCGAGGAGGACGCATTGGGAGCCATGCGCCGCCTAGAGGACGAAAGTGGCCGAAGGGTAGGCCCGATTCGCTCCACATTGTTTGGAGGGTCGCAACTTGTAGGAAGGGATCGTGAACGGGCGGCGGGTCGGAGGGACGACCGACACCGCCTCGAGAGAGAATCAGCCGATGGGTCGACTCGCACCGCCTTCGCGTCGGTCATGGCGATAGTCGCCGATGGACCGGACCGGTCGGTACATGCAGCCGGTCGGTGGGTTGAGTGCGGAGGTCCTTGTCGGTCCTCATTGGTAAACAAGCATTCGCCCGCATCGCCGCTTTCTTTAATCACCGATTAGTGGTTATGACCATAACAGTTGGCCCTTTCGCTGGAGTCGGTTGGAAACGAGTCCAAGTGAAATGAGTAGCGCGTTCGCCCGAGGGGTTCAAGGGGTTCAATCGCTACATCGATGGGACGGGCCGACGCCGCCAACGGGCCGCCATTGGCGCCGCTTCGGGCGAGGTGGGGCCCTCGATCGTTGCCCGGCTGCCTCGAGTGGGGTTTTAATCCTCCCCGCTGATCGCGAAGGGAGCGCCGCTGGGTCCCACCAGATAAATATAGAGAGGTGACGAGGAAGGCATTCGCTTCTCTTCCCTCGCCTACTAATTCAGCGATTTTCCCGCTGGTGGTGAAGATCCGCATGGATTTCGATCGCCATGAGCAACTCGATGAGTTCCGCCGAAGGTTACCCGTGACGCAAATGAGGTCTTTGCGCCGGATTTCGACATTCCCGAGGCGCATAAGTTGGAGGCTCCGCTAAATCGCTCCCAGATACGCCACGGCGAAAGCGAGGGCTCCCCAGATCTCAAACACTTGAATGCGGCTCCGGTTGTTAATGCACCCTTTCTTCGAAAGTGTTTGATGAGTTAGGTGTCTCCCCAATGCAAATGACGCCAAACTCGATAGCCATATTGGTCGGCTTCACCGCTATCCGCCGCTGGCTCTCGATTCGCCGACGATGAGCGCGGTTGAGCCACTTGGTCGGGCGCCACACCCGTAAGACGCCACTATTATCTCCGGATGTCGGAGAGTTCAAGGTTATCCTTGATCCGCCCAAGTCGATCAAAGGGTGGAAAGACAGTTCGTCTGGTCACCGGGACGCACTCAACTTAGGGTGTGCGCCCCGCCAGATTAGAGAGAAACCCTAGAGCCTACATCCTTGTCGCCGAAAGCACCGCTGAAGTTGGAGCAGATCGTTAACTACACGGGTCACAGACGATGGACGCTTTGCTCGACAGTCGGTTTTGCTTCATGGGATTTCGCCCACTCCTCCCGCCCTTCGATGAGGCGAGGGCACATAACGTGACTTTCGGGGGGACAGTCGGGAGAGCGCTGGGGGCTGAGCCCACTTCGGATGAGGAGCTCCCGGAGGAACCCGAAGGGCGGTTGGCTCGGCCAGCCAAACGGCTGAGGCGCGAGCCGTCCCTGGGGGGAATTCGCTTCCAGCCGGAAGTAGGTGAGAGGGCCGACGTGGGGACGATCAGAAGGGAAGCGGTCGATATCGTAGTGTCGCCTGGGTGGCGGGTTTTCGGAGGACCCGGCAAAAGAAAACTAGCCATGGTCCCCGAGGTGCTAGACGGGCAGGAGAGAGTATGGAGCATCCGATAGGAGAGGAGTTGCTAGAGTCGGAAGGGCGGGAGGACGACCGACCATCGACCGAGGCAGAGGGGGAGGTCGGCCCCCAAGGTACCGGTGCGGCCTCTGAATCTATGCCGGGGGAGGCTCCCATGGGGGACGGTATTCCATGCGGGAGCGACGTAGAGCCGGGACGCGGGGTCGACCATCAGGGGATAGCTCATCACCGACAGGGAAAAGAACCAGCCGGTGATCAGGGAGCGGGTTTTGCTCCGGGTGGCCTCCCCTATCGCTGCTGAGGGTGAGGATTGAGCAAAGCCAGTAGGTCGATGATGGGGCTCTCTCCCCTCGGCGTTATGATGGGGAGCCGGATGCGAGCATCGCATAGGCCTAAGATGGTACTCGGATGCTCGCCGCCGGTGTTAAGGTCGAAGCTATGTACAAGGAAAGGCGGCAGAGCAGCTCAGCCTTGCCCGCTGATCGGGAGATTTTGACGGCGATTCCGACGCCGGCTCGCACATCATCCCGCTGGAGTTATTTGACCGTGGATGTTTGGTGGAGGACGAAGCCGCTCACCGGCCGCTGGCCATCAAGCCTATGAAAGGCTTCGAGAAGCATCCGCCACCGAGGCCGCCTCTAACGAGGATCTAGACCGAGCTATCAAGGAGCTTTCATTAAACAGCCGAGCTTGATGATTGGCGGCGGAGATGGAGGTTAAGGACCAAGTCATCGTGGAACTCAAAGCGCCCGTGGAGAGAATGTTGGTCGATATAGCAGATTCGACGACGCCTTCAGATCGGGCGGGACGACCGGGTCGTCCGACGCTTATAGAGAGCGACTCGGGCGACGGCGCAGTCGCTACTGAGAGGCAGGTCGCCAAAGACGCCAAGGCTCGGGCCATGGAGGAGTCGGTCGCCCGTGAGCAACCGGCAAGGGAGTGTGTGCGACTTAAGGAATCCTTAAGCGTGGCGGAGGAAAGGAAGAAACATCCGAGTCGCTTGATTATCGGCCATCCCCGAGAACAAAACCGCCGCCATCATCGAAGAATACCGACAAAACACGCATGGGGAAGGTCGGTTGCTCGCCCGTAAGGCGGGTTGTGACTTCATAGTTAAACAACTACCGTCCGGTATCGTGGGGTCCTGTGCCGCCGATATCCTCCGGTATAGCCGCCGCATGCATCTCCTCTCGAGATTTGAGGCACGGGTGCAGATACTCCACCTAGCGATAAACGACCGGTGAGGAGAGGAGGACGGATCATCGCGGTGGCTCGCAGTTTACCACCGGTCCGTAGTTTAGGTTTTAGGCACTCGCTTGTAATGTAATCGGCGTGTATTTTGTACTTGTCCAATGAATGAATGCAATAAGAGTTTGTTTTCAGAGTTGTGTTTTGTGTCGCTTTCTATGGTGAGATTATTTGGTGAATTGACCGCTTAACATGATCCGGGTCACGCTATGCCTTTGAATGGCCGGACGGTCTTCCATTGGGCGTGCCCGTGACGCCTCTCATTAGTTGAGTCGGCCTTTGGGGTCACTTGTTCTTGTTCTCGTTGGTTCATTAGCCGGCCGCGGAGTCGATCCGCCTGCATAAAAAGACGGCTTAGTTTTGGGCGCAACAGGGCCATCAGGTGATAAGCCTTGACGCCACCGTACTTCACCGCCGGGGCGCTCAATTTCGAGCGAAGAGACGGGCCATAAAGGCGGCTTTTCAATTTTCAAGTGGCGGTTCGCTTGAGCATCAATCTCGACCGTTGGTTCAAGCGCCACCCGTGGACGGACACGGGCATTCCGGTGTCTATATATACCCTTACTCCATTTGGGGATTTCTTTTTGCACTTTCTAAAGACCTATCCTCTTCTTCTTTCTCAAAACGAAGTCTTCGCCATGGTCGCTTCTACTCCCCGCCTCGTTGATAGGATTGCCAAGCTCAAATCTTGGCAATCGGCGCAGAGAAGAGGACCCGAGGGGATCCACGAACGGCACGATCTTCCTCAGGTTCACGCTTTCCAGAAAGACAGCCATTGTCGATCATGGCGCTGGATAAGCTACCGCTGTACATGGCGACTTGGACAATGGATTGCGCCTCGCCGGCGCTCAGAAGAGGCTATGCGAACGCTCGGAGTGTCTCCGATGCGGTTGCCCTAACGCCATCGCTACGATAATGGCGTTCTTGGTGATCTGTCATCGTGTTAAGGTGGTGCCGACTCTCCAACTCTTCTAAGAACCTCGCCACGGTGAGGGCGACAAAGAAGGATGCCCATTTCTTCTTCTGCATGTGGGTGGTCGGTTTGTCGACATTCCGCACTCAAATAAGGACCGGAAGAACAAATTGCCTGGTTTTCGCCGACGCCAATTGGCTTGCCGCTCATGGCCGGAGATCAACAAAGGCGGCTGAAGAACCTTCCTCTTCTCAAGGACGAGGCGACTCGACAAGTTCCGCCACTATTCGTGGTCGCGAGGGGCCACAACTTGTTCGACAACGCCGCTGAGGGTAGCGGGCTATCGCTCGCTCGACCGACCGAGGCCGACGAGGAAAGGGAGAAAGAGTTGCTAGAGGTGGCTCCCCAGCAGGTTGAAGATCCCAAGAGTGGGGGTTCTAGCCCGACCAAGGCTACTGAACTGCAACTCCCGTAAGAAAGTCGTGAGGGTCCGCACGCGAGGCGCAGCAGGTGGAGGAGAAGTTTGAAGAAATGGCGGCTAGGCTGCAGGTGAAGAGGGTTCTCCCCCCGTCCGGGGCCGACCGACCGAAGAAGAAGAAGAAGAAGACGACGAAGGAGTCGGTGGGGCCGACCTTGGGGGAGCCGGTCGAGAGGGTGGTCTCCGAAAGCGTGCCGAGGGCGCCACCGGGAACTCCCCGACCGCTGGAGAAGAGTCGCCCCGCAAGTCCTCCCTCGCCGGCTGGCGTGGTTGCGTCGGAGGGTCCGTCCCAAGGTCGGGCGGCTCCTAGTCGGGCTGGCGATGGGGTCGCCAAGGGCGACCGAGGGGCTCCTACGACCAAATGATGGAGACGCCTCGAGGAGCCTACTCGAGGTCGTGGAAGGAGGCACTGCCTGAAGAATCGCCCGAGTCGGACCTCGAGCCCGCCAAGGACTTGGGCATAGAGCTTCCTTCCGCCATCGATTGCCGAGGTGGGTCGCTGAGGTGGAGAGAGCTGCGATCCCACCATTGGCAACTGTGGGAGGGGTACTCTGCAAGGGGAGCCTTCCCAGCGCATGATTCATCCCTAAGTATTCCTCCTTAGAGAGGGCACGGTGCTTCTCTCGTGGTGGGGACAGCTCGTCTCGGAAAGCTTCACTCTCCCCACGACAAGGATCTCCCCGGAGGAGACGCCACTGCCTCCCAAGCCCTCTTGAGTTACCACACTCGAGGGGCCTTGGTAGGGGAGGAGCTTTACGGCCGGCTATCTTGCGCCATGAATGCCGTGAGCGACTTGGCGGAGAGGTTGGTCGCGGAAAAGAGGAGCCGGGAGGAGGCGGAGAAGAGGGCGACCGCCCTTGAGGCGGAGAAGTCAGAAGCCGGCGCCAAATGGCGCGCTGAGTTGGAGGCCAAGCGATCTACCATCGCTGATCTCCAAACTCATCACTCAGTGCAGGCGGTAGTTATCGATGAGCTGAAGGGGGAGGTCGTTCGATTGAAAAGGACGATTGAAGGCTCCGAGAGGGAGATCGAGGAGTGGAAGGCACAGATTGAGAGGCTGGAGGGCGAGCTGGGGGCCGAGAGAGTTGAGAGCCGAAACTTGCGGGTCGCCCTCGATGAGTCGGCGCCCATCGATTCCAGGGACGACGCCAAATTGATCGAGGCTCGCTCAAGTCCGCAACGCCTGAGGAGGGCAAGAAGGAGGTCATTGAAGAGTACAGGCAGGGACCTATGGGGAAAGTGGAGCTGTCCTTAGCTGTTAAGGCCGGCTATGATTATTTGAAAGCCCAACTTCCTTCGGAAGTTCTCTCGACGTTGAGGCTCACGTATCCCCCCAGAGTGGAGGGTTCTCTGCGCGTTCTCCAAGGCCTGGAAGCCAGGGGAGCAGGAGTACAACTTGGCGCCGAGGACGACCCTGATGAGGATGAGGACGACGGGGAGGACGAGGACGAAGATGGAGAGGAGGGAGACGGCGGCAGGGAGGAGATTAGGTCGCCAAGCATCTTGTTCTTTTGTTTTGCATCGACAAAGTTGCCTTATTTGTAATATATTTTACCGTGAATGAAAATTTAGTTTATGCTTTCTCACGAACTCTTTCCCCTTTTTGTCGCTCTTTCTTAGGTCGTGGTAATAGCGACTTTGGCCGGGCCGGCCATCTATGTTTCGCATTTACATGGCAAATGGGTCGAGATCGCTGGTCGTCGCCCGTCGGCTGATCGATAATTCGCGTTTGATTTGTGGTCGATCGTGAAATGAGTTGGGTCGCCATCGGGTGATAGGGTCGCTGTCTACCGTGGAGGGGCTTAATTATTCGCCTCGATTTGAGCATAGGTGTTGCTGGCCGCCCTTTGGTCGCCGACTTTTAGGCTTCCTGGATGGGCGGTTGGTTTCATTTAAGACAGCGCCGGTGTTTTTCGAGATGACGATTCGTTCCGGTGACCCTCGAAGTTCCACACTCTTAATTTCTTCCGCTGATCACGAGGGGCTTAGCATTTATGGGTTCTATTATAAATAGGGAGGATGCCATTACTTATCGTGCTCTCGTTAGGTTGGTGGCTAATTCGCCTTTACTCGCCATCTCTAAGGTTTCAAATTGGGAGCCGTGAGTTTTGCCGAGAGATGGTTGGGGCGGGGTGGATTCTCTCCCGTGAGTCCACCATCTTCTGGTTTTCCACCGAGAGTGCCGGGCGTAGTTCCGGCCATCTCAGGAAGGAAGGGGAAACCCTCGCTCGCGATCCAAAGAATTGGGGCACGGTTTGTGATCGCCATCGATCTATTTTAGTAAGAGATAGTGGGTGCGTTGAGTGTATCTCCAAGAAAGGCCGCTTTGTTTACATCCATGGATTCTCGATTTATATTTTGTTTACATCCATGGATTACGATTTATTGTGCCGATATGGAACCATGGGGCAAAGACCCAAAATCCTTTGGCAAGATTTCTCGCCATATCCTCTAGGTCGCCTTGGTGCCCTTTCATTAACTTCGCGACAATTATGTACTCCCTTGTTGAAAGAGCGCCGGCTTAGACGCCGAGGTGAGCAGAGGAGGCTACGAAAAGTTGAAGACATCAAGGCGCATAAATGACTATTAGGATGTATACCTAGGCTTGTAGTTTTAATTTTTCTTTTATTTTGGTATTTCTGACGCGCGCACTATTGTAAAACTTTGCTTGAATATCAATGAAAAGTCGATTTCATGGATGGTTGTTTATTCGATTCATTCATTTCTCCTTCTTTTTTTTTTTTTTTTCGAAGCTTAGTCGGCCCTTGTGAGGCTTATAATAAACACAAGTAGACCGAACGGTCGGCCCCCGTGGGGCTTACAATAAACATAAGTAGACCAACACGGTCGCCCCCGTGGGGCTTACAATAAACATAAGCGCATCAACACGGTCGCCCCTCGGGCTTACATACAATAAACATAAGCGCATCAACACGGTCGCCCCTCGTGGGGCTTACAATAAACATAAGCGCATCAACACGGTCGCCCCTCGTGGGGCTTACAATAAACATAAGGCATCAACACGGTCGCCCCCGTGGGGCTTACTTCGAAGTTGGCCCAATCGCTGCGGGCGGCGCTCGGCCCGCCATCGACTAGCTAGTTGGGCGACGGGCCGCCTTCATCCGCAGCCCCTTTGTCAAGGTCATTCTGCCTCGTGGTGCGGAGCTAACCGGGTCGGCTCTTATGGTGGCGTAGATCTTCGCAGAGGACGCATCACAGAGGTCGGGCCTAGGACTTACGTGGCGCCTAGGTCTTAATTTTCGCAGAGCCGATCTCTGCTTTGAGGCAAAGAGCAAGCCCGAGTCGGCTCACGGGGAGCCGACGACTGTAGGGGACGCATCACAGAGGTCGGGCCTAGGACTTACGTGGCGCCTAGGTCTTAATTTTCGCGCAGCCGACCGCTTTGAGGCAAAGAGCAAGCCCCAGTCGGCTCACGGGGAGCCGACGACTGTAGGGGACGCATCACAGAGGTCGGGCCTAGGACTTACGTGGCGCCTAGGTCTTAATTTTCGCAGAGCCGATCTCTGCTTTGAGGCAAAGAGCAAGCCCGAAGTCGGCTCACGGGGAGCCGACGACTGTAGGGGACGCATCACAGAGGTCGGGCCTAGGACTTACGTGGCGCCTAGGTCTTAATGGGGTCGGGTCACATGGGCCACGACTTGGCGGCGGATATGCTCCTTGACTCGACTTGACGGGTTGGGCAACCCGCTTTGACTTGGCGCAGTAGGGTGTGGTTACTCAATTGAGCGAGTGGGATCACCCGTCACACTCAGGTGAGAAGGGTTCCTTGACTCGCCCTAACCGAGAGGGAATGCCTCAACTTCGACTTAGTGAGAGTGGTAGGTTCGCTGACTAAGTAAGTTGGGTCGCTGTCTCGACTAGGTGAGAAGGGTTCCTTGACTCGGCGTGGCGAAGGGTTCCTTGACTCCAACCAGAAGGGTCACCGAACTACACCCAGTAAGGAAGTTACCTTGACTCAAGCTAAGAGAGTGGGATGTCCCGACTCGTGTTAGGAGAGTAGGACGTACCTTGACTCAGCCCAGTGGGAAGGGTCCCCTAAACTCGGCTCCAACAAAACAGCCATCCCGACTTGACAGATGAAATTGGATTTTCATGATTCACTTTCGGCGAGAAGGCCGGTTTGATCTGCTGCGACGAGCTGATTATTTAAGACGCTCCTTGTACCATTTAAGACAAAAGGATAATTGTCAGACAAAATTCTATTTATATTGATGGCTTTTGAGCGAGATTTACAATGCAAATTTATTGAAAAAACTTCCTGAGGTGTTCTATGTTCCAAGGATGGGGTAGGACTCTCCCATCGGGACTTCTGAGGCGATATGTTCCGGGACGTGGTTCTTCGAGGACGGTGTAGGGTCCTTCCCAATTAGGCGCCAACTTGCCGCGTCTGGTGTCCTTGTCGAAGGCCGCCTTCCTCAGCACTAGGTCGCCGACTTGGAATCTCCTCGGTCGGACTTTGCTGTTGTAATGTCGGGCGATCCGCTGTTGATTGACGACTTGTCGGTGTAGAGCGGTTGCCGGATCTCCTCCATCAAGTCCAAATTGCCCTCGACGCCCCTGAGTTTGTTTCTTCATCAAAGTGTTGGAGTCGGATGGTGGGCATGCCGACCTCCACCGGGTCACCGCCGCTCCATAAGTCGGCATGAATGGGGTTTCCTGCTGAATTCTTGTGGGTCGCCCCAGACGACCATAAGATGCTCGGCAGCTTCTTCAACCCAATTGCCGAAAGTGCTTGGTCGACCTTCTTCTTCAAAGCTTAGAGGATGCATTTATTGGCGTTTCGCCACCGCTGCACTTGGGGTGGGCTACCGGCTTAACTTGAGCTTGATCCTCCATTCTTTACAAAAATCTTGGAATCCCCGCCGCCGAACCGGGTGCCGTTGTCGGTGATGGCGCCGCCGCTACTGCTAAGGCGGGAGGCGAAAGTGAAGAGGTCACCGCAAAATCTTGAACCGGGCATGCATGGTGGCTTGCATGGCTTGGGTGATCTTCTGGATTCCTCGAGTTGGGCCCGGGTGACATAGCCCGCATGTAGGTTCCCCGACCGGAAAGATCATCGCCACTGACATAGCCGCAAGAAGAAGAAAGGAGGCCCCACGGTGGGCCAAACCGCTGATGTATATAATCACAGTCACTAACCTCGGATGAGTTTAGCTTTAAAGAGAGCGGAGTCCGCTTCTCCTAAAGCCCAAATGACGACTCACCCAAAGGATTCGCCACAACAAAGAAGGACTCGCGGAAGAGGCGGAGTTGGGATCTCCGTGGTTCCTCCGACGGTCAAGTTAGCGAAGTGGGAGATAGTTTAATGGAGCGGAATTCACACCGGGAAGATTGCTTACCTTGTTAGTCGCTCACGCTTTTATAGGTAGGGTTAAGGGGTATTTCCGTCTTTCCATTAGTTTGGGAACCACCGGTGAGTCAGCCCTCCCTCCACGCGGTGAGCCGAGGATTGGTCAACATCCCTCCGCCGCTAGAGTGGCCGGCCTTTACAGTGTCAAATTGGGCGACCGAGGGTTGGAGTGGTCTATTCGCCATTAATGGGATGGGATTGGCGGCTCAGAGCCGCATGGGTCCGAGGTGTCTTAAATACCGTGAGAGATGGGGAATTAAGGGCCGCCGCTGCATTTAATGTGATGTTGATGGGCTCGAGCATCGGTGGCCGCTGCTTGAGGGAGAGAATCACGCAGGTGAGAGAAGGGGGAGCCGTGGTGGATGGTCGACTCATGCGCCCCTTAGGGCGCCCTTGGGATGATTCGCCGAGGAGGACGATTGGGAGCCATGCGCCGCCTAGAGGACGAAAGTGGCCGAGAAGGGTAGGCCCGATTCGCTCCACATTGTTTGGAGGGTCGGCAACTTGTAGGAAGGGATCGTGAACGGGCGGCGGTCGGAGGGACGACCGACACCGCCTCGCCGCCTCGAGAGAATCGCCGATGGGTCGACTCGCGACCGCTTCGCCGGTCATGGCGATAGTCGCCGATGGACCGGACTGGCCTGCATACGCAGCCGTCGGTGGTTGAGTGCGAGGTCCTTGTCGGTCCTCATTGGTAAACAAGCTGCTCATCCGCATCACGGGCTTCTTTAATCACCGACAGTGGTTATGACCATAACACTTAGCAAACAATTTTGCGGAGGTCAAAACTCACGATTTCATGAGCTATAACCCATGATTTTTGTCCATTTTTAGTAGTTTCAATTCTGTCACAAATAATTTCGTGGAGGAAAAATTTCATGATTTTGTCATTTCGACCTGTTGGTAAATAATTTTTCCTCCACGATTTTTAGCCATTTATAGTCGTCTTGACCCATTTCCAAATAGTTTAGGGGAGGCCAAATATCACAATTTCGTGAGCTTTAACCCATGATTGTTGGCTGTATTTAGCCGTTTCGACCCATTAAAAAATAAGTTTGCGTAAGCGAAAATCTAAAATTTCATGAGCTATAACTCATGTTTTTTTTACCATTTTTAGTTATTTTAATTCTTTGGCAAATAATTTCGCAGATTCCAAAAATCACAATTTTGTGAGCTATAACCCATAATTTTTAACCAATTTTAGTTATTTAAATTATTTGGCAAATAATTACGTAGAGACCAAAAGTTATGATTTCATGAGTAACAACCCATGCTTTTTGGCCTTTTTTAGTTTTTTCAACTTGTTGTCAAATAATTTCAAGATGGCCAAAGTTCACAATTTCGTGAGCTATAAACCACGATTTTGGCTATTTTTAGTTGTTTTAATTCTTTGGCAAATAATTTTGTGGAGGCAAAACATTATGATTTTCAGAGCTATAACCCATAATTTTAGGCCATATTTAGTCATTTCGACCTGTTGGTAAATAATTTTGCGGTGGCCAAAATTCATAATTTCATGAGCTATAACTCACGATTTGTATCCATTTTTAGTTATTTTTTAGCCCTGGCAAATAATTTTGCAGATGGTAAAAATCATAATTTTGTGAGCTATAACCCCTAATTTTTTGCTATATTTAGTTGTTTTAATTTTTTTAGCAAATAATTTTGCAGAGGCCAAAATTCATGATTTCATAAGCTATAACCTATATTTTTTGGCCAGTTTTGGTCATTTTGAACCATTCAAAAATAATTTCACAAAGGCCAAAGCTTACAATTTCAAGAGCTAAAATCCATGATTTTTGGCAATTTTTAGTTATTTCAAGTCTTTGGTAAGTAATTTTTGGAGGCCAAGAATCATGGTTTCGTGTGCTAACCCACGATTTTTAGTCATATATAGTCGTTTAGATCCGTTGATGAATAAATTCATGAAGGTTAAATTGTACGATTTCATGAGCTATAAACTATGATTTTTGGCTAATTTCATTTGTTTCAATTCATTGGCAGATAATTTCGTGGAGGCCAAAATTCACAATTTCGTGACTAATAACTCATGTTTTTGGGTCATTTTTAGTTATTTTAATTCATTGGCAAATAATTTTGTAGATGCCATGAATCACAATTTTGTGAGTTATAACTCACAATTTTGGGTCATATTTAGTTTTTTCAATTTTCTAGCAAATAATTTCACGGAGGCCAAGAATCAAGATTTCGTGAGCTATAACCAACGATTTTTTGCTATTTTTATTCATTTCACCCTATTGGCAAATAATTTTGCGGAGACTAAAATTAAAAATTTTATGAGCTATAACCCACCATATTTTGCCATTTTTGGTTATTTTAATTCTTTGGTAAATAATTTTGTGGAGGCCAAAAATCACGATATCATTTGCTATAACCAACGATTTTTTGCAATATTTAGTCATTCTGACCTGTTGACAAATAATCTTGTGAAGGCCAAAATTAATAATTTCATGAGCTATAAACTACATTTATGGATATTTTTATTCATTTCGACCTGTTGGCAAATAATTTCACGTAGGCTAAAATTTAAAATTTCGTGGAGGCTAAAATTCTCAATTTCTTGAGCTATAACTCATGATTTTTAGCCATTTTTAGTTGTATGAATTCTTTGGCAAAAAATTTAGTCACCCGAAAAATCACAATTTCATCAGCTATAACTTACAATTTTTTGCCATATTCAGTTGTCTCAATTCATTGGCCATTTTTAGTTACTTCAATTTTTTAGCAAAGAATTGCATGGAGGTCAAAAATCACGATTTCGTTAGCTATAACCCATGATTTTGGCCATATGTAGTCAATTCAACCTGTTGACAGATAATTTAGCGGAAGCCAAAAATCACAATTTCGTGAGCCGAAACGCACAATTTTTGGCTATTTTTAGTTGTTTTAATTCCTTGGTAAATAATTTCACAAACACTAAAAATCACGATTTCTACCCATTTTTAGTTGTTTCAATTCCATGGATAATAATTTTGTGGTGACCAAAAATCATGATTTGATGAGCTATAACCCACAACTTTTAGTCATTTTCAGTCATTTTGATCCGTTTGCAAATAATTTCATGGTGGCCAAACTTCACGATTTATTGAGCTATAATCTATGATTTTTTTACCATTTATAGTCATTTTGAACCATTGGCCAATAATTTTTAGGAGGTCAATATTCACAATTTCGTGAGCTATAACTCATGTTTTTTTGGGCTATTTTTAGTTATTTTAATACTTTGGCAAATCATTTCTCGAAGGCTAAAAATCACAAGTTCATGAACTATAACCCACGATAATTGGCCACTTTTAGCTATTTCAATTCTTTAGCAAAAAATTTTTGTGGAGGTAAAAAAACGCGGATTCATATGCTATAACCCACGGTTTTTGGACATATTTAGTCATTTTCATAAGTAGACAAATAATTTCATGAAGGCCAAATTTCACAATTTCATGAGCTATAAACTATGATTTTGCCATTTTTACTCGTTTTGACCCGTTCACAAATAATTCTGTGGAGGCCAAAATTAATACTTTCATGAGCTATAACTCACATTTTTTGGCTTTTTTTAGTCATTTGAATTCTTTGGCAAATAATTATGCGGACGCCAAAAATCATAATTTCATGAGCGTTAACTCACAATTATTGGCCATATTTTGTTGTTTTAATTATTTGATAAATAATTTCGCGAAGGTTGAAATTCACGATTTCATGAGTTATAACTCATAATTTTTGGCCAGTTTTATTTGTTCTAACCCATTAGCAATCAATTTTGTGGAGGTCAAAATTCACAATTTCGGGAGCTATAACTCACGATTTTTGGCTATTTTTAGTTATTTTAATTCTTTGGCAAATAATTTCACGGATCCTAAAAATTATAATTTCATAAGCTATAGCCAATAATTTTTTGCCATATTTAGTTGTTTCATTTCTTTAGTAAATAATTTTACAGAGGCCGAAATTCATCATTTTGTGAGCTATAACCCATATTTTTTTGGCCATTTAAGCCATTTCAACTCGTTGCCACATAATTTGTGAAGGCCTAAGTTCACAATTTCATGAGCTATAAACCCGCAATTTTTAGCCATTTTTAGTTATTTCAATTCTTTGGCAAATAATTTCGTGGAGGCTAAAATTCATTATTTCGTGAGCAATAACCCACGGTTTTTACCCATTTTTAGTTGTTTCAATTTTTTTGAAAATAATTTTGTGGAGGCCAAAAATCATGAATTTGTGAGCTATAGCCTCTGATTTTTGGCCATATTTAGTCATTTTGACCCGTTGAAAAATACTTTTGGCGGGCTAAAATTCATAATTTTGTGAGCTATAATTCATGACTTTGTGCCATTTTTAGTTATTTTAAGTCTTTGGCAAATAATTTAACAGACGCCAAAAATCTCGATTTTGTGAGCTATAACCCACAATTTTTAGCCGTATTTAGTTGTTTCGATTCTTTGGCAAATAATTTCACAGAGGCCAAAATTCACAATTTCATGAGTTATAACCCACATTTTTTGAACAATTTTAGTCATTTCAACCCGTTGATAAATAATTTCACGAGAAAGTTAACAATTTCGTGAGCTAACCCACGTTTTTTGGCTTTTTTTAGTTATATTATATTCTTGGCAAATAATTTTGCGGATGCCAAAATTCACTATTTCCTGAGCTATAACCCATAATTTTTTTTTCATATTTAGTTATTTCAAAATTTTAGTAAATAATTTCACGGAGGCCAAAATTCACGATTGCATGAGCTATAACCCGTGTTTTTTGGCTAGTTTTGGTCGTTCTAAACCGTTGGCAAATAATTTTCATAAAAGTCAAATTTTACAATTTCGTGAGCAGAAATCCATGATTTTTGACTATTTTTAGTTGTTTCATTTCTTATGCAAGTAATATTATGAAAGCCAAAAATCACGATTTCATGAGCTATAACTCACGATTTTGGCCATTTTAGTTATTTCAAAATTTTAGTAAATAAATTCATGAATGCCAAAATTCACAATTTCATGAGCTATCAGTTGTGATTTCTAGCCATTTTAATTTGTTTCGACCCGTTGGCAAATACTTTTGTGGAGGCAAAAATTCACAATTTTGTGGCTAATAACTCACATTTTTTTGGCCATTTTTAGATGTTTTTTATACTTTGGCAAATAATTTCGCGGACGCCAAAAATCACAAATTTGTGAGCTGTAACACATATTTTTTGTCCATATATAATCTTTCAATTCTTCTGCAAATAATTTTCAGAGGCCAAAAATCAAGATTTCGTGAGCTAACCTACGATTTTGGCCATTTTTATTTATTTCAACCCGCAAATAATTTCGTGGAGGCAAAAATTCACGATTTCATGAACTATCAATTGCGATTTCTAGCCATTTTTATTTGTTCTGACTCGATGGTAAATAATTTCGTGGAGGCTAAAATTCACAGTTTTGTGACTAATAACTCATGTTTTTTGGGCATTTTTAGTCATTTTGATTCTTTGGCAAATAATTTCGCGAATGCTAAAAATCACAATTTTGTGAGCTACAACGTACAATTTTTGTCCATATATAGTTGCTTCAATTCTTCGGCAATTAATTTTAGGGAGGACAAAATCAAGATTTTTTGAGTTACAACTTATGATTTTTTGCCATTTTTATTCGTTTCAACCCATTAGCAAATAATTTCGTGAAGGCCAAAATTCCAAATTTTGTTAGCTATAACCCAAGATTTTTGGTGATTTTTAGTAATTTCGATTCTTTGGCAAGTAATTTCGTGGAGGCCTAAAATCATGACTTCGTGTGCTAATCCATGATTTTTGGCCATATATAGTCGTTTAGACCCGTTGACAAATAAATTTGTGAAGGCCAAAATTCACGATTTCATGAGCTATCAATTATGATTTCTGGCCATTTTTATTTGTTTCGACTCGATGGTAAATAATTTCGTGGAGGCTAAAATTCACAATTTCGTGACTAATAACTCACGTTTTTTGGGCATTTTTAGTTGTTTTGATTATTTGGCAAATAATTTCGTGAACGCTAAAAATCAAAATTTTGTGAGCTATAATGTACAATTTTTGGCCATATATAGTTGTTTCAATTCTTCGGCAATTAATTTCAGGGAGGCCAAAAATTAAGATTTCGTGAGCTATAACCTACGATTTTTGGCCATTTTCATTCGTTTCAACCCATTAGCAAATAATTTCGCACAGTCCAAAATTTCAAATTTTCTGAGCTATAACCCAAGATTTTTAGCCATTTTTAGTAATTTCGATTCTTTGGCAAGTAATTTTGTGGAGGCCTAAAATCATGACTTCGTGTGCTAATCCATGATTTTTGGCCATATATAGTCGTTTAGACCGTTGACAAATAAATTTGTGAAGGCCAAAATTCACGATTTCATGAGCTATCAATTATGATTTCTCGCCATTTTATTTGTTTCACTCGATGGTAAATAATTTCGTGGAGGCTAAAATTCACAATTTCGTGACTAATAACTCACGTTTTTTGGGCATTTTTAGTTGTTTTGATTATTTGGCAAATAATTTCGTGAACGCTAAAAATCAAAATTTTGTGAGCTATAATGTACAATTTTTGGCCATATATAGTTGTTTCAATTCTTCGGCAATTAATTTCAGGGAGGCCAAAAATTAAGATTTCGTGAGCTATAACCTACGATTTTTGGCCATTTTCATTCGTTTCAACCCATTAGCAAATAATTTCGCACAGTCCAAAATTTCAAATTTTCTGAGCTATAACCCAAGATTTTTAGCCATTTTTAGTTATTTCAATTCTTTGGCAAGTAATTTTGTGGAGGTCATAAATCACGATTTCCTGTGCTATAAGCCACGGTTTTTGGCCATATTTAGTCGTTTGACCCATTGACAAATAATTTCGCGAAGGCCAAAATTCTCAATTTCATGAGCTCTAAAATACAATTTTTAGCCTTTTTCATTTGTTTTGACCCTATGGCAAATGATTTCACAGAGGCCAAAATTCATAATTTCTTAAGCTATAACTCAAATTTTTTGGCCATATTTAGTTATTTTAATTCTTTGGCAAATAATTTGGCGGATGTCAAAAATCACAATTTCATGAGCTGTAACCCATAATTTTTGGCCATATTTAGTTGTTTCAATTCTTTGGCAAATAATTTCTCGAAGACCAAACTTCACTATTTCTTGAGCTATATAACTCAAGATTTTTGGCCAAATAATGTCATGAGCTATAACTCATTTTTTTTGGCCATTTTCAGTTATTTTAATTCTTTGGAAAATAACTTCGCGGATGTTAAAAATCACAATTCATGAGCTATAACCCACAATTTTTGGCCATACTTAGTTATTTCAATTCTTTGGCAAATAATTTGTAGAGACCAAATTTTATGATTTCCTAAGCTATAACTCAAGACTCTTGGCTAAATAAATTCATGAGCTATAACTTATATTTTTTTTACTATTATAGTTGTTTTAATTCTTTGGCAAATAACTTTCAGGATGTCAAAAAACATGATTTCTTAAGCTATAACCCACAATTTTTGATCATACATAGCTGTTTCAATTCTTGGGTAATTAACTTCACGAAGGCCAAAATTCATGATTTCATGAGCTACAACACATGATTTTTGTCCATTTTTTTGTTTCAACCTATTAGCAAATAATTTCGCTAAGGCTAAAATTCACTATTTCATGAGCTATAACTCATGATTTTTGGCAATTTTTAGTTGTTTTGATTTAGTGACAAATAATTTTGTGGAGGCCAAACATCACGATGTCGTTTGTTATAACCCATAATTGTTGTCCATATTTAGCCATTTTTATCCGTTGACAAATAATTTCGTGAAGGCCAAACTTCACAATTTCATGACCTATAAACTACTATTTTTGGTCATTGTTATTTGTTTCAACCTATTGGCAAATAATTTCATGAAGGCTAATATTCACAATTTTATGAGCTATAACTCACGATCTTTGGTTATTTTTAGTTGTGTGAATTCTTTTCAAGATATAGTTTAGTGGATGCCAAAAGTGACGATTTAAGTGAGCTATAACTCATAATTTTTTGCCATATTTAGTTATTTTAATTCTTTGGCAAATAATTTGGCGGATGTCAAAATCACAATTTCATGAGCTATAACCCATAATTTTGGCCATATTTAGTTGTTTCAATTCTTTGGCAAATAATTTCTAAGACCAAACTTCACTATTTCTTGAGCTATATAACTCAAGATTTTGGCCAAATAATGTCATGAGCTATAACTCATTTTTTGGCCATTTTCAGTTATTTTAATTCTTTGGAAAATAACTTCATGGATGTTAAAAATCACAATTCATGAGCTATAACCCACAATTTTGGCCATACTTAGTTATTTCAATTCTTTGGCAAATAATTTGTAGAGACCAAATTTTATGATTTCCTAAGCTATAACTCAAGACTCTTGGCTAAATAAATTCATGAGCTATAACTTATATTTTTTACTATTATAGTTGTTTTAATTCTTTGGCAAATAACTTTCAGGATGTCAAAAAACATGATTTCTTAAGCTATAACCCACAATTTTTGATCATACATAGCTGTTTCAATTCTTGGGTAATTAACTTCACGAAGGCCAAAATTCATGATTTCATGAGCTACAACACATGATTTTTGTCCATTTTTTTGTTTCAACCTATTAGCAAATAATTTCGCTAAGGCTAAAATTCACTATTTCATGAGCTATAACTCATGATTTTTGGCAATTTTTAGTTGTTTTGATTTAGTGACAAATAATTTTGTGGAGGCCAAACATCACGATGTCGTTTGTTATAACCCATAATTGTTGTCCATATTTAGCCATTTTTATCCGTTGACAAATAATTTCGTGAAGGCCAAACTTCACAATTTCATGACCTATAAACTACTATTTTTGGTCATTGTTATTTGTTTCAACCTATTGGCAAATAATTTCATGAAGGCTAATATTCACAATTTTATGAGCTATAACTCACGATCTTTGGTTATTTTTAGTTGTGTGAATTCTTTCGCATATAGTTTAGTGGATGCCAAAAGTGACGATTTCGTGAGCTATAACTCATAATTTTTTTGCCATATTTAGTTATTTCAATTCTTTGGCAAATAATTTCATGGAGGAAAAAAATAATGATTTCTTGAGCTATAACCCATACTTTTTGGGCATTTTTAGTCATTTTAACCCGTTAGAAATAATTTTGTGAAGGCCAAAAGTTCAAAATTTTATGAGCTATAAATCCATGATTTTTGCCATTTTTAGTTGTTTCAATTCTTTGACAAATAATTTTATGTTGGTCAAAAATCATGATTTCATGAGCTATAACCTGCGATTTTTGCCATTCTTAGTTGTTTTAATTGTTTGGCAAATAATTTCATGGAGGCAAAAAATCATGATTTTGTGAGCTATAACCGATGATTTTTAACAATTTTTAGTCATTTTGACCTGTTTGCAAATAATTTCATGGAGGCCAAAAATCAAGATTTCATGAGCTATAACCCACGATTTTTGGCTTTTTTATTATTTCAACCCATTGACAAATAATTTTACGGAGGCCAAAATTCACAAATTCGTTAGCTATAACCTAGGATTTTTTGTCATTTTTAGCTCTGTTAATACTTTGGTAAATAATTCTATGGACACCAAAAATTACGATGTCATGAGCTATAACCCACAATTTTTGGGCATATTTAGTTGTTTCATTTCTTTGGCAAATAATTCCATGGAGGTCAAATTCACGATTCATGAGTTATAATCCATGGTTTTTGATCATTTTTAGTTGTTGCAACCTATTGTTAAATAATTTCACGTAGGCCAAAGTTCACAATTTTGTGAGCTATATAACAATGGATTTTTTTTCCATTTTTAGTTATTTCAATTCTTTGGAAAATAATTGCATGGAGGCCAAAAATCACAATTTCGTGAGCTAACCCACGATTCTTGACTGTTTTTAGTTATTTTAATTCTTTGGCAAATAATTTCGGAGTTGCCAAAAATCACGATTTTACGAGCTGTAACCCATAGTTTCTAGCCATATTTAGTTGTTTCAATTCTTTGGTAAATAATTTTGTGGAGGCAAAAAGTCACAAAATCATGAGCTATAATCCATGTTTTTTAGCTGTTTTTAGTTGTTTCAACCCTATGATAAATAATTTAATGAAGGCCAAAGTTTACAATTTCGTGAGCTATAGCCTATGATATTTTGCCATTTTTGGTTGGTTAATTTTTGGCTAATAATTTCATGCAGACCAATAATCACAATTTTGTGAGCTATATTATCAATGATATGTGGCTATATTTAATCATTTGGACCCGTTGGCAAATAACTTCGTGAAAGCCAAAATTCACGATTTAATGAGCTATATAAACTATGATTTTTAGCCTTTTTTGTTATTTCGACCCGTTTGCAAATTATTTCACAAACGCCAAAATTTATAATTTCATGAGCTATATATCCCCAAATGTTTTGACATTCTTAGCCGTTTCGACTTATTGGCAAATAATTTCGTGCAGGCCAAAATTTACAATTTTTTGAGCTATAACCCATGATTATTGGCCATCTTTAATTGTTTAAAATCTTTGGTAAATAATTTATCAAAGGGCAAAGATCATGATTTCGTAAGCTATAACCCATAATTTTTGGATATTTTTATTCATTTTCAAATAATTTCGTGGAGGCCAAAATTCACAATTTTGTAAGCTATGACTCACGACTTTTTGCCATTTTTAGTTGTTCTAATTTTTTTGGAAAATAATTTTGTGGATGCTAAAAATCATGATTTTGTGAGCTATAACCCCTAAATTATGGCTATATTTTTTTTGTTTTGACCCATTGGCAAATAATTTCATAGAGGCCAAAATTCACAATTTCACGACCCTCAATTTTAGTCATTTTAATCGCTTCACCAATTGGTAAATAATTTCATGGAGGCCAAAATTTAAAATTTCATGAGCCATAACCCACAATATTTGGCCATTTTAGTTGTTTCAATTCTTTGGTAAATAATTTATCAAAGGGCAAAGATCATGATTTCGTAAGCTATAACCCATAATTTTGGATATTTTATTCATTTTCAAATAATTTCGTGGAGGCCAAAATTCACAATTTTGTAAGCTATGACTCACGACTTTTTGCCATTTTTAGTTGTTCTAATTTTTTTGGAAAATAATTTTGTGGATGCTAAAAATCATGATTTTGTGAGCTATAACCCCTAAATTATGGCTATATTTTTTTTGTTTTGACCCATTGGCAAATAATTTCATAGAGGCCAAAATTCACAATTTCACGACCCTCAATTTTTAGTCATTTTTAATCGTTTCGACCAATTGGTAAATAATTTCGCGGAGGCCAAAATTTAAAATTTCATGAGCCATAACCCACAATATTTGGCCATTTTTAGTCATTTCAATTATTTTGCAAATAATTTCGTAGATGCCAAAAATCAAGATTTTGTGAGCTATAACCCATAATTTATGGCAATTTTTATTTATTTCCATATGTTGGCAAATAATTTCATGGAAGCCAAAATTCACAATTTTGTGAGCTATAACTCATAATTTTTGGCCATTTTTAGTTGTATGAATTCTTTGCCAAGTAATTTTTCGAACGCCAAAAATCATGATTTCGTGAGCTATTACCCATAATTTTTTACCATGTTTAGTTGTTCCAATTCTTTGGCAAATAATTGACCATTTTTTGTTGTTTCAACCAGTTGGCAAATAATTTCACAAAGACAAAATTTCACAATTTCATGACCTATAACCATGGATTTTGGCGATTTTTAGTTTCTTCAATTCTTTGGCAAATAATTGCGTGGAGACCAAATATCACGATTTTGTGAGCTATAACCCACGATTTTCGGCCATTTTTAGTCACTTCAACCCATTGACAAATAATTTCGCAGGGGCCAAAAATCACAATTTCGTGAGCTATAATCCACGATTTTTTGCCATTTTTAGTTATTTGAATTCTTTGACAAAAAATTTCATGTAGGCTAAAAATCACGATTTCGTGAGCTATAACCTGTAATTTTTTTGCCATATTTAGTCATTTCTACCCGCAGATAAATAATTTTGTGGAGGCTAAATTCACAATTTCATGAGCTATAAACTATAATTTTTGGCCTTTTTTTTATCATTTCGACCCGTTGGCAAATAATTTCATGGAGGCTAAATTTCACTATTTAATGAGCTATAACACACTATTTTGAGCAATTTTTAGGCATTTCGACCCGTTGGCAAATAATTTTGTGGAGGCCAAAATTCCTAATTTCGTGAGCTATAAACCTATGATTTTTGTCCATCCTTAGTTATTTCAATTGTTTGGCAAATAATTTCGTGAAGGCTAAAAATCATGATTTCATGAGCTATAACCCACGAATTATGGCGATATTGAGTTGTTTTGACCTGTTGGCAAATAATTTCGTGGAGGCCAAAATTCATGATTTCATGAGCTATAATCTATGATATTTGGCCATATTTAGTCTTTTTGTCCGTTGGCAAAAAATTTTGCGGACGTCAAAGTTCATAATTTCATTAGCTCTAACCCATGATTTTTTACCATTTTTAGTCATTTTGATCCGTTGGCTAATAGTTTCTCGCAGACTAAAAATCACGATTTCTTGAGCTATAACCCACAATTTCTGACCATTTTCAGTCATTTCAACCCATTGGGAAATAATTTTATAGAGACCAAAATGCATGATTTGATGAGCTATAACTTATGATTTTTGGCCATTTTTAGTCATTTCGACCTGTTGGCAAATAATTTCACAAGGGCCAAAATTTACGATTTTATGAGCTATAACCAATTATTTTTTGCTATTTTTTATCGTTGCAACCCATCGGTAAATAATTTCTCAGAGGCTAAAATTCACAATTTCATAAGCTATATAACCCATAATTTTTGGCCATTTTTAGTTGTTTCAATTGTTTGGCAAATAATTTCATGGAGACCAAAAATCAAGATTTCGTGAGCTATATAATCCACGCCATTTTATTAGTTTCAACCCATTGGCAAATAATTTTGAGGATGCCAAATTTCATAATTTTGTGACCTATAACTCATGATTTTTGGCCATTTTTAGGCATTTTAATTCTTTGGCAAATTATTTCGCTGATGCTAAAAATCACGATTTCTTGAGCTATAACCCATAATTTTTTGCCATTTGTAGTTGTTTCAATTCTTTGGTAAATAATTTTGCGGAGAGCAAAATAAATGATTTCTTGAGCTATAACCCATATTTTTGGTCATTTTTAGTCATTTCAATAATGGACAAATAATTTAACAAAGGCCAAAGTTCACAATTTCATGATCTATAACCCATTATTTTTGGCCATTTTTAGTTGTTTCAACTCTTTGGCAACTAATTCCGTAGTGGCTAAAAATCATGATTTCATGAACTATAACTCATGAGTTGTTGCAATATTTAGTCGTTTCGACTTGTTGGCAAATTAATTCATGAAGGTTAAAATTTACTATTTCATGAGCTATAAACAATGAATTTTGGCCTTTTTTGCCATTTCAACCAGTTACCAAATAATTTCGAAGCGGCCAACATTCACGATTTCATGCCCTATAACCTATATTTTTTAGCCATTTTAAGTCGTTACGGCCTGTTGGCAAATAATTTCACTATAGCCAAAATTCACAATTTCGTGAGCTATATTTAGTTGTTTCAATTATTTGGCAAATAATTTCGTGGAGGGCAAAATTCACGATTTCGTAAGCTATAACCCACATATTTTGGTAATTTTTAATCGTTTCAACCTATTGGCAAATAATTTCTCGAACATCAAAGTTCATGATTTTGTGAGCTAAAACTCACGATTTTTTTATCGTTTTTAGTTGTTTTAATTCTTTGACTAATAATTTTGCGGAGACCAAAATTCATGATTCCGTGAGCTGTAACTAATGATTTTTGGCCATTTTAGTTATTTCAATCATTTTGACCCGTTGGCAAATAATTTCGTGAAGGCCAAAGTTCACAATTTCGTGAGCTATGACTCACTATTATTGGCCATTTTTTATTATTTTAATTCTTTGGGAAATAATTTTGAGGAGGCCAAAATTCACGATTTCGTGAGCTATAACCCATAATTTTTGCTATATTTAGTTGTTTCAATTCTCTGGTAAATAATTTCATGCAGGCCAAAAATCATGATTTTATGAGCTATAACCAACGACTTTTAGCCAAACTTCATGATTCTCTGATATATAATCTTTGACTTTTGGTTAGTTTTAGTTATTTTGACCCGTCGGCAAATAATTTCACAGAGACAAAAATTCTTGATCTCGTGAGTTATAACTGTAATATCAAAAAATAGGGATATTACATCCCTATTTTCTGATATTACAATAACCCATCATTTTGTTACTTTTTTTATTTGTTTCGACTCGTTGGCAAATAATTTTGCTTAGGTTAAAGTTCATAATTTCATGATCTATAACTCACGATTTTTGTCTATTTTCAGTTGTTTTAATTCTTTGCCAAATAATTTGTCCAGAAATTATTATTTCATGAGTTATAACCCACAATTTTTGCCATATTTAGATATTTCAAGTCTTTGGCAAATAATTTTGCGAAGGCTAAATATCACGATTTCCTAAGCTATAACCCTCAATTTTTAGTCGTTTTAACCAGTTGACAAATAATTTTATGGATGCCAAAATTCACAATTACATGAGCTATAAACTATAATTTTTGGCCTTTTTTGTGGTTTTGATCCGTTGGCAAAAAGTCTCGCGGAGGCCAAAAACCGCTATTTCATGAGCTATAACCCACGATTTTTGGCTATTTTAGTCATTTCGACTGTTGGCAAATAATTTCATGGAGGCTAAAATTCACAATTTTGTGAGCTATAACTCATGATTTTTGGCCATTTTAGTCATTTCGACTGTTGGCAAATAATTTTGTGGAGGCTAAATTTCACTATTTAATGAGCTATAATCTACGATATTTAGCTATTTTAATCTTTTTCACCCATTGGCAAATAATTTTGGGGATGCCAAAATTCACGATTTCATTAGATATAACCTATGATTTCTGGCCATTTTGGTCATGTCCATCCATTGTCTAATAGTTTCTTGCCGGCTAAAAATCACGATTTCATGAGCTACAATCTACAATTTTGGTAATTTTAGTTATTTTGACTCATTGGTAAATAATTTCATGAAAGCTAAAATTCACTATTTCATGAGATATAACCCATGATTTTTGGCCATTTTAGTCATTTCGACTGTTGGCAAATAATTTCACTATAGCCAAAATTCACAATTTCATAAGCTATATAACCCATAATTTTTGGCCATTTTAGTTGTTTCAACTCTTTGGCAACTAATTCGTAGTGGCTAAAAATCATGATTTCATGAACTATAACTCATGAGTTGTTGCAATATTTAGTCGCTTCGACTTGTTGGCAAATTAATTCATGAAGGTTAAAATTTACTATTTCATGAGCTATAAACAATGAATTTTGGCCTTTTTGCCATTTCAACCAGTTACCAAATAATTTCGTGAAGGCCAAAGTTCACAATTTCATGAGCTATAACCCATAATTTTTGGCCATTTTAGTCATTTCGACTGTTGGCAAATAATTTCACTATAGCCAAAATTCACAATTTCGTGAGCTATATTTAGTTGTTTCAATTATTTGGCAAATAATTTCGTGGAGGGCAAAATTCACGATTTCGTAAGCTATAACCCACATATTTTGGTAATTTTAATCGCTTCAACCTATTGGCAAATAATTTCTAACATCAAAGTTCATGATTTTGTGAGCTAAAACTCACGATTTTTTTATCGTTTTTAGTTGTTTTAATTCTTTGACTAATAATTTTGCGGAGACCAAAATTCATGATTCCGTGAGCTGTAACTAATGATTTTGACTATTTTTAGTTATTTCAATCATTTTGACCCGTTGGCAAATAATTTCGTGAAGGCCAAAGTTCACAATTTCGTGAGCTATGACTCACTATTATTGGCCATTTTTTATTATTTTAATTCTTTGGGAAATAATTTTGAGGAGGCCAAAATTCACGATTTCGTGAGCTATAACCCATAATTTTTGCTATATTTAGTTGTTTCAATTCTCTGGTAAATAATTTCATGCAGGCCAAAAATCATGATTTTATGAGCTATAACCAACGACTTTTAGCCAAACTTCATGATTCTCGATATATAATCTTTGACTTTTGGTTAGTTTTAGTTATTTTGACCGTCGGCAAATAATTTCACGAGACAAAATTCTTGATCTCGTGAGTTATAAGCGTAATATCAAAAATAGGATATTACATCCCTATTTTCGATATTACAATAACCCATCATTTTGTTACTTTTTTATTTGTTTCACTCGTTGGCAAATAATTTTGCTTAGGTTAAAGTTCATAATTTCATGATCTATAACTCACGATTTTTGTCTATTTTCAGTTGTTTTAATTCTTTGCCAAATAATTTGTCCAGAAATTATTATTTCATGAGTTATAACCCACAATTTTTGCCATATTTAGATATTTCAAGTCTTTGGCAAATAATTTTATGGAGGCTAAAATTCACAATTTCATAAGCTATTTAACCCATGATTTTTAACCATTTTTAGTTGTTTTAATTCTTTGACTAATAATTTTATGGATGCCAAAATTCACAATTACATGAGCTATAAACTATAATTTTTGGCCTTTTTTGTGGTTTTGATCCGTTGGCAAAAAGTCTCGCGGAGGCCAAAAACCGCTATTTCATGAGCTATAACCCACGATTTTTGGCTATTTTTAGTCGTTCCGACCCGTTGGCAAATTTTATGAGGTTAAAATTCATAATTTTGTGAGTTATAACTCGTGATTTTTGGACATTTTTAGTCCTTTCGATCCGTTGACAAATAATATTGTGTAGGCTAAACTTCATGATTTCATGAGCTATAATCTACGATATTTAGCTATTTTTAATCTTTTTCACCCATTGGCAAATAATTTTGGGGATGCCAAAATTCACGATTTCATTAGATATAACCTATGATTTCTGGCCATTTTGGTCATGTCCATCCATTGTCTAATAGTTTCTTGCCGGCTAAAAATCACGATTTCATGAGCTACAATCTACAATTTTTGGTAATTTTTAGTTATTTTGACTCATTGGTAAATAATTTCATGAAAGCTAAAATTCACTATTTCATGAGATATAACCCATGATTTTTGGCCACTTTTGCTCATTTTGACCTATTGCCTAATAGTTTCACATAGGCAAAAAATAAAAATTTCATAAGCTATTTAACCCATGATTTTTAACCATTTTTAGTTGTTTCAATTATTTGGCAAATAATTTCGCGAACGCCAAAAATCAGGATTTCGTGAGCTATAGCTCACACCATTTTTATTCATTTCATCTCTTTGGCCAAAATTCATAATTTTGCGAGATATAACCCACAATTTTTGCCATATTTAGCTGTTTCAATTCTCTGGCAAATAATTTCACAGAGGCTAAAAATCATGATTTTATGAGCTATAACCAACGACTTTTGGCCAAATTTCATGATTCACTGATCTATAATCTATATTTTTTGTTGTTTTGACCCGTTGGTAAAAAAATTTCGCAGCGATCAAAATTCTCGATTTTGTGAGCTAAAACCCATTATTTTTGGCTTTTTTTTTTCATTTCAACCCTTTAGCAAATAATTTTGTGCATGCTAAAATTCACAATTTCATGAGCTGTAACTCACGATTTTTATCCATTTTTAGTTGTTTTAATTCTTTAGCAAATAATTTCTCCAGAAATCATGATTTCATTATGTATAACCCACAATTTTTGCCATATTTAGATATTTCAACTCTTTTGTAAATAATTTCGTGGAGGCTAAATATCATGATTTTATAAGCTATAACCCGTAACTTTTAGTCATTTTGACCCGTTGACAAATAATTTTGTGGAGGCCAAATTTCACGATTACATGAGCTATAAACTATGATTTTTGGCCCGTTGGCAAATAATTTTATGGAGGCTAAAATTCACAATTTCGTGAGCTATAACTCACGATTTTTGGCCATTTTTATTCATTTAAACCCGCTAGCAAATAATTTCGCAGAGGTCAAAATTCATAATTTTTGTGAGCAATAACTCGCAATTTTTGAACATTTTAAGTCCTTTCGACCCGTTGGCAATAAATTGTGTGGAGGTCAAAATTCATGATTTCATGAGATATAATCTATGATTTTTAGTCAATCTTAGTCTTTTCAACCCATTGGCCAATAATTTTGCGGACACTAAAATTCACGATTTCATTAGGTATAACCCATGATTTCTAGCCATTTTGGTCATTTCAACTGGCTAATAATTTCTCACCGGCTAAAAATCACGATTTCATGAGCTACAATCTATAATTTTTAGTTGTTTCAATCTGTTGGTATTCGTGAAAGCTAAAATTCCCTATTTCATGAGATATAATTCATGATTTTCAGCCACTTTTGCTCATTTTGACTCGTTGACTAAGAGCTTCGTGTAGGCCAAAAATCACAATTTCATAAGCTACAACCCATAACATTTGGTCATTTTTAGTTGTTTCATTTGTTTGGCAAATAATTTCATGGAAGCCAAAAATTAAGATTTCGTGAGCTATAACCCATGCCATGTTTATTCATTTCAACTAGTTGGCAAATAATTTTGAGGAGGCCAAAATTCATAATTTTGTGAGCTATAACTCACGGTTTTTGGCTAATTTTAGTTATTTTAAGTCTTTGGCAAATAATTTTGGAGATGTCAAAAATCACGACTTCTTGAGCTATAACCCTCAATTTTCGCCCACATTAGTTGTTTCAATTCTTCAGTAAATAATTTTGCAGAGACCTAAATTCACGAGTTCATGAGCTATAAACCATGTTTTTGGCCAATTTTAGTTATTTCAATCCGTGGGCACATAATTTCGCGAAGGCCAAAGTTCACAGATTCGTGAGCTATAACCGATGATTTTTAGCCATTTTTAGTTGTTACAATTCTTTGGTAAGTAATTCCGTAGAGGCCAAACAACATGATTTCGTGAACTAGAACCCATGATTTGTTGCAATATTTAGTCATTTCGACCTATGGGCAAATAATTTTATGAAGGCCAAAATTCACGATTTCATGAGCTGTAAACTATAACTTTTTGGCTTTTTTGTCAATTCAACCCGTTGGAAAATAATTTTGAAGAGGCTAACATTCACAGATTTTATGCGCTATAACCCCCGATTTTTATCCATTTTAAGTCATTACGAACCGTTGGTAAATAATTTCACTGTAGCAAATATTTATGATTTCGTGAGCTATATAACCCACGATTATTGGCCATATTTAGTTGTTTATATTCTTTGGCAAATAATTTTGTGGAGGCCAAAATTCATGATTTTGTGAGCTATAACCCATATTTTTGGCTATTTTTAGTCGTTTCAGCTTGTAGGCAAATAATTTCTCAAAGGTCAAAGTTCACGATTTAGTGAGCTACAACTCATGATTTTTTTTACCATTTTTAGTTATTTTAATTCTTTGGCTAATAATTTCACGCAAACCAAAATTCATGATTTCGTGAGCTATAACTAATAATTTTTGCCTATTTTTAGTCATTTTAGTCGTTTTGACCTGTTGGTAATATATTTTCGCGAAGGCCAAAGTACATAATTTTGTGAGTTATGACTCACGATTATTGGCCATTTTTTGTTGTTTTAATTATTTAGCAAATAATTTTGGGGAGGCCAAAATTCACGATTTCGTGAGCTATAATCCATAATTTTTGCCATATTTAGTTATTTCAATTCTCTACAAAATAATTTCACGGAGGTAAAAATTCATGATTTCGTGAGCTATAGCCAATGATTTTTAGCCAAACTTCACAATTCCTTGATCTATAATCTATAATTTTTTATTATTTTTTGTTGTTTTGACCCGTTGGTAAATAATTTCAAAGAGACCAAAATTTTTAATTTCGTGAGCTATAACCCATTATTTTTAGATTTTTTTATTTGTTTCGACCCGTTAGCAAATAATTTTGCGTAGGCTCAAATTCACAATTTCGTGAGTTATAACTCACGATATTTGTTCATTTTTAGTTGTTTTAATTCTTTGACAAATAATTTCAGAAATCATAATTTCATGAGTTATAACCCACAATTTTTCCATATTTAGATATTTCATTTTTTTGGCAAATAATTTTGCTGAGACTAAATATCACGATTTTGTAAGCTATAACCCATAATGTTTAGTCATTTCGATTCGTTGACAAATAATTTTGTGGAGGCCAAAATTCATGATTGTATGAGATATGAACTACGATTTTTGGTCTTTTTTGTAGTTTTGACCCTTTGGCAAAAAGTCTCGCGGAGGCCAAAAGTCACTATTTTATGAGCCACAAACCATGATTTTTAGCTATTTTTAGTCGTTCTGACCTGTTGGGAAACAATTTTGCTGAGGCTAAAATTCACAATTTCAAGAGCTATAAGTCACGATTTTTGGCCATTTTTATTTATTTTAACCCATTGGTAAATAATTTTGTAAAGGTTAAAATTCATAATTTTGTGAGCTATAACTCGCGATTTTGGGACATTTTTAGTATTTTCGACTCATTGGCAAATAATTCTATGGTGGCCAAAATTTATAATTTCATGAGCTATAATCTATAATTTTTGGCCATTTTAGTCTTTTCAACCCTTTACTAAATAATTCTACGAACGCCAAAATTCATGATTTCATTAGATACAACCCATAATTTCTGGACATTTTGGTCATTTCGACCCGTTGGCTAATAGTTTCTCGCTAGCTAAAAATCATGATTTTGTGAGCTATAATCAATAATTTTTGGCCTTTTTTATTCGTTTCGACCTGTTTACAAATATTTAGTGGTGGCCAAAAATCAAGTGTTAGTGAGCCATAACCCATAATTTTTTGCTATTTCTATGCATTTAGACCCGTTGGCAAATAATTTTGCGAAGGCCAAAATTCATAATTTCATGAGCTATTATCCATTATTTTTGGATATTTTTAGTCATTTCAACTTGTTGGCAAATAATTTTACGGAGGCCAAAATATAAGATTTGATGAGGTATACCCCCATGATTTTTGGTAATTTTTAGTCGTTTTAACCCTTTGGCGAATAATTTTGTGAGGGCCAAAATTCACGATTTCATGAGCTATAGCCTATGATTTTTGGCCATTTTTGCCCGTTGTGACCTGTTGGCAAATAATTTTGCAGAAACCAAAATTCATAATTTCATGAGCAACTCACGATTTTTTGCCATGTTTAGTTATTTCAATTCTTTGGCAAAAAATTCATGGAGGCTAAAATTCACAATGTTGTTAGCTATAACCCATGATTTTTTCCTATTTTTATTTGTTTCAGTCATTTCATCCCATTTTTGGCCAATTTTAGTCATGTTGACCCATTGGCTCATAATTTCGCACAGGTCAAAATTCATGATTTTGTTAGCTATAACCATGATTTTACGCCATTTCTACTCATTTCAACCCGTTGGCAAATAATTTTGTGGTGACCAAAATTCACAATTTCGTGAGCTATAACTCGCGATTTTTGGCCATTTTTAGTTGCTTTAATTCATTGGCAAATAATTTAGAGGCATCCAAAAATCACAATTTTGTGAGCTATAACCCTTATATTTTTCCATATTTAGTTATTTTAATTCTTTGGCAAATAATTTCCCCGAGGTCAAAAATCACAATTTCGCGAGCTATAACCCACAATTTTTGGCTATTATTAGTCATTTTGACCCGTTGATAAATAATTTTGTGGAACCCAAATTCGCGATATCATAAGCTATAAACTATGATTCTTGGCCTTTTTTGTTGGTTTAACCCATTGGCAAAAAAATTTGCGAAGGCCAAAAGTCACAATTTCTTGTGCTATAACCCACAATTTTTGGTTATTTTTAATCATTTCGACCCGTTTGTAAATAATTTCAATGAGGTTAAAATTCACAATTTCGTGAACTATGACTCACGATTTTTGGCCATTTTTATTCGTTTTGACTCATTGGCAAATAATTTCACAAAGGCCAAAACTCACAATTTTGTGAGATATAATCTATGATTTTTGGCTATTTTTAATATTTTCGACCTGATGGTAAGTAATTTTCTGGATGTCAAAATTCAAGATTTCACTAGCTATAACCTATGATTTCTGGCCATTTTTTGGTCATCTTGGCCTGTTGGCTAATAGTTTCTCGCAGGCCAAAAATCACGATTTCATGAGCTATAACCCATAATTTATGGCCATTTTTATTTATTTTGACCTGTTGGCAAATAATTTTGGGAGGCCAAAATTCATGATTTTGTTAGCTATAACCCACAATTTTGGCTATTATTAGTCATTTTGACCCATTGGCAAATAAGTTTGCGGATGCCAAAATTCATAATTTCATGAGCTATTAACCATAATTTTAGGCCATTTTTTGCCAATTCTACCCGTTGGCAAATAATTTTGTGAGGGCCAAAATTCACGATTTCATGAGCTATAATCCATAATTTTTGCTATTTCTATGCATTTAGACCGTTGGCAAATAATTTTGTGAGGGCCAAAATTCACGATTTCATGAGCTATAATCCATAATTTTGGTTATTTTTAATCATTTCGACCGTTTGTAAATAATTTCAATGAGGTTAAAATTCACAATTTCGTGAACTATGACTCACGATTTTTGGCCATTTTATTCGTTTTGACTCATTGGCAAATAATTTCACAAAGGCCAAAACTCACAATTTTGTGAGATATAATCTATGATTTTTGGCTATTTTAATATTTTCGACTGATGGTAAGTAATTTTACGGATGTCAAAATTCAAGATTTCACTAGCTATAACCTATGATTTCGGCCATTTTTGGTCATCTTGGCTGTTGGCTAATAGTTTCGCTAGCTAAAAATCATGATTTTGTGAGCTATAATCAATAATTTTGGCCTTTTTATTCGTTTCGACTGTTTACAAATATTTAGTGGTGGCCAAAATCAAGTGTTAGTGAGCCATAACCCATAATTTTTGCTATTTCTATGCATTTAGACCGTTGGCAAATAATTTTATGAAGGCTAAAGCTCACAATTTCGTGAGCTATAACCCATTATTTTTGGATATTTTTAGTCATTTCAACTTGTTGGCAAATAATTTTGTGAGGGCCAAAATTCACGATTTCATGAGCTATAACCCATGATTTTTAGCAATTTCTAATCATTTTGACCCATTGGCAAATAATTTTGTGAGGGCCAAAATTCACGATTTCATGAGCTATAGCCTATGATTTTTGGCCATTTTGCCCGTTGTGACCTGTTGGCAAATAATTTTGCAGAAACCAAAATTCATAATTTCATGAGCAACTCACGATTTTTTGCCATGTTTAGTTATTTCAATTCTTTGGCAAAAATTCATGGAGGCTAAAATTCACAATGTTGTTAGCTATAACCCATGATTTTTCCTATTTTTATTTGTTTGGTCATTTCATCCCATTTTGGCCAATTTTAGTCATGTTGACCCATTGGCTCATAATTTCATGGAAGTCAAAATTTACAATTTCGTGAGCTATAACCTATGATTTTTGGCCATTTTATTTATTTTAACCCATTGGCAAATAATTTTGTGGTGACCAAAATTCACAATTTAAATGAGCTATAACTTCGCGATTTTTGGCCATTTTAGTTGCTTTAATTCATTGGCAAATAATTTAGAGGCATCCAAAATCACAATTTTGTGAGCTATAACCCTTATATTTTTCCATATTTAGTTATTTTAATTCTTTGGCAAATAATTTCGTGAAGGTCAAAATTCACAATTTCATGAGCTATAACCCACAATTTTGGCTATTATTAGTCATTTTGACCCGTTGATAAATAATTTTGTGGAACCCAAATTAGCGATATCATAAGCTATAAACTATGATTCTTGGCCTTTTTGTTGGTTTAACCCATTGGCAAAAATTTGCGAAGGCCAAAAGTCACAATTTCTTGTGCTATAACCCACAATTTTTGGTTATTTTTAATCATTTCGACCGTTTGTAAATAATTTCAATGAGGTTAAAATTCACAATTTCGTGAACTATGACTCACGATTTTTGGCCATTTTATTCGTTTTGACTCATTGGCAAATAATTTCACAAAGGCCAAAACTCACAATTTTGTGAGATATAATCTATGATTTTTGGCTATTTTAATATTTTCGACTGATGGTAAGTAATTTTACGGATGTCAAAATTCAAGATTTCACTAGCTATAACCTATGATTTCTGGCCATTTTTTGGTCATCTTGGCCTGTTGGCTAATAGTTTCTCGCAGGCCAAAAATCACGATTTCATGAGCTATAACCCATAATTTATGGCCATTTTTATTTATTTTGACCTGTTGGCAAATAATTTCGTGAAGGTCAAAATTCATGATTTTGTTAGCTATAACCCACAATTTTTGGCCATTTTATTTATTTTGACCTGTTGGCAAATAATTTTGCGGATGCCAAAATTCATAATTTCATGAGCTATTAACCATAATTTTAGGCCATTTTTTGCCAATTCTACCCGTTGGCAAATAATTTCGTAGAGCCAAAAATTCACAGTTTGATGAGTTATAATCCATGATTTTTAGCAATTTCTAATCATTTTGACCCATTAGCGAATAATTTCTTGAGGGATAAAATTTACGATTTCATGAGCTACAATCCATGATTATTTGTCAATGTGTTGAAACGACATTTTGTGGATGCCAAAAAATTCACAATTTTGTGAGCAATAACTTATGATTTTAGGCCAATTTTATTTTCCCTAATTCATTGGCAAATAATTTTGTGGATGTCAAAAATCACAATTTAGTGAGCTATAACCCACAATTTTTGGCCATATTTTGTTGTTTCAATTCTTTGGCAAATAATTTTGCGAAGGCCAAAATTCATGATTTAATGAGCTATAATCCACATTTTTCGCCATTTTAAGTCGTTTCAACCCATTGGTAAATAATTTTATGAAGGCTAAAGCTCACAATTTCGTGAGCTATAACCTATGATTTTTGGCCATTTTAGTTGTTTAAAGTTTTTGGCAAATAATTTTGTGAAGACCAAAATAACGATTGCATGAGCTATATAGCCCATGATATTTGGCCATATTTAGTCCTTTATACCCATTGATAAATAATTTCGTGAAGGTCAAAATTCATGATTTCATAATTTTGGCCTTTTGTCATTTTGACCGTTGGCAAATAATTTCCCGAGGTCAAAAATCACAATTTCATGAGCTATAACCCACAATTTTGGCTATTATTAGTCATTTTGACCCGTTGATAAATAATTTTGTGGAACCCAAATTAGCGATATCATAAGCTATAAACTATGATTCTTGGCCTTTTTGTTGGTTTAACCCATTGGCAAAAAATTTGCGAAGGCCAAAGTCACAATTTCTTGTGCTATAACCCACAATTTTGGTTATTTTTAATCATTTCGACCCGTTTGTAAATAATTTCAATGAGGTTAAAATTCACAATTTCGTGAACTATGACTCACGATTTTTGGCCATTTTATTCGTTTTGACTCATTGGCAAATAATTTCACAAAGGCCAAAACTCACAATTTTGTGAGATATAATCTATGATTTTTGGCTATTTTTAATATTTTCGACCTGATGGTAAGTAATTTTCTGGATGTCAAAATTCAAGATTTCACTAGCTATAACCTATGATTTCTGGCCATTTTTGGTCATCTTGGCTGTTGGCTAATAGTTTCACGCAGTTAAAAATCACGATTTCATGAGCTATAACCCATAATTTATGGCCATTTTTATTTATTTTGACCTGTTGGCAAATAATTTCGCAGGGGTCAAAAATCACGAGTTTGTTAACAACCCACAATTTTTAGCCAGTTTTAGTCATTTTGACCCATTGGCAAATAAGTTTGCGGATGCCAAAATTCATAATTTCATGAGCTATTAACCATAATTTTAGGCCATTTTTGCCAATTCTACCGTTGGCAAATAATTTAGAGGCATCCAAAATCACAATTTTGTGAGCTATAACCCTTATATTTTTCCATATTTAGTTATTTTAATTCTTTGGCAAATAATTTCCCGAGGTCAAAAATCACAATTTCATGAGCTATAACCCACAATTTTGGCTATTATTAGTCATTTTGACCCGTTGATAAATAATTTTGTGGTGACCAAAATTCACAATTTCATAAGCTACAAACTACAATTTTGGCCTTTTTGTTGGTTTAACCCATTGGCAAATAATTTGGTTAAGGCTAAAATTCACAATTTCTTGTGCTATAACCCACAATTTTGGTTATTTTTAATCATTTCGATATATTGATAAATTACTTCATGACGGCCAAAATTCACAATTTCGTGAACTATGACTCACGATTTTTGGCCATTTTATTTATTTTGACTGTTGGCAAATAATTTGGTTAAGGCTAAAATTCACAATTTTGTGAGATATAATCTATGATTTTTGGCTATTTTAATATTTTCGACTGATGGTAAGTAATTTTCGGATGTCAAAATTCAAGATTTCACTAGCTATAACCTATGATTTCTGGCCATTTTTTGGTCATCTTGGCCTGTTGGCTAATAGTTTCTCGCAGGCCAAAAATCACGATTTCATGAGCTATAACCCATAATTTATGGCCATTTTTATTTATTTTGACCTGTTGGCAAATAATTTCGTGAAGGTCAAAATTCATGATTTTGTTAGCTATAACCCATAATTTATGGCCATTTTATTCATTTTGACCCGTTGGCAAATAATTTTGTGGATGTCAAAAATCACAATTTCATGAGCTATTAACCATAATTTTAGGCCATTTTTGCCAATTCTACCGTTGGCAAATAATTTCATGGAGACCAAAATCACAATTTCATGAGCTATAACCCATGATTTTTACTATTTTTATTCATTTTGACCCGTTGGCAAATAATTTCTTGAGGGATAAAATTTACGATTTCATGAGCTACAATCCATGATTATTTGTCAATGTGTTGAAACGACATTTTGTGGATGCCAAAAAATTCACAATTTTGTGAGCAATAACTTATGATTTTAGGCCAATTTTATTTTCCCTAATTCATTGGCAAATAATTTTGTGGATGTCAAAAATCACAATTTCGTGAGCTATAACCCACAATTTTTGGCCATATTTTGTTGTTTCAATTCTTTAGTAAATAATCTCGCGAATGCTAAAATTCATGATTTAATGAGCTATAATCCACATTTTTCTGCCATTTTAAGTCGTTTCAACCCATTGGTAAATAATTTTATGAAGGCTAAAGCTCACAATTTCGTGAGCTATAACCTATGATTTTTGGCCATTTTTAGTTGTTTAAAGTTTTTTGGCAAATAATTTTGTGAAGACCAAAAATAACGATTGCATGAGCTATATAGCCCATGATATTTGGCCATATTTAGTCCTTTATACCCATTGATAAATAATTTCGTGAAGGTCAAAATTCATGATTTCATAATTTTTGGCCTTTTGTCATTTTGACCCGTTGGCAAATAATTTCACGGAGGTCAAAATTCACAATTTCATTAGCTACAACCCCCGATTTTTGGCCATGTTAGTCGTTTCGACCTGTTGGCAAATAATTTCATGGAAGTCAAAATTTACAATTTCGTGAGCTATAACCCTTGATTTTTAACCTATTTTTGTTGTTTTAATTCTTTAGCAAATAATTTCACGGAGAACAAAATTACAATATCGTGAGCTATAACCCTTGGCAAATAATTTCGCAGATGGCAAAAATCACAACTTCGTGAGCGATGACCCATAATTTTTGACCATTTTTAGTTGTTTCAATTCTTTGGAAAATAATTTCATGGAGACCAAAATCACAATTTCATGAGCTATAACCCACAATTTTTGGCCATATTTTGTTGTTTCAATTCTTTAGTAAATAATTTGGTTAAGGCTAAAATTCATGATTTAATGAGCTATAATCCACATTTTTCTCGCCATTTTAAGTCGTTTCAACCATTGGTAAATAATTTTATGAAGGCTAAAGCTCACAATTTCGTGAGCTATAACCTATGATTTTTGGCCATTTTAGTTGTTTAAAGTTTTTGGCAAATAATTTTGTGAAGACCAAAATAACGATTGCATGAGCTATATAGCCCATGATATTTGGCCATATTTAGTCCTTTATACCCATTGATAAATAATTTCGTGAAGGTCAAAATTCATGATTTCATAATTTTGGCCTTTTGTCATTTTGACCCGTTGGCAAATAATTTCGTGAAGGTCAAAATTCACAATTTCATTAGCTACAACCCCGATTTTTGGCCATGTTAGTCGTTTCGACCTGTTGGCAAATAATTTCATGGAAGTCAAAATTTACAATTTCGTGAGCTATAACCCTTGATTTTTAACCTATTTTTGTTGTTTTAATTCTTTAGCAAATAATTTCACGGAGAACAAAATTACAATATCGTGAGCTATAACCCTTGGCAAATAATTTCGCAGATGGCAAAAATCACAACTTCGTGAGCGATGACCCATAATTTTTGACCATTTTTAGTTGTTTCAATTCTTTGGAAAATAATTTCGTGAAGGTCAAAATTCATGATTTCATGAGCTATAACCTACAATATTTGACCATATTTTTTGTTTCGATCCGTTGACAAATAATTTCACGGAGGCTAAAATTCACAATTTCATAAGCTACAAACTACAATTTTTGGCCTTTTGACATTTCAACGCGTTAGCAAATAATTTCGCAGAGGCTAAAATTCACGATTTCATGAGCTATAACCCCCGCGTTTTTGCCATTTTTAGTCATTTCGACCTGCTGGCTAATAGTTTCACGCAAGTTAAAAATCACAATTTCATGAGCTATATCCCATATTTTTTGGCCATTTTTAGCAGTCTCAATTCTTTGGCAAATAATTTTACGAAGACCAAAAATTAAGATTTCGTGAGCTATAACCCATGATTTTTTACTATTTTTATTCATTTCAATCTGTTGGTGAATAATTTCATGGAGGCCAAAATTAACAATTTTGTGAGCTATAATTCATGGTTGTTGACTATTTTTAGTTGTTTTAATCCTTTGGCAAATAATTTGGTTAAGGCTAAAATTCACGATTTCATGAGCTATAACCCATAATTTTTGTCATATTTAGTCATTTTGACCAGTTGGTAAATAATTTCATGGAGGCCAAAATTAACAATTTTGTGAGCTATAACCCTTGATTTTTAACCTATTTTTGTTGTTTTAATTCTTTAGCAAATAATTTCACGGAGAACAAAATTACAATATCGTGAGCTATAACCCTTGGCAAATAATTTCGCAGATGGCAAAAATCACAACTTCGTGAGCGATAACCCATAATTTTGACCATTTTAGTTGTTTCAATTCTTTGGCAAATAATTTCACGGAGGCTAAAATTCACGATTTCATGAGCTATAACCTACAATATTTGACCATATTTAGTTATGTCAACTCTTTGGTAAATAATTTCACGTAGGCTAAAATTCACAATTTCATAAGCTACAAACTACAATTTTGGCCTTTTGACATTTCAACGCTTAGCAAATAATTTCGCAGAGGCTAAAATTCACGATTTCATGAGCTATAACCCACATTTTTTGCCATTTTTAGTCATTTTGACCAGTTGGTAAATAATTTCACGTAGGCTAAAATTCACAATTTCATGAGCTATATCCCATATTTTTGGCCATTTTTAGCAGTCTCAATTCTTTGGCAAATAATTTTACGAAGACCAAAAATTAAGATTTCGTGAGCTATAACCCATGATTTTTTACTATTTTTATTCATTTCAATCTGTTGGTGAATAATTTCATGGAGGCCAAAATTAACAATTTTGTGAGCTATAATTCATGGTTGTTGACTATTTTTAGTTGTTTTAATCCTTTGGCAAATAATTTCGGAGACGCCAAAAATCACGATTTTATGAGCTATAACCCATAATTTTTTGTCATATTTAGTTGTTTCAATTCTATGGTAAATAATTTCATGGAGGCAAAAAGATCATGAATTCATGGGCTATAACCCACATTTTTTTGCCATTTTTTATCATTTCAACCATTGGTAAATTATTTCGCAAAGGCCAAAGTTTACAATTCCGTGAGCTACAACCCCATGATTTTTGGCCATTTTTAGTTGGTTAATTTTTGGTTAATAATTTCATGGAGACCAAAAATCACAATTTCATGAGATGTACGACCAATGATATGTGGCTATATTTAATCATTTCGATATATTGATAAATTACTTCATGACGGCCAAAATTCACGATATCATGAGCTATAAACTATGATTTTTGGCCTTTTTTGTTGTTTTGAACCATTGGCAAATAATTTTGTGTAGGCTAAAATTCACGATTTCATGAGCTATAACCTTTAATTTTTAGACATTTTTAGTCGTTTCGACCCATTGGCAAATAATTTCGTGGAGTCCAAAATTCACAATTTCTTGAGCTATAACCCATGATTATTGGACATTTTTAATATTTTTAATTGTTTTAATTCTTTGGTAAATAGCTTCACAGGGGCCAAAAATCAAGATTTCGTGAGCTATAAACCATGATTTTCTTCTATTTTTATATCTTTTGACCCGTTGGCAAATATATTCGCAGAGGCCAAAATTCACAATTTTGTGAGCTATAACTTGTGATTTTTATCCATTTTTAGTTGTAATATTTTTTTGGCAAATAATTTTACGAACGCCAAAAATCATGATTTTGTGAGCTATAACCCACAAATTTTGACCATATTTTTTTTGTTTCGATCCGTTGACAAATAATTTCACGGAGGCTAAAATTCATGATTTCATGACCTATAACTCACGATATTTGGCCATTTTAGTTGTTTTAATCCTTTGGCAAATAATTTTGTGTAGGCTAAAATTCACGATTTCATGAGCTATAACCTTTAATTTTTAGACATTTTTAGTCGTTTCAACACATTGATAAATAATTTCGTGGAGTCCAAAATTCACAATTTCTTGAGCTATAACCCATGATTATTGGACATTTTAATATTTTTAATTGTTTTAATTCTTTGGTAAATAATTTAGTGGAGGTCAAAATTCACAGTTTCATGAGCTATAACCCATGATTTTTATCCATTTTCATTCATTTTGACCCGTTGGCAAATAATTTCACAGAGGCCAAAGTTTACAATTTTGTGAGCTATAACTTGTGATTTTTATCCATTTTAGTTGTAATATTTTTTGGCAAATAATTTCACGTAGGCTAAAATTCATGATTTTGTGAGCTATAACCCACAAATTTTGACCATATTTTTTTTGTTTCGATCCGTTGACAAATAATTTCACGGAGGCTAAAATTCATGATTTTATGACCCCTAATTTTTGTCCATTTTTAGTCATTTTGACCAGTTGGTAAATAATTTCACGGATACCAAAATTTAAAATTTCATGAGCTATAACCCGTAATATTTAGCCATTTTTAGTTTTTTCAATTTTTTGGCAAATAATTTCGCAAATGCCAAATTCAACCAACAATTTATGGCCATTTTTATTCATTTTGACATGTTGGCAAATAATTTTGCGTAAGCCAAAAATCACAAATTTGTGAGCTATAACTCATAATTTTTTATCATTTTTATTCATTTTGACATGTTGGAAAGTAATTTCGCGTAGGCTAAAATTCACAATCTCGTGAGCTATAACTCACAATTTTGGTCATTTTTAATTGTTTTACTTTTTTGGCAAATAATTTCACAAGCTCTAAAAAGCACGATTTCCTGAGCTATAACCCATAGTTTTTGCTCGTATTTACATATTTAGTTGTTTCAATTCTTTGGCAAATAATTTAGTGGAGGTCAAAATTCACAGTTTCATGAGCTATAACCCATATTTTTTAGCCATTTTTAGTCGTTTCAACACATTGATAAATAATTTCATGAAGGACAAGTTCGCAATTTCGTGATCTGTAACCCATAATTTTTGGTTATTTTTATTGATTTAATTCTTTGGTAAATAATTTCGTGGAGACCAAAAATCAGGTTTTGTGTGCTATATAGCCCATGATTTTTGGACATATGTAGTCGTCTCGACCTGTTGATAAATAATTTTATGAAGGCTAAGATTCATGATTTCATGAGCTATAAACTACAATTTTTGGACATTTTTATTCATTTTGACCCGTTGGCAAATAATTTCACGTAGGCTAAAATTCACAATTTTGTGAGCTATAACTCACTTTTTTGGCTTTTTTTTAAATTCTTTGGCAAATAATTTCGCGGATGCCAAAAATTATGATTTCATGAGCTATAACCCATATTTTTAGCCATTTTAGTCGTTTCAACACATTGATAAATAATTTTATGAAGGCTAAGATTCATGATTTCATGACCTATAATTTTTGTCCATTTTGTTCATTTCAACCCAATGGAAAATAATTTTATGGAGTTCAAAATTCATGATTTCATGAGCTATAACCCATGATTTTTATCCAATTTTTTATTTAGATCCAATGGTAAATAATTTTTCAGAGTTTAAAATTCATGATTTAATGAGCTAAAACAATTATTTTTGTCCTTTTTCTATTTCAATCCAATCTCAAATAATTTTTAGAGTTAAAATTGACATTTTCATGAGCTATAACACACATTTTTTCTAATTTTCGTCTTTTTCCCTAATAGCAAATAACTTTTCTAAGTTTAAAATTAATGATTTCATGAGGTAAACACGCAATTTATGTCCAGTTATGTTCATTTTCACCTAATAGAAAAAAAATTCAGAGCTCAAAATTATGAATTTCATAAGCCATAACCCACGATTCTTATCCATTTTCATTTATTTTGATCACGAAGACAAATAATTTTTGAGTCTATAATTCACAATTTCATGAGCTATTACTCACAAATTTTATCCATTTGTATTTATTTTAATCCAATGGCAAAAAATGAGGAGTTTATAATTCATAATTGCATGAACTATAACCCATGATTTTTTCATTTTTTCATATCGATCCTATGGAAAATAATTTTCTGAGTTAAAATTCATTATTTCATGAGCTATAACCCATGATTTTTATTCATTTTGTTCCTTTTAACCCAATGCAAAATAATTTTACAAGAAATTCAAATTCATGATTTCATGAGGTATAAATTATGATTTGTTTCCAATTTATTTCATTTTGCTCAGTGAAAATAAATTTTCACAGTTTAAATTCACGATTTCATAAGCTATTACACAAGATTGTTGTCCAATTTCGTTCACTTTAACCTAATAGCAAATAATTTATATAATTAAAATTTTATGATTTCATGAGCTATAACCCATGATTTTTATCCAATTTTATTCATTTTGACCCAATGGTTAGTAAATCTTTTGAGTTTTAAATTCATAATTCATGAGCTATAAGCCAAGGTTTTACCATATTTGTTAATTTCGACCTAATGGAAAATAATTTTATGGAGTTCAAAACTAATGATTTCACGAGCTATAACTCATGATTTTCGTCCATTTTCATTCATTTTTATATAATGGAAAATAATTTTATGAAGTTTAAAATTCACAATTTCATGAGCTATTACTCACAAATTTTATCCATTTGTATTTATTTTAATCCAATGGCAAATAATTATTCTCAATTCAAATTCATGATTTCATGAGCTATAACCCAAGATTTTTGTCCATTTTGTTCATTTTGATCTAATGAATGACAACCCATGATTTTTTCATTTTTTCATATCGATCCTATGGAAAATAATTTTATGGAGTTCAAAATTCATGATTTCATGAGCTATAACCCATGATTTTTATTCATTTTTGTTCATTTCAACCCAATGGAAAATAATTTTATGAAATTTAAAGTTCACAATTTCATGAGCTATAACCCATGATTTTTGTCCAATTTTTTATTTAGATCCAATGGTAAATAATTTTGTAGAGCCAAAATTCATGATTTCATGAGCTATAAAACCCATGGTTTTGTACATTTTGTTTATTTCGACCTAATGGAAAATAATTTTATGAAGTTTAAAATTCATGATTTCATGAGCTATAACATATAATTTTTCTCCATTTTCATTCGTTTTGATCCAATGGCAAATAATTTTTGAGTCTATAATTCACAATTTCATGAGCTATAACTAATGTTTTTGACCATTTTTATCAATTCAACCCGTTGGTAAATAATTTTGTAGAGCCAAAATTCATGATTTCATGAGCTATAACCCAAGATTTTTGTCCATTTTGTTCATTTCAACCCAATGGAAAATAATTTTATGGAGTTCAAAATTCATGATTTCATGAGCTATAACCCAAGATTTTTGTCCAATTTTGTTCCTTTCAACCTAATAGCAAATAATTTTGAGAGTTCAAATTTCATAATTTCATGAGCTATTACTCACAAATTTTATCCATTTGTATTTATTTTAATCCAATGGCAAATAATTTTTGGAGTCTATAATTCACAATTTCATGAGCTATAACCCATGATTTTTGTCCTTTTTTGTTTCAATCCAATGGCAAATAATTTTGAGAGTTCAAATTTCATAATTTCATGAGCTATAACCCATGATTTTTATCCAATTTTATTCATTTTGACCCAATGGAAAATAATTTTATGGAGTTCAAAATTATCAATTTCATGAGCTATAACCCATGATTTTTATCCAATTTTATTCATTTTGACCCAATGGAAAATAATTTTATGGAGTTCAAAATTCATGCCTTCATAAGTTATAGCACACAATATTTAACCAATTTAGTTCATTTTAATCTATTGGCAAATGATTTTTCTTAGTTTAAAATTAATGATTTCATGAGCTATAATACTTTTTTAATTACGTTCATTTCAACCTAATAGCTAATATTTTTAAAGTTCAAAATTAATGATTTCCTAAGCTATAATCGTGACTTTTTATCAATCTTTTTGCTTTGACTTAATAGCAAATAATTTTTAGAGGTCAAAGTAACAATTTCAAAACAATAATCCATGATTTTTTTTCTTTTTCATTCATTTTGACCCAATGGCTAATAATTTTTTGAAGTTCACAATTCACTATTTAACTAGCTATAGCGACGATTGTCCATATTTATTCATTTTATCGAATCACGGATAATTTTTGCAGTTTAAAATTCATGATTTCATGAGCTATAACCCATGATTTTTGTCCAATTTTTTATTTAGATCCAATGGTAAATAATTTTATGGAGTTCAAAATTATCAATTTCATGAGCTATAACCCATGATTTTTGTCCAATTTTATTAGTTTTAACAAAATGCAAAATAATTTTCTGAGTTAAAATTCATTATTTCATGAGCTATAACCCATGATTTTTGTCCAATTTTTTATTTAGATCCAATGGTAAATAATTTTGAGAGTTCAAATTTCATAATTTCATGAGCTATAACCAATAACTTTTGTCCAATTTTTTATTTAGATCCAATGGTAAATAATTTTGAGAGTTCAAATTTCATAATTTCATGAGCTATAACACACATTTTTTCTAATTTTCGTCTTTTTCCCTAATAGCAAATAACTTTTCTAAGTTTAAAATTAATGATTTCATGAGGTAAACACGCAATTTATGTCCAGTTATGTTCATTTTCACCTAATAGAAAAAAAATTCAGAGCTCAAAATTATGAATTTCATAAGCCATAACCCACGATTCTTATCCATTTTCATTTATTTTGATCTGAAGACAAATAATTTTTGGAGTCTATAATTCACAATTTCATGAGCTATTACTCACAAATTTTATCCATTTGTATTTATTTTAATCCAATGGCAAAAAATGAGGAGTTTATAATTCATAATTGCATGAACTATAACCCATGATTTTTTCATTTTTTCATATCGATCCTATGGAAAATAATTTTACAGAGTTAAAATTCATTATTTCATGAGCTATAACCCATGATTTTTATTCATTTTTGTTCCTTTTAACCCAATGCAAAATAATTTTACAAGAAATTCAAAATTCATGATTTCATGAGGTATAAATTATGATTTGTTTCCAATTTATTCATTTTGCTCAGTGAAAATAAATTTTCACAGCTTTAAATTCACGATTTCATAAGCTATTACACAAGATTGTTGTCCAATTTCGTTCACTTTAACCTAATAGCAAATAATTTATATAATTAAAATTTTATGATTTCATGAGCTATAACCCATGATTTTTATCCAATTTTATTCATTTTGACCCAATGGTTAGTAAATCTTTTGAGTTTTAAATTCATAATTCATGAGCTATAAAACCCATGGTTTTGTACATTTTGTTTATTTCGACCTAATGGAAAATAATTTTATGGAGTTCAAAACTAATGATTTCACGAGCTATAACTCATGATTTTCGTCCATTTTCATTCATTTTTATATAATGGAAAATAATTTTTAGAGTTTAAAATTCTTGATTTCATGAGCTATAACCCATGATTTTTGTCCAATTTTGTTCCTTTCGACCCAATAGAAAATAATTTTAAAGAGTTCAAAATTCACTACCTAATCTATAACCCACGATTTTTTTAATTTTTGTTAGTTTTGATCCAATAGCAAATAAATTTTCTAAAGTTTAAAATTTATGATTTCATGAGCTATAACACAAGATTTTTGTCCAATTCATTCATATCGACCAAAAGTAAATAATTTTATGGAGTTCAAAATTAACAATTTCATGAGCTATAACCCATGATTTTTGTCCAATTTTGTTAGTTTTGACTAAATGGTAAATATTTTTTAGAACTTAAAATTCACAAGTCATGAGCTATAAACTAAGAATTTTTGTCCATTTACATTTGTTTTGTCTCAATGAAAAATAATTTTACTGGAGTTTAAAACTCACAATTTTATGAGCTTTAAATTTTGACTAAATGGTAATTAAGTTTTAGAACTTAAAATTCACAAGTCATGAGCTATAAACTAAGACTTTTGTCCTTACATTTTTGACTCAATGAAAAATAATTTTACTGGAGTTTAAAATTCACAATTTTAAGAGCTTTACCCCACGATTTTTGTCCATTGCCATTCATTTTGATCCCATGACAAATAATTTTTAAAGTTTAAAATTCATGATTTCATGAGCTATAACACCCAATTTTTGCCCAATTTAGGTCATTTCGACCTAATGGAAAATAATTTTATGGAGTTTAAAATTCATGATTTCATGAGCTATAACTCACTATTTTTGTCCAATTTTGTTCCTTTCAACCTAATAGCAATAATTTTATAGAGTTCAAAATTAACAATTTCATGAGCTATAATGCATGATTTTTATCCAATTTTGTTCCTTTCGACCCAATAGAAAATAATTTTAAAGAGTTCAAAATTAACAATTTCATGAGCTATAATGCATGATTTTTATCCAATTTTGTTCCTTTCGACCCAATAGAAAATAATTTTATGGAGTTCAAAATTCACGATTTCATGAGCTATAACCTACAATTTGTTTCCATTTTATTTATTTTGATCCAATGACAAATAATTTTTAAAGTTTAAAATTCATGATTTCATGAGCTATAACCCATGATTTTTGTCCAATTTCATTTATTTTGACCCAATGGAAAATAATTTTATGGAGTTCAAAATTCATAATATCATAAGTTATTGCCCACATTTTGTCTATTTTTGTTCATTTTGACCAATTAGAAAATAAATTAATGGACTTCAAATTCATGATTTCCTAAGGTATTAACCATGATTTTTTTCAAATTTTATTCGTTTCAATCCAATGAAAAATAATTTTTAGAGTATTAAGTTCACGATTTCATGAGCTATAACACAAGATTTTTGTCCAATTTTGTTCCTTTCAACCTAATAGCAATAATTTTATAGAGTTCAAAATTATCAATTTCATGAGCTATAATGCATGATTTTTATCCAATTTTGTTCGTTTCACCCAAGGGTAAATAAATTTTTGAGTTTAAAATTCACAATTCATCATGTAAACCAAGATTTTTGTCCGTTTTGTTTATTTCGACCTAATGGAAAATAATTTTATGGAGTTCAAAATTAACAATTTCATGAGCTATAACCCATGATTTTGTCCAATTTTGTTAGTTTTGACTAAATGGTAAATATTTTTAGAACTTAAAATTCACAAGTCATGAGCTATAAACTAAGAATTTTTGTCCATTTACATTTGTTTTGTCTCAATGAAAAATAATTTTACGGAGTTTAAAACTCACAATTTTATGAGCTTTAAATTTTGACTAAATGGTAATTAAGTTTTAGAACTTAAAATTCACAAGTCATGAGCTATAAACTAAGACTTTTGTCCTTACATTTTTGACTCAATGAAAAATAATTTTACTGAGTTTAAAATTCACAATTTTAAGAGCTTTACCCCACGATTTTTGTCCATTGCCATTCATTTTGATCCCATGACAAATAATTTTTTAGAGTTTAAAAATCTTAATTCTTGAGCTATATAACCCACTGTTATTTTCTGTTTTCATTCATTTCAACTCAATTGAAAATAATACGGAGTTCAAAATTCACGATTTCATGAGCTATAACCCATTTACATTTTTGTTTGTTTTGACCCAATGGAAAATTATTTTATGGAGTTCAAAATTTATAATTTTATGAGCAATAATTCATAATTTTTGGCCATTTTATTTATTTTGATCCAATGACAAATAATTTTTAAAGTTTAAAATTCACGATTTCATGAGCTATAACACCCAATTTTTGCCCAATTTAGGTCATTTCGACCTAATGGCAAGAAAAATTTTCGAGTTCAAAATTACCGATTTCATGAGCTATAACTCACTATTTTTGTCCAATTTCATTTATTTTGACCCAATGTCAAATAATATTTTTGAGTTTAAATTTAACGATTCATGTGCTATAACCCACAGTTTTTGTCCACTTGTTGTTCGTTTTAACCCAATGAAAAATAATTTTATGGAGTTTAAAATTCATGATTTCATGAGCAATAACCCACAATTTTTTTCATTCAGTTTATGCTAATGGAAAATAATTTTGGAGTTCAAAATACATGGATTTCATGAGCTATAACACACAATTTTTGTCCAATTCATTCATTTTGACTTAATAGCAAATATTTTTTTAGAGTTTAAAATTCATGATTTCATGAGCTATAACCTACAATTTGTTTCCATTTTATTTATTTTGATCCAATGACAAATAATTTTTAGAGTTTATAGTTCAAGATTTCGGATCTATAATCGATAATATTTGTCTATTTTTGTTCATTTTGATCGGCAAATAATTTTTCACAGTTTAAAATTCATGATTTCATGAGCTATAACCCATAATTTTTGTCCATTTTGGCCCGTTTGATCCCTTGGCAAATAATTTTTAGAGTTTAAAATTCATGATTTCATGAGCTATAACATATAATTTTTCTCCATTTTCATTCATTTTGACTTAATAGCAAATATTTTTTTAGAGTTTAAAATTACTGATTTCATGGGATGCAACCTATAATTTTTATCCAATTTAATTTGTTTTAACCCATTGGCAAATATTGTTTTTGACTTTAAAATTAACATTTCATTAGCTACATAAGCCACGAATTTTATCTATTTTTTTCATTTTTGTTCATTTCGACCCAATAGAAAATAATTTAATGGAGTTTAAAATTTTAAGATTTCATGAGCTATAACCAATAACTTTTGTCCAATTTTATTAGTTTTAACAAAATGCAAAATAATTTTACAGAGTTTAAAATTTAAGATCTCATGTACTATTACCCATAATTCTTTTTCCATTTTTGTTATTATGATCAAATGGAAAATAAATTTTAGAGTTTAAAATTCATGTTTTCATGAGTTATAACACATTTTTTTCATTTTCAACCTATTTTGAAAATAATTATATGGAGTTTAAAATTTACGTCTTCATGAGCAATAACTCACTATTTTTGTCCATTTTTCTTTACTTTGGTCTAATGATAAATAATTTTTCTAAGCTAAAATTCATGATTTCATAAGCTATAAGAGAATATTTTTGGCTAATTATGTTCATTTTGACCTAATGGCAAACAATTTTGGAGTTCAAAATTAATGAATTCATAAGCTATAACAAATGATTTTTAAAATTTCATTCATTTAAACCTATTAGCAAATAATTTTTCGAGCTTAAAATTAATGATTTAATGAGCTAAAATTCATGATTTTTGTCCTTTTTTGTTTCAATCCAATGAGAAATAATTTTTCTAAGCTAAAATTCATGATTTCATAAGCTATTAACGAGTTTTCTCCAATTTTAGTTTTTTATCCAATGGCAAATAATTTTTCAAAGTTCAAACTTAACGATTTTATGAGCTCTAACACAGATTTTTCCAATTTCATTTGTTTCCTTCTAGCATCAAATAAGTTTTAGAGTTTAAAATTAACGATTTTATGAGTTATGACATACAAGTTTTGTCCAATTTTGCTCGTTTCGACCGAATAACAAATAAATTTTCAAATTACTGATTTCATGAGCTATAACCTACAATTTGTTTCCATTTTATTTATTTGTGTCCAATGGAAAATAATTTTTAGAGTTTAAACTCCAAGATTTTGTGAGTTATTACCAATGATTTTTACCGTTTTTCATTTTGATGCAATGGCAAATAAGTTTTATAAAATTCATAATTTTCATGAACTATAACCTATGATTCTTTCCATTTTTGTTCATTTTGGCCCAATGAAAATATTTTTTTAGAGTTTATAGTTCAAGATTTCCGGATCTATAATCGATAATATTTGTCTATTTTTGTTCATTTTGATCGGCAAATAATTTTTCACAGTTTAAAATTCAAGATATCATGAGCTATAACCCATAATTTTCATGAGCTACAACCCATAATTTTTGTCCATTTTGTTCCTTTCGACCCAATAGAAAATAATTTTTAAAGAGTTCAAAATTCACTACCTAATCTATAACCCACGATTTTTTTTAATTTTTGTTAGTTTTGATCCAATAGCAAATAAATTTTCTAAAGTTTAAATTTATGATTTCATGAGCTATAACACAAGATTTTTGTCCAATTCATTCATATCGACCAAAAGTAAATAATTTTATGGAGTTCAAAATTAACAATTTCATGAGCTATAACCCATGATTTTTGTCCAATTTTGTTAGTTTTGACTAAATGGTAAATATTTTTAGAACTTAAAATTCACAAGTCATGAGCTATAAACTAAGAATTTTTGTCCATTTACATTTGTTTTGTCTCAATGAAAAATAATTTTCTGAGTTTAAAACTCACAATTTTATGAGCTTTAAATTTTGACTAAATGGTAATTAAGTTTTAGAACTTAAAATTCACAAGTCATGAGCTATAAACTAAGACTTTTGTCCTTACATTTTTGACTCAATGAAAAATAATTTTACGGAGTTTAAAATTCACAATTTTAAGAGCTTTACCCGATTTTTGTCCATTGCCATTCATTTTGATCCCATGACAAATAATTTTTAGAGTTTAAAAATCTTAATTCTTGAGCTATATAACCCACTGTTATTTTCTGTTTTCATTCATTTCAACTCAATTGAAAATAATCTGAGTTCAAAATTCACGATTTCATGAGCTATAACCCATTTACATTTTTGTTTGTTTTGACCCAATGGAAAATTATTTTATGGAGTTCAAAATTTATAATTTTATGAGCAATAATTCATAATTTTTGGCCATTTTATTTATTTTGATCCAATGACAAATAATTTTTAAAGTTTAAAATTCACGATTTCATGAGCTATAACACCCAATTTTTGCCCAATTTAGGTCATTTCGACCTAATGGCAAGAAAAAATTTTCGAGTTCAAAATTACCGATTTCATGAGCTATAACTCACTATTTTTGTCCAATTTCATTTATTTTGACCCAATGTCAAATAATATTTTTGAGTTTAAATTTAACGATTCATGTGCTATAACCCACGCTTTTGTCCATTGTTGTTCGTTTTAACCCAATGAAAAATAATTTTTATGGAGTTTAAAATTCATGATTTCATGAGCAATAACCCACAATTTTTTTCATTCAGTTTATGCTAATGGAAAATAATTTTGGAGTTCAAAATACATGGATTTCATGAGCTATAACACACAATTTTTGTCCAAATTCATTCATTTTGACCGAATAGCTAATAATTTTAGAGTTTAAAATTACTGATTTCATGAGCTACTCTGATGATTTTTGTCCAATTTCATTTATTTTGACCCAATGGAAAATAATATTTTTGAATTTAAAATTCATAATTCATGAGCTATAATCTACAATTTTTCCATGTTCATTCATTTCGACTCAATGGAAATTTTTACGAGTTTAAAATTCATGATATATGAGCTTATAACCCCAAATTTTTATGTATGGGCTTGACCAAATGGAAAATAATTATGTGTGGTTAAAAATTTGTAGTTTTCATGGGTATAGTCCATGATTTTTCTTAATTTTATTTGTTTTGACCATTTAGCAACTAATTGTGTGAACTTTAATTGTTGCAATATTGAAGGATTAACCCGAGATTTTATCCATTATTGTTCATTTGATCAAATGACAACTAGTTATGATTGCTTCAAAATTCCTTTTTTTGCGTTATTGTCATGCCCAGTGTCCTAAATGCTGATATGGAGACGCGACTCGGTCGACAGTGTGTACACAAGAACCGGGTCAAATAGGTCCTTATGCACACACTTAAGCATCTATCTAGCTAATCCACTAAATATAAGGGCAAAATAGTAAATTGTTCAGTAGAGGTAGTCAAAATTGGTAAAAACAAACTTGGACCAACTGTAACTATCAGAGTGAAACCAGTACAAAACATAAGATAAGAGAGCCACTATCTAAAAAAAACTCAACTCGGGGGTAAAACTATAAAAATAACCACTCACCAATACAACTAAAGGGCAAAACTATCTAACTCACCTAATCTGATCCCTAGAAATAATAGCATAACTAGGAGAAGAAAGAAAAACAAGTCCAGGGGTCATTAGGCAAGCGACCCACAGCAAGCATCAAGAGAGAAAAGAAATGAAGACAAATAACAAAAGTATAGTTTAAGGAATATACTCTCAAGATCGAACATCAATAACAGATAAGGAGATGACCAAACAGCGGAAAGAGATGCATATGTCCAAGATAATAAAACACATGAGAACAACTACAAGAAAATAACTCGACAAAGCAGGGAAGCTAAAAGTGATAAAAACATCCAAACACACAAGCCCTAATGATCTTCACTAACTAGATACTATTCATGCAAAACATCACATCAAAACCTCAATTGGATAGAATCCATATTGCGTATCACTTCCTTGATCCAATGCAGATTCCATATTATATTATCTTATCTTATTTGGAAAGATCTTCGCCGAGTCTATGTGTCTCACATGGGATTCACCGATTTCTAGTACGGCCAATCCTTATAGAGACACAGCATGTCATGTCTAACAAACGCAACCATTAGACCCACATAGCTCTGAAGGTTCAGTCCCGTGAAATTAACCCAAAGAATTAATTTTTCTTAACTTGCTATACATGAAATCTTATGCACTATTCCCGAGAATCTCAACATATGGAGAACATACTTTCATGACATCTGATACCAGTATATATAATGATATCTTTCGATGCTCAATCAGAGTGCCTCTATGTCTGGGAGCTCAAAGAAAATGAAATCCCAAATCATGAATCCAGCACATTACTTTTCTCATAACTCATTCAAGGTGGAATTCCAAACGAAATTTGGTATTCGTGAAGAGATATCACGAATATAGATCAACAAAGCTAAACGAATATCAGACATGCAAACAAGATTAAAATACAAATTCCCTGTCAAGTATACTAACTGGTAATATCTCATCCGGGCAACTGATAATCACAAGGTAGATCTCTACCTCACGCACAAGTGAGCCTGAAATCATGGTCCAATATAATATGTCCAAAATTCATAAATACCGGTTTCTTCCTTCATGTACAGCAAAAACATAGTCAACCACCTAAATCATCTACGTCAGGTGATATATACTATCTCAACACATTATCAACATCATAACAGACATACCAAAGCTCAGAAAACATGTCACAGAGGTTCAAAATCCAAAATTGCATATTTATCGAAAAACTAGCGTATAGGAGTTTTCAGAAAAACCTCAATACTTCTTCAAATCCCAAACTATCTACAAATCCTCTTAGATATAGGTAATCTCCACTTCCAGCAAACATATGAAGAAGACGGAAGTGAAATCGAAAGTCAGAAACTCGAAATATGCAAATAATTAGAAATCACCAAGGTTATAAGTTGAGCGCAAGTGCTGAGTAAATCATGAGCACCAGTGTTGGTTGACACACCATGTGTCCAATTGACTTAGTCAGCCTTTTAAATTGAGCTCAAACTCGATGCAGCGCAGGCACTAGTTAGGTGAGTGTCGGCGATGTACCTGGCAATTTCAGTTTTTTTAAACTTATTGATTTCTACTAATATAGACCTTCATTATTACCTATTCCAGAGAGATTACCCATTTCTTAGATTCATAATGGGAAGCATTTGCAATTAGCTTGAGATCAAACCATCAAGACTCCATAGAGAAATTACACTATTTCGGTATTATCCAAAAGTAAATATTTAACATGCAAACATAGCTAGTACATGATCAAAAAAATATCTTAGATGACTGATCTAAGCAAAGAGTAGAAGAGATGCTTGCCTTCAGAGATGTCGTTTGATTTCCGAGCTTTTTGCATTTTGGAGAAAGATAACCAACTTGGATCTGAAATGAAACGATTAAAAGCATGAGCTTTTATCTGAGATTGAAACAAAGGGAGAGAGAACATGAAAAAAAAATACTTATATTGGTTGGGGTCTAAGGCATTGGATTAGATTTCTAGGTTGAGCTCTACCCTCTTGTTCTCCTTCTTCATGAAAATCTTCACTCTCCCCCAATCTCCATTCACACCCCACCCCCCCCCCCCTCTCCTGCCAAAACTTAAGGTACTTCTACTTATAGCCCCACTCTTCATTTCCCAACTTTCTAATATTTACAATAATGCCACTCGAATCTAATAACTCACTTAAGCACTAATCTAAGCTCTCTAAACCATTGGGTTGACTTTGTTGACTCACTAGCTCAAGTCCAATTTTCTAATATTTTTATGATGAAGATTTAGTTTGGTCAAGATACGAGGTATTTGGTTTTGGGACTTTTGGTCGACTTGGTCAACAGTATCGGAATCCGTATTAATACCGGATACGATTTTGGTTGGCGTTACAGTTATAACCCACGATTTTGGCATTTTAGGTTCAATTCATCCCTATAACAAGTAATTATATGTACTTCAAACTTTTATTATTTTCATGGGCTATAACCCATCATTTTAGTTTATTCAATAGTTTTGGCCTGATGGAATTAAATTTTCGTTTATCAAAATTCCACGATTTTCATGGGTTATAACCACAATATTTGTTAATTTTTTATTCAACCAAATGGAAAATAAATATGCGTACTAAAAATTTGTGACTTTTATAGGCTATAGTCCATGATTTTTCTCAATTTTGTTCATTTCACCATTTAGCAATAAATTGTGCGAACTTTAATTTTCGTGATTTTCATTAATTATAACCCAACATTTTTGTCCATTATCATGCATTCAACTTAATGAATCAAAACATGATATTATGACTACTCAAAATTCTTGATTTTCATGATTTTCATGATATTATGACTACTCAAAATTCTTGATTTTGGTGGGTTATAACCTATGATTTTTGCATTTTATGTTCGATTTGTACCAATAATAAGTAATTATACTTACTTCAAAATTTGTGATGTGATGACTATAACCTACGATTTTAGTTTATTTCAATAGTTTTGGATCTTCAATTTTCATGATTTACATGATTTTAACCCGAGATTTTTATCCATTACCATTCATTCGACCCACTGACAATTAATTATGATTTCTTCAAAATTGGCGATTTTGGTGGGTTATAACCCTTGATTTTGGCATTTTATGTTTGATTCATCCCAATAAGAAGTAATTATATGTAATTCAAAATTCACAATTTTAATGGACTATAATCCACGATTTAAGTTTATTTCAATAGTTTCAACATGTTGGAATTAAATTTTCGTATATCAAAATTTACAATTTTCATGGGCTATAACCCATAACTTTCATAATTTTTATTCTTCAACCCAATGGAAAATAATTATGCATACTTAAAATTCATGACTTTCATAGGCTAGTCCATGACATTTCTCAATGTTCTTCATTTTGACCATTTAGCAATAAATTGTGTGAACTTTAATTTTCACGATTCTCATGGATTATAACGCGCAATTTTTTCCTACTATCGTTCATTCAATCCAATGATAAATAATTATGACTACTTCAATTCGCAATTTTTGTGGGTTATAACCCGTGATTTTGGCATTTTAAGTTTGATTCATCCGAATAACCAAGTAATCATACGTACTTTAAAATTTGTGATTTTGATGGGCTATAACCTACGATTACAGTTTATTGCAATAGTTGCATTTTGATGGAAATAAATTTTTGTTCATCGAAAATTCTCACTTTTCGTGGGCTATAATCCATGATTTTTGTATATTTTTATAAATTTTTATTATTTGGACCAAATAGAAAATAATTATGCATGCTTAAAAACTCGTGACTTTCATAGGCTATAGTCCATGATTTTTCTCAATTTTATTCATTTTGACCATTTAAAAAAATTGTGTGAGCTTTAATTTTCACAATTTTCATGGGTTATAACTCATGATTTTTGCAATTTTCATAGATTTCTTCAAAAGTTGCACTTTTGGTGGGTTAGAACCCACGATTTTGGCATTTTATGTTCGATTCATCCCAATAACAAGTAATTTTATATACTTAAAAATTCATGATTTTGAAGCGCTATAACCCATGATTTTAGTTTATTTCAGACCTGATGGAATTAAAAAAATTTATCGAAAAGTCACAATTTTCATGGGCTATAACCCACAATTTTGTTACTTTTTGTTCTTCGACCCAATGGAAAATGATTATGCATAATTAAAATTTTTTGGCTTTCGTAAGCTATAGTCCATGATTTTTGTTAATTATTTTTGTTTCATCCATGTAGAAACTAATTATGTGAACTTCAATTTTCATGATTTTCATGGGTTATAAACATGAGATGTTTGTCCATTAGCGTTCATTCAACCCATTGACAAATAATTATGACTACTTCAAAATTCATGATTTTGGTAGGTTATAACCCACAATTTTTGTATTTTATGTTCAATTTGTCCTAATAACAAGCAATTATACATAATTCAAAATTCGCGATTTTCATGGGCTGTAACCCATAATTTTTTTAAATTTTTTTTCTTCGACCCAATGAAATATAATTATGCATACTTAAAAATTTGTGACCCATAGTCCATGATGTTTGTCAATTTTGTTCGTTTTGACTATTTAGCAATTAATTGTGCGAATGTCAATTTCACGATTTTTACAGGTACTTATGGTTTTTATCCATTATTGTTCATTCGACCCATTAACAATTAACTATGATTTGCTTCAAAATCCACAATTTTGGTGGGTTATATAACTCACGATTTGGATTTTATGTTCGATTTGCCCAATAATAAGTAATTATACGTATTTCAAAATTTGCAATTTTCATGGGCTATAACCCATGATTTTAGTTTATTTCAATAGTTTCGGTTTGATGGAATTCGGTTTGATGGAATTAAACTTTCGTTCATCGGTAATTCACGATTTTCATGGGCACTCATGATAATTTTAAATTTTTTTCTTCGACCAAATGGAAAATATTTATGCACACTTCAAAATTCATGACTTTCATAGGCGTATTTTTGTTCATTTTGTTTGTTTCGACCATTTAGCAATTAATTGTGCGTACTTTAGTATTTGTTATTTTCATGGGTTATAACCCGCGATTTTTATCTGTTATCATTCCTTTGATCCAATAACACTTAATTATGACTACGTCAAAATTTACAATTTCGGTGGGTTATGATCCAAGAGTTGGGCATTTTATGTTTAGTTCCTCCCAATGACAAGTAAATTATACGTACTTCATAATCGCGATTTTCATGGGCTATATAACTCAAGATTTTTGTAAATTTGTATTCTTCGACCCAATGGAAAATAATTTGCGGTTTCCATGGAGTATAACCCACAGCTTTTTTAAACGTTTTTCCATCAATTTGATGGAAAATAATTATGTGTACTTTAAAATTCTTTCATAGATTATAGTCGATATGTTTAGTCAAAATGTTTTGTCCATTTTATTTGTTTTGACCATTTAGCTTCGTATTCATTCATCACATAATGCGGATTCTTGGTAATCAAATTTGTTGTGTATCAGGGTTTCAAGTCATCAAACATGCATATACATTTTTCCTGCTTTAGGCTTATATATACACCAGTTTTGAGGATTCTTCTGTTTCATCAGTGTTACGTTTGGGTTTCGATGTTATAAATTCTCTTTGATGATGAATCTGACGGGGAAGTATGACAGGCAAAGCCAATTAAAGAAAATATTTAGCGGCTGATTCTGTAAGATATCAACGCATAGAGTCAAACATAGAGGCACGATTAAAGATGCAAATATAGAGGCACGATTAAAGAGGAGCATTCTGAGGCCAAGTCCCAAGACAATAATGCCAACTGAAAGAGGAACATCATCTGAAACTTGGAAATTTTCTCAAAACCAAACTTTGAACATCGAAACTTTACTTATTTTGCAGCAAATTACTGCCTAAGATGTTCAAAACTACACTAAACAAAGATTTTTAGGAAGAATGCAGAGAATTGGATGCAGAATCTCGCAACTGATACCAATGTCTCAGTACCAAAAGTAACTCTAGTAACAAAAAATAGGCAACAAAGCAAAGCAGATAACTCCGGTTCCATCAACACAATATATTCCTTTAAAAAAACCTACATGTCAGAAGTAGAGAATCAAGAACAAAAACCACAAACAGAAAGAGCTCTTTCTACTTTTATAGCTGCACATCAGTATATATCCATACATGGTAGCACTTAATTGCTACTACACTTGATTATTGCAAACTTAATGTAGAAACAGCTGATTACAAAGGTATGCCCAGAATGGAATTTATCCCCAATGCAATCTCTTCACAGACGAACCCCTCTTTGCTTTACATTTAACCACTACTATACATATATAAACACAAGTTAAAATGCATTTTGAGAGAATGAAAGAATAGCTGCTGCACACGAGGAAGATCTGACCACATCAAGCCTCGACAATTCATTCAATCTGTCAATAACAAACAAGGAAGGATTAGTTTTCATGCTTTCATGTAATATATGGTCTTTTGGAGTATGTAAATGACATTAAAGGTTTCGCACCTTAGAAGATGTCATTGTCGTGATCCACTAAGTGGTTTTCCTTACTATTTACACACTTGAGATTGGGTCCCATCTTCAGGCCCTCTCTGTTATTTACAAACTCGAGATCGTCTTTCACATACTGACTGTCCTCGTCACTGTTTACAAATTCCTGTCCGGTTTCTGCAGACATATGAAAAGTATAATTCTTATTCATGGTATTGGGATGCTCTCCTGCTGAGAAACTTTCTGATATGTGGTCAAGAGAACTACGGCTGCTTCTGCGTGAAAGCCATCCATCCTTGGAAATTCCAGGTTTTTGATGCATTAGCAATCCGTTTCCACTATAATCAAAAGCATTTGACCTAAAGAGGGGGAAAAAGGTTCAAGCAGTGGATTAATGCAAGAACAATTTGGACTTATGGCATCATATTTAATGCGCTTACGAAAGAACACTTTTGACTCCATACGACTGATGCAGGAACACTTTTGACTTACGGAATCATGTTTAATGTGCTTATGCAACCCTGCCCTAGCAAATTATTTAGAAATTATATTTAGACATATCCACTTAAAATGTTAACATGAGTAGCATGCATATACCAAACTAGGAAACATTTGAACACATGCCTATTCATACTTTCAATGTACATTCAAAAATTAACAACTATACTACAAAAATCATAAATCAAATTCACCTGAGTGCTATACCATTTACAATATCCAAAAGGCTAACTGCTCCATTGGATAATATTTTTGTAATGTTTCCCCATATACTTGGATATAGTAACAATAAGCTCAAGTCAATATGCATGAAGCTCAATAGGAGAATATGCACTCAAAGGGTAAGAAGGAAACCTTGATGGTTGGAATCTTGGTGATTGAGGATAGTCAAAGACTGGTCTGAGTTCCTTTGACCTAGCATCAATTGTTCGAGTTGGAACTCTCTCTATCTCGATTTCTCCACCCATATCACTGTCATTGTCTGTAATGATGTCCTCACCCATCATCACCTGAAAGTATATCTGCCAAAGCAAAAAGTCAAAGATTAAGACATTGCATTCACGCATTACAACTAAAAGAAAAAATATTATCAAATCAACAAAAATTGTGCTCATGCATCAAGAACATGAAAGTACCCCAGGCTTTCCCCACAATGGAATATGAGCTGAACGCATATGCAACTCAACCTCGGATATATACTTGTGATGGTTTCCCTCAGCATTCTTTTTCACTTTTGTGCCTAAACTGCTGTCAATGGGATAGACACTTGTTCCTTTTTTTACCACTTTCTGGAGAAACTTGGAGCTTTCTCCGTTGCCATGTTCACCATAAACATCAACAGAATCAACGCGATCTCTTCTATTCCTTTTATGACAAACATCCCACTTCTGAAGTGGCTCGACCATAATCTTCGAATCAGACTCCTGTGACAATCCACTAGAAACTGCACCTAACCCAGACATGTCAACGCCAATATCTTCCTCAGTTGACTGTCTCAATACATACTGAATAATGCTTCCAGTTGGAGAGAAAACAAGCAAGTGGTATTTTGCCCTCAATGAGTTGAAGTCAGGGTATAGCCTAGACCCCCTGCAGTTGTGGAAGACAGAAGCAATGGCTCCAGAAAGAGGACTTGCACGACCTGTAGCAGTAGCTGCAGCGCCAGTTACAGTGCCTTTCCATCCATTGCCATTCCTTATTCTGCTTATAGCTGATATTGTAACTGGATTTCCAAATGGATAAAGGAGGCTTTCATTTTTTGAATTAATAGATGGAACTGAGCTCTGAGCACCAGTTTTTGATGTCAAATCTGGTGAATAGCCACCAAATATCAAATTGGTATCAGAAACCTGGATGTTCGCAGATCCTGCAGACGGAGGAATAGAAAATAGATGACTGGTTCCCCTAGACGAGCTGATCACTATCTGTTGGCTGTCAACACTAAAACTGATATCTTGTATAACCTGATAGATCAATAGAAAGATCAGGAACACCAGAAAGAAGTTAAAGAAAAGAAACACAACTGTTTGTATGAATATCTACCGCATTTGTGATGCCACGCTGCAACCTGTAAAGATGAATGCAAGTCCCCACTGCATCAGAATGTGATGAACTATAATGCGGAGAAGGCATGATCTGGAACACGTTAATATTATGCCCACTAATGGATGCTGTGACTAGTAAAGTCCCGCTAGGATCAAAACATAATGCAGCAATAGGACTTTTGTGCGCCCTAAATTGCACAATAACAGATTTGAGAACAATGTCTCGGACAATAACCTGTCAATGTGAAGGAAAAAAATCAACCAAATATCAAGAATTAGAGGAAGAAGACAGAAAAGAGTAACAAGAGAAAGTTGATTTAATTAATAATACACAGTTAATCATAGAACTATACATATACAGGTGCAAAATAAAACTTGTACACTCAGAAAATAAAGAGAGATAAAAAAAGAATGCTCAATTGAACCTTGTCGAATAAAAGAACATAAACTCAGGCCCTCAAAAAATTCCTTGAAAGAGTTAAATGATCTTCAAACTGTGACCTTTTTATTTGAATGAGAGAAAAGATAGCTTCAAGGTATACCTTGTTATTATAAGAGCCACAAAAATATTAGGAACGTGAAAGATCAAAGTGATATTTAAATCTATTCGGAAAAGAATATGCTGCAAGAAAGAAAAGATTAACTAAAAGATACAACAGAATCAGCTGTATACCATTCCAGCATTGTCCACATCAGACACGTGAAGATTCGTTGCAACATTAGCTTTAAAGCTGGAACTCCCGTGCTTTAGATAGCCATTGTCATCAGCTATTAATTCAGAGTAATACCTCGAGAGCTTCTTGTACCCAATATCTCCAAGGCTCACAATACCTGCTGCAAGATGTTTGCCTGATTCTTTTGCATAATGCGCCACCAAACTTCCATCAGAAGGAAATTGGGACAAACTTGAAGCACTAGTCAGGTGTTGTGGACTTACACGGCTAGTATTTGAAACAACAACTGGATTTCCACTGTATGCAAACCACCTGGGACCAACTGCAAGTGGTCCATAACCAATACCCCCAGAACCAGGACTTCCCAAAACTATAGGAGATGTGAGACTTGTGTATTCTCTCTCTAAAGTTCCAGCATCAAAGCAATGAATCTGCAGCATATGTGTTTTTCTTCTTAAACTTATGATCTCAAGAAACAATGGTAGTGTGAAGAAGACAAAACAGTGGGCATACCTGAGCAGCTTGAGAAACAGCTACAATACGAGGACTAGACCTCACTGAAAAAACTGCTGTTCTGAACTTCAAAACATGAACATATTCATGTGTCCTTAATGAATAAAAGTGAACAAGCGTAGGCAGCGAGTTCTCATTACCCAGATCCTGGGCAGAACCTGCACTTCCATTGCAAGGAAAGGTACCATCATCAGAATTATTATCACTGCCAGAAAAAGATAGATCTCCAGCAACAACCAGCAATGGACGAACATCAGCAAATTCGTCCCTAGAACTTTTCCATCCAACAGGTTTCTTTAGCATTTGCAGTAATGAAACTGGACCATCATGTCTAGAAACTAATAGCCGGACATCATCGGCATCCTCAACATCCCAAACCTGAAAACCAGACCTATAACCCAGCAAGAGAATTTGCCGCAGGACACCACCTTCACATTCTAGTTTGTCAAATCCAGCCCAGAGTACCTAAGAACAAATGACCTAAATTATGAATTGACAAAGAAAAATGAAATAACAGCCTTACAAGTTGTAGACAAAGAACAAGATACACATCAAAAGCTTCAAGAGATGGTTCTTGAATAGCACATCACTATCATTTCTTCTGGAAGGACTAACTAATCACACAAGAAAACAGCTTAACCATGTAACAAGAACTGGTTTCACGTTATTAAAACTCCAAACCATTACTCACAGTGTAGGGTTAATTAATTGAACTCAAACAGTGAAATGGTAGCTCAATATAGTAATAAAAAACAAAGTTGGTATTTTTCTTCTACAAAATTTAAAAAAAAATGTTGTACATTGCATTTAAACAGCTTCCTCATGCATCACTCAGGTTGTCTCCCTTTTGCTATTTAACAAGTTAGCAGAAGTTACTATGACCGGAACTCAAATAAAGATACTTTATATCATAAGTGTGACCATTGTTTTAAATATCCCCGACATGGCCCGATATATCCCCCGATATATCCTTTTACAGGGCTTGCCGCAACCGATATGGTCTATAAATATCCTTTACCGCTTTTTGGCTATTTTGGGGGATATATCCCCGATATGGCCGATATATCAGCCGATATGTGGACCGATATATCTTTTTATATGGCTTGTCGCAAAATAATAAACTGTGATTGACAATTTTTGGGCGAGATATCATGATTTCCTCATTATATCAATTGACATTTTTCCCTAAAAAAATCAGACCAAATGTTGCAATGTTATTTGTAGTTTTGTTTGTTTTACAAAGTTGATTAGTAATCCTAAACATATATTATTCACATTTTGTATACTTAGATTTCATTACATATGTTGAGATTACATTTTAGTGCATTATACTATATATGCAAACATCCGTAATAGCATTCCGATATTTACCACATATCCCCGATATCCGCAATCCGATATGAATTTTGGGCATCCGATATTTCCCCGATATCCGATATTTAAAACCTTGAGTGTGACCCAAGGTTAAAAATAAGGATAACGTGTAACATAATTGTCGCCTCCCGATAACAGAATACGTAAAACAACGTAACGCATAAAATAGGTTACGTGTTTAAGTATTTATATTTAATAATAGAATATATTCACAATGTTTTTAATAAATAGAATTATCACGGTTTTCAAAAATAAAATCATATATCATCACAATTTCTCAACAAAAATACATCATAAGCGCTTAACAACCAATCCAAAAGCACATTTACTTCAAATTTAACACAGAAAAAAATCAAAACACTATCAATTCTTAAGCAATTTCAAAAAATACAATAATGTATAAATTAAGGCCTCTCAATAGCTTAAAGCACAATGCATAATGTAGTTTATGTATTTTCTTCTTGTTTAACTTTAAAATATAAAAGATGATCATAATAATTTTAAGAATTAGGAACAAACATCAAAATACAAATAACATTTTCCTAAATATTCTTTAACTTAATACAAGCTATACATATTTACTAACAAGAATCACAATAAAATATTCAAATATATAATCACAAATTTACACCTCATTCATAACTTCACATTCATTTTACTAGTCACGTTCACAATTTCACAATCTTATAAGCCAAAATAAGCCATGAAGGTTTAACAAACAATTCAAAAGTAATTAAGTAATTACTTCAAGTTTTAAGAATAAAAATACTATTAGGTCTCTATAATACATTATATCGAAATAACGTAGTTATATTGAAATAACGCATGTTATATTAAAATAACATAGGTTATATTGAAATAACGATATTATATTGTAATAACGTAGAGTTATCATGTGCATGGGTTATTTTAACGGGTTACGTAACGTTTAGGGTCTATTAGCTTACATGACACAAAATAATGAGTTACATGACGGGTTCTTTACAACAATATCATGACCTATCAAATCCACTATCCACTTTGCTATTTGAAGAGTAGTTATGCTTTCTAAAATAAGAACCAGAAATACAGATAAAACTTGTGATGCTATGACCTATCAAATTCATTGCAAGTGTTTAGACTGTACACACCTTATCCATGCCTCTAAAATTAAGTATAAGTGTATAACAATACAACAGTCATGATCAGTGACAAACAATAGCCTTTTTAGGTCTAGGGATCCAATAGCAGGTTATATATCTAATTATGAAAGGGGCATATACATCTCATTCTCATTTTTGAACAAAAACTCATCCCCAGAATCAATACTAAAACACAATAATCTCTAGTAATAAAAATTACAAAAAGTCAACATATTTTATATTTTGCACATAAAGATCACTCGTAGCCTATGTTACCTGGGTACTTCTACTAGGAAGCCGTACCCTTACCCAAACCTCTTGGACACTTCTTGAATATATGCATATGTTTATTCGGGAGTATACTCAATTATGTAATACATGTTTTAATTTAAAACACTCCCCATGCACTTCTTGGATGTATATTCCACACTTCACATCTATTTCTTATATATTGATCTTATGTAAATGAAAAAACAATATTGATCTACTGTAAATTATTAATTTTAATACATATAAATATACATAACATGCATATATAAAGTCGTGTCTGTGTACCCTACCTTTTACAAATTTGTCGTGTCCCGTACCCGTATCCGTACCCGTACCGTACCCATGCAACCTAGATCATAGCAAGTGCATGAAAGCTTCATCTTGATTACAACAAACATCGTCTCTATTTTGGTAAGTCGAAATACAATGGTCACTAGTATGCAAAAAATGTCAAATGCAACAAACACTAAAAGGGAAAGAAAAACCATATCTTATTTCTAGAATAGCTACATTAAATTTTCCTCGAATGCATCGACAAAAAACATCTTTCTTCGAGCCATAAAAAATTGGAATAATGAGACACTTGTGCCATGACAAACAATGCTTTCCAGACAAAGAAATCTGACAATGCATTACTGCTCTAATCGACAGGAAGAAACTCTGACTCCCTTGTTCCTAGAGATCCAACAATTCATTACTGCTCTGACAGTGCATTACTTTTCTAATCAACAAATAGAAAATCTGACTCCTTTAATCCTAATTAAAGTTCACACCAATAACACGCCTAAACACAATGATTTATATTTCCTTATTTCAACAGCTTTCCATAAGATCATCAAAAAATGATTTTAGAAAATAAAAAATACTTCCAAAAGTAACATGGCATACTCTCCAACGACTACAAAAAATGCTTTCTGAATAAGAAAGCTGATAACGCACAATCTTTTCTAATGTTTAATTGACAAAGAGCAAATCCAACTCCCACTATTTACAACCATCCTAAAGTCAAACCCCTTATACACAAAATCATCAGCTGTGATTCTTCTAATAATAAGAAATCCTCCCAAAAGCAGTAACAAGACTACTCTTGAGCCGCAACAAAGCAAAGTTTTCTACGAAGTAAGAAATACTACAATACATTATCATTTTCATCTGCAAAAGCAAACTCAAAATCATTCGTTCCAATTGACAAATTGTGCCCCTGATAATTTCCAAACCAACCATCTCCCAATTACAACAACCATCCCAAACTCAATGACATTTGCACAATAGCATCACATATTGTCAAGCAGCTCACATGATAGACCTTCTAATCACTCATCCAACCCAAAAAAAAACAGTATCTAATGAAAGACAAACAAACTTTCATGAATCAAATACCATCAAAACACCAAATTAAATAAAGGGACCCAAAGTTTTATTTTTTAAACCCACCCACTTCCAAAATCATTCTTAAACCTGAAAATTTCATACTGAATTATTTTTAAACCCAAATTTTGCTTCAGTTGCTATAATACTGAAGTCTAAGTTGCTATCTGATGTACAAAAACCTATATTTGGATCAAAGTTGTCATATTTAGCGTATCACTAGCTACATCTGTATCTAATATGCTATAGCTAGGTTCAGTTTATAAATTTAAAAACCCTCAAAACAAATTTCCATCCAATACCTGATCACGAGAAGCATCCTCATCACGATCAGCAATCGACGAAGCCGCCGATACCCCCGCCGATTTCACCGTCGACGCCACCGTCGAAGCGCCGCTCCTCAAGTAACTCGAGAAGCTCCTCAAGAATCCATTGTTGCTTCGCCCGGATCCTTGAGGCTTCTGCCCCTCACTCCTCATCCCAAAACCCTAGCGAAGCAATCACCAACAACCGATCGAGACCAAACCCTAGATCACGGTATCTCACGATCATAACCTCAGGCTGTTTCTTTTGCCCTGCTGAATCAAGTAGAAACAGCCCCCGATTCAGGATTCAAGTGTTCACCTCCGCCATCTCTGATCGAGACGCGATTGATTCAACCAAAAAGCAACGAACTTTAACGAATCTAGGGCAGTTTTTGGGGTGTTTTTTGTTTCTAGAGAGAGAAAGAGGAAGAAATAAAGGATTTTGCTTTGCTTGTGATCGGATAATTAAATGATGACTTTCTTCTATCTGATTACGTCTTTTCTTTCTTTTATTATCTTAGAGATTAATTTAATATATATAATTTTCTCTTTTTTTACTTTTTGCCCCGGGTTTGTATTAGAAATATAAAAGGTTGATTAATGAGGATTTTATTGAAAAAAATTGATGACTTGTTTGTCAGGATAAAGTCTAATTTGCTGAGATTTCTTTCTTTGTCTCCAAGTTTAGTATTTGGAATTTGAAATTTTCCTTAAGGGGTTAGTCAAATAGAACTCAAAACTAGAACTAGGATAATTTGTGGGATAAAATTTTATAGTGTTAGTCAACTAGAACTAAACCTAAAATAAAATTTTATAGTGTTGTCTCCAAACCAGCTTCAACCTTGTGGAACCTAACATCCCTGATGTCCTCAATTAAAGACCTATTTTTTCCAATAAAATAGTTTTGTTCTAGTTTTGAGTTCTATTTGAATTGTTTGTCGGGATAAAGTCTAATTTCTTTGAGATTTCTTTCTTTGTCTCCAAGTTTAGTATTTGGAATTTGAAATTTTCCTTAAGGGGGGTTAGTCAAATAAAACTCAAAACTAGAAATAGGATAATTTGTGAGATAAAATTTTATAGTGTTAGTCAACTAGAATAAAATTTTACAATGTTAGTCAACTAGAACTCTAACAAAACTATAATTGGGATAATTATACAAAATTATTCCACTTTTTATTTTTCTATAAAAAATGAGAGTTCTAGTCTCTCAAATTATCCTAAGTTTTAGCTTGAAACTAGGTGGTAAAAAACTAGAACTACTATTTATTTTATTATTTTATATTTTTTTCTTTACTACTTTCCTACTATGGTCATCACCATCATTAGACCATCTTGAGTCACATCGGATCTCATCTCCTTTTAGTCATCTCGATATTTTTTTCACCAAATATTATAATTATATAATCAATTTAAAAGTAAAGATTGTATCAATCCATAATTTATTAAATAATAAAATTGAGAGATGAGGAAAGAGATCTCGAGGAGAAAAAGGAAGGAAAATGTGAAAAAACTTTGTTTAGACTTGTACTATAATAATAATTAATAAATAAAAAGCTACAACAATATTATAATAATAATTGTCAATATCTTATAGTCTAACCAAAAGTTGTTCAATAGTAAATTTCATTCTCGTAAACAATTATCAATCAATAATAGTATGTTTTAAAATATAGAAATAGTATTTATATCCTCAAATGCATAAATATATAATTCATGATTATAAAAATTTATCCCGTTATTTTATCAAAATATCCAACTACACAAAATTGTTCCTATTTATCCCACTAAAGTATTACACTAGCAAAAATTATTCCACATTTAACAATTATCCCACTTTGCATGAAAATGTCCCAATTGACTAACACCGAAGATGGTTTAATATTTTAACAGAAGGATTTTTGCATTTAACTCCTTGCTTTGTTTCTTATTTGAGCATAGATAACTTATGCTTACTAGAATCAATCAAAGAGTATAAATAGTTTTGTTTATGTAAATTTACATGTAATCGAATTTATTAAGAACTTTATGAGCTAGGCGTGGCCAAAGTATTAGGGGTTGATAATCAATAAAATGGAATAAAAAGTAAAGAGAAAGAAAAAGAATTGTGAACAAACAGTAGAAACATAAAAATATGGATTTTAGACATGTGTCTGTATATTGTAGCTTCTATTAACACATCACAATGGGGTAGACGATACTAATAAAAAATATTCTTATAATAAGTTTTATTATTATGTTATTTATGAGAATTTTAATAGTAAAAATCCATTCTTGTCGGTCCATCTTCTATCTATTGAAAAATACATATACGAATTTTTCTAAAGTTTCTATTTACAAATAAATTAAAAAATGATGCAAGGAGTCATATGCAAAATCAAAAATATCCTATTTGAAGCAACTAGTGATGAAGAAGTAGAAGTAACCTCCTCCGCGTAGTTTCATTTTGTCCTCATGCACATATAAAGGACCACAAAATCTTGGATCACAAGAAAATGTGTAATGATAGCCGTACATTTTAATGATTGATTTTGATGTTGTTTCTTGCGTTACCAACATTTTCAGAGACTTATTTGTTACAAATTTTGCCGAATATTAAGGTTAACATGATTTCGGACAAAGATAGCATGTTTGACCCTGTTCGCTAGTTTCAGGTTAATTAAACTGGTTAAGTATCAAACATACAGTATAACAAAATTATTGCAAGTTATCATTAATTATGTTGTATCTTTAAGAGAGAGAGAGAGAGGCGCGTTTGAGAGGGGTATAGTGGAAGAAGTATAAAGTACATATGGGAACGTTATCTTAATCATGACATTCAGAACACATGTTACATGTTAAACACATGGTAACTTTTCTTAACTGTTGTCAAGCATGATGTTTGGTGAAAACCTCAAGTTGTAGTTTTATTGGAGAAAAGCGTGGGGCCGCGTTTTGTGGGGCCACTCTCGTGAGAAAAAAGCCTCCGCGTTTTGTGGGGCCACTCTCGTGAGAAAAGAAAAACGCTCTTCCCTATATATATCTGATTATATTTTAGGGTTAGGAAGGTTTGAGGTTAGGGTTTTGGCCGTCATTTGAGGGAGATATTTGTGAGGGTTTAGAGAGTTTTGTTTTAGAATTTTGGTGTGAGATTTGTACCTATTTGTATTCTCTTTCTCTCTAATAGTAGATCTCCTCCTCCTTGCCCGTGGGCGTAGGCAACTTAGAACCACGTAAAATTGGTGTTTTCTTGTTGATTTGATTTGTAATAGCTTTTAGGTTCCTCTACGCGTCACCCTAGAACTCGATGAGGAAGAGTAAATATCCCACTTTGTTGAGATATTTACTTGATTCTTGTTTCCTTGGTGAGGCGAGAATTCTTATTGCGATCTAGCTCTCTTGTTGTGGCCATTGTGAGGAGTCTTTGTCGAAAATTTCCGCACAACAAGTGGTATCGAGCCGATTTCGGATCTAGGGTTTTGAATTTTGGTGGAGGAAGATTCTTGTGTGAAGCTTAGTTCTTGGAGTTCTCGGCCGGAGGAGATAGCATTAGGAGTTGCCGTTGATTTCGCTTACTAGAATCAATCAAAGAGTATAAATAGTTTTGTTTATGTAAATTTACATGTAATCGAATTTATTAAGAACTTTATGAGCTAGGCGTGGCCAAAGTATTAGGGGTTGATAATCAATAAAATGGAATAAAAAGTAAAGAGAAAGAAAAAGAATTGTGAACAAACAGTAGAAACATAAAAATATGGATTTTAGACATGTGTCTGTATATTGTAGCTTCTATTAACACATCACAATGGGGTAGACGATACTAATAAAAAATATTCTTATAATAAGTTTTATTATTATGTTATTTATGAGAATTTTAATAGTAAAAATCCATTCTTGTCGGTCCATCTTCTATCTATTGAAAAATACATATACGAATTTTTCTAAAGTTTCTATTTACAAATAAATTAAAAAATGATGCAAGGAGTCATATGCAAAATCAAAAATATCCTATTTGAAGCAACTAGTGATGAAGAAGTAGAAGTAACCTCCTCCGCGTAGTTTCATTTTGTCCTCATGCACATATAAAGGACCACAAAATCTTGGATCACAAGAAAATGTGTAATGATAGCCGTACATTTTAATGATTGATTTTGATGTTGTTTCTTGCGTTACCAACATTTTCAGAGACTTATTTGTTACAAATTTTGCCGAATATTAAGGTTAACATGATTTCGGACAAAGATAGCATGTTTGACCCTGTTCGCTAGTTTCAGGTTAATTAAACTGGTTAAGTATCAAACATACAGTATAACAAAATTATTGCAAGTTATCATTAATTATGTTGTATCTTTAAGAGAGAGAGAGAGGGGAGGGGGCGCGTTTGAGAGGGGTATAGTGGAAGAAGTATAAAGTACATATGGGAACGTTATCTTAATCATGACATTCAGAACACATGTTACATGTTAAACACATGGTAACTTTTCTTAACTGTTGTCAAGCATGATGTTTGGTGAAAACCTCAAGTTGTAGTTTTTATTGGAGAAAACGCGTGGGACGCGTTTTGTGGGGGCCACTTCTCCGCGTGAGAAGAAAAACGCGGCTGCTCCGCGTTTTGTGGGGGCCACTTCTCCGTGAGAAGAAAAAGCTTGCTCTTCCCTATATATATCTGATATATTTTAGGGTTAGGAAGAATTTGAGGTTAGGGTTTTGGCCGTCATTTGAGGGAGATATTTGTGAGGGTTTAGAGAGTTTTGTTTTAGAATTTTGGTGTGAGATTTGTACCCTATTTGTATTCTCTTTCTCTCTAATAGTAGATCTCCTCCTCCTTGCCCGTGGGCGTAGGCAACTTAGAACCACGTAAAATTGGTGTTTTCTTGTTGATTTGATTTGTAATAGCTTTTAGGTTCCCTCGGCGTCGATCCTAGAAGCGATGAGAGGAAGAGTAAATATCCCACTTTGTTGAGATATTTACTTGATTCTTGTTCCTTGGTGAGGCGAGAATTCTTATTGCGATCTAGCTCTCTTGTTGTGGCCATTGTTGTGAGAGCTGTCGAAAATTTCCGCCAGCACAACAAGTGGTATCGAGCCCGATTTCGGATCTAGGGTTTTGAATTTTGGTGGAGGAAGATTCTTGTGTGAAGCTTAGTTCTTGGAGTTCTCGGCCGGAGGAGATAGCATTAGGAGTTCTTGGTTGGAGATTTCGCTTTCCTCGTGTGGTTAGGAAATCTATTTGGAATCGATCTAGGGTTCGATTGGGTGATTCTTTAATCCTATCAAAGTTGTTCTTTCTCTACAATTTGGAGTTAGTTTGCAATGGGAGAAGAAAGTGAAAGCAGAAGTCAATGGCGAAAGTACAATACAAATGCAAGTTAGTTTTCAAAACACCAAAATTAATGTGGTGAAGCACGGCAAAATCAACTTTGGTTTGTGGATGAGCCGACGCACGTGATGCGCTCAATGCTCAAAATTTGGAGGAGACCATCATGATCCAAGAGAGGCCACCTAAATATGAAGAGGATGTATGGGATAAGATGAATAGGAACGCTGTGGGGTGATCGTCCGCTTGGAACAGAGCTGAAATATGATGTGATTGGGGTGACGCCCGCAATGAAGATGTGGAAAATTCTCAACAATAAGTATCTCGCAAAGAGTGTTGAAAGCAGGTTGCACTTGCTGCGAAGACTCTTCGTGTTTCGGATGTCCGGAGCACCTCACTAGCGACTCATGTGAACAACTATACTAAGTTGTTGTCCGACTTGGCAAATGTTGATGAGAAGATAACGGATGAGTACAAGGCGCTTATTTTATTGGGCTCCTTACCGATGAGGAGTATGACACATTTGTACTCACTTTGTTGAACGGACGACTTCTATCGCCTATAGTGAAGTTACTAACGATTGACCAACCATGATTTGAGGAGGAAGGACAAGGAGACTTCCGCGGCGAGTACTTCAAAGCAGGCCTTGTCGACGAAAGGTAGAAGCCCATATCCGAAGGTGGCAATAGAGGGAGGTCAAAGTCAAGAAGGCCACCAATTGTCAAAGAACCAACGCGATTCGCAAAGAGCGTGGACATTGGAAGAGAGATTGTCCAAAGCTCAAGGAGAAAGAAAATAGCAAGAAAAAGGGCCCGGCCAATGAGGTGAATATTGCTAAAGGCGATGATTCGACGATTCGCTATTCTCTATTGATTACCCGAGGTGAATCATGTGGAAGCATCGATTGGATGCTTGATTCGACGCTACTTATCATGTGACCCCAGCAGACCGGTTTGCATCTTTTGAGAAAGTCGACGGGTGTTGTTGTCATGGGAAATGATCAACCACGTGGCATTTGAGGGATAGGTATCGTGCGGATTAGGATGCACGATGGAGTAGTTCGTGAGTTGAAGGAGGTGAGATTTGTTCCTCACCAAGAAAAATCTTATCTCATTGGAGCTTTGGAGGCTAAGGGATTCAATGTGACTTTCAAAACGGGTAGGGAAGGTTACTAAAGGATCTTTAGTGGTGATGAAGGAGTCCGAATCGAAATTTATACTATCCAATAGAGCACCGAGATTGGCCACGCTGCTTCAGCTTGTTTCGAGGCGACAGAGCAAAGTTGGCACTATAGGTTAGGCACACAGTGAAAGGTCACCGCAGCGCTATGCAAGCTGGGCTATTAGGAGGAGAGTGGAAAAGTTGAGTTCGGAGCATTGTGTTCTCGCAAGCGAAAGTTAAAGTTCGAATAGCCATCCATCGATGAAGGGTATTCTCGACTACGGCACATAGACGTTAGGTCCCACCAAGACGGCATCACTTGGTGGTAGACATTGGTTCGCCACATTTGTTGATGACTATTCTAGGCATGTTGGGTGTACACCATGACGAAGAAGAGTGAAGTCCTAGATATATTCGTGGAGGAAGAAGAGATTAGAACCGCAGACCGAGAAAGATCAAACGCTGAGATCCGACAACGGTGGTGAGTATACTTTAGACCCTTTCACAGCCTATGTCGAGACGAGGGCATAGAGAGACACTTCACTGCTAGTCATACACCGCAAAGAAAAATGGGGTGGCGAGAGGTTGAATCGGTCTTTGCCGAGAAGGTTCGATGTTTATTGGCGCATAGTGGTTTGGAGAAGATCTTTTGGGCTGGCACTTACATATGCAGCCACCTCATCAGTCAGCCTTCATCCGCGATTGGGGAAAGACCCTATGGAGAAGTGGTCGGAGAGCGGACGAGATTATGACCAGCTCAAGGTATTTGGGTGCCCCCGATTTTATCATGTGAGAACAGATAAATTAGAACCGCGAGCTAGGAAGGCCATATTTGTAGGATTCAAGCGTGGTGTCAAAGGATACAAGCTATGGGATCCAGTTGATAAGAAGATTGTCTGAGTAGAGGCGTCACATTTGATGAGGCTTCTATCTTGAAGCTTCCCAACTCTCATCGGTGGAAGTGACCCGGCGAAGGAGATATCGCAGTGGTGGAGATCGATGCACCCACATTGTCCGATGTTACAATATCCATTAGAGTGCCGACCGAGGTGATGCCAAAGTGCAACGACGATGACACGAGGATATGAGTACGATGTGCGTGGATCGGACCCACGCCAGTTCGTGATTCTATTAAGGTTCGAGACGAGTAGAAACATACATATGCCAAAGACGGTATGCCACACAGCTTGCATATGCACTGTGGAGAGTATCGATGAGATGATACCTACTACATTCGTGAGAGGCCGAAAGCGAGTTCAAGGTCGATTGGCGGTGTAGCTATGCAGAAGAGATGGAGTCTCTTCACAAGAACGACATGGGAGCTTGTTGAGCTTCCAAAGGGACGGAAGGCAATTGGTTGTAAGTGGGTATACACTAAGAAGGAGGGCATTGAAGGCACTCCATTGAGGTTCAAAGCTAGGTTGGCTAAGGGCTATGCACGTGAGGAAGGTATTGATTATAATGAGGTCTTCTCCTGTGGTGAAGCATTCGCCGATTGATTTTGCTAGCATTGGTGGCACAAGATGGATTGGAATTAGATCGGATGTGAAGACAAAGATTTCTTCATGGTGATCTTGATGAAGAAATCTATATGACTCACCATTGGGATTCCGAAATCATGGAAAGAAAAGTTGGTTTGTAGACTAAAGAAATCGCTATATAGCTTGAAGCAATCTCCCGACAGCTGGTATAAGCGATTCGATGGTTTTATGTTGGTCATTCATACACTCGAGCCGCTTGATCCTTATGATATTTTCACAAGTTGAAAGGAGGTGTGATATCTATTTGTTATTATATGTCGATGACATGTTGGTTGCCTCTATTTCCGTGTCCGCTATAAATGAATTGAAGGAACAAATTTTCAAAGGAGTTCGAGATGAAGGATTTGGGTGAGGCTAAGCGATTTTGGGATGGAGATCGGCAGACAAGAAGAAGGGTAAAATTTGTTTGACACGATGGCTTATTTGAAGAAGGTTCTACAATGTTCCATGTTAGCATGGATAATGGCCACCAAGGTACCATTAGGAGCCCATTTGAAGCTTTCACCGACCTCTCACCTAAGACAATTGAAGATCGAGAGTTGATGTCGAAGACTCCATATGCGCGAAGCAATTGGAAGCTTGATGTACGCAATGGTATGTACTAGACCGCATTTGTCACAAAGGTGAGAATGATTTCGAGATACATGCACGATCCAGAGTGGGTCATTGAACGCCGCGGAAATGGATTTTGAGGTACATTCGAGGCACGCCAATATTGGTTTGGTTTATGAGCCGGACACTACAGGGCAATGCAGTATGGTTATGTTGATTTGGATTATGCCGGATTTGATAAATGCCGGCTCACGACGGGTATGTGTTCACTTTGACCGCCGGCAGGTTGGAGATGCACCTTGCGCCTACAGTTGCTTTGTCTACGACGGAGGCAGAGTATATGGCAATTACAGAGGTCAGAAGGAGGCGATTTGGCTTCGAGGACTTTTGAGGAACTTGGTATATCGCGAACGGTCCGTCACCATTCATTGTGATAGCATGAGTGCTATCTATTTGGCTAAGAACCGTGCTCTTCATGCGAGGACGGCACATTGACATTCGTTATCACTTCGCTCGTGATGTTCTTAAAGATGGTGATGTGGAGATTGTGAAGGTCCACACGGCGATAATCCGCGATATGCTCACAAAGGTGGTTCCGAAAGCAACAAGTTTGATCATTGCGTAGACTTGTTGTACATTCGTGATTGCTGAGGCCGCCATGCCATTTGGGTGAACTACGGAGGCTTGATTCCTTGGGCAAGAGGATACGTGAGGCGCCTTTATGATGCAAACGGTGTTGGTTTTGATGGGGAGGAGATTATTTGAACTCGCTTGGGTTCTCGACTTGTTGTGGATTGAGTCCGTTGTCGTGGATTTATTCCACTTCGTCCTGGACGCAACAAGTGGGACATTTGGTTGTTTGGTGTTGGCTCAGTTTTGAAAAAACTTCACCGAGGTGGAGAATTATTGGAGAAAACGAGTGGGACGCGTTTTGTGGGGGCCACTTCTCCGCTGCGGAGAAGACAACGCTGCCGCCCGCTGCTTTGTGGGGCCACTTCTCCGCGTGAGAAAGAAAGAAAGAAAAAAAAAACGCGGCTGCTCTTCCCTATATATATACAGTATATTTTAGGGTTAGGAAGGGCTGAGGTTAGGGTTTTGAGCCGTCATTTGAGGGAGATATTTGTGAGGGTTTAGAGAGTTTTGTTTTAGGGTTTTGGTGTGAGATTTGTACCCTATTTGTATTCTCTTTCTCTCTAATAGTAGATCTCCTCCTCCTTGCCCCGTGGACGTAGGCAACTTGCCGAACCACGTAAAATTGGTGTTTTTACTATTGATTTGATTTGTAATAGATTTTAGGTTCCCTCGACAGGTCAGTCCTAGAACTGATGAGAGGAAGAGTAAATATCCCACTTTGTTGAGATATTTACTTCAGATTCTTATTTCCTTGGTGAGACGGGAATTCTTATTGCGATCTAGCTCTCTTGTTGTGGCCATTGTTCGGCAGAGGTGCTGCCGAAAATTTCCGCCGCGCACAACAGTTTTGTGGAATTAGTTTGTACAAACACTCAAATTTCATAGTAGTTTTGTGAAATTTACCCTATAGTTAAAAGTAGAACATAAAATCACTTCAATAACCCTCATATACAGTATTTCAGCAGCCTCGTTGAAGAAAAATATTAAACGCGAAACCTACTGTTACACCTAAATAATACTTCTCAACCTCAATACATCACTACACTCTATACTGCTCACCAAAATTTATTCATAAATCATAGCAAAAGAAACAATGTACCTATACTTGTAAAAAAAATGATCAACTCTGATCACACTGACCCTGCACAGGTGACAACTTTTCAGCACCTACATCATACAGTATGTGCATATTCTGCTGCTTAAAATTCACCAAAATAAACTTCCCATCGTTCATCAGTAAAATTGCCAAACACAGAAGATTCATCTTCGAAACTCCGGTAAAATAATTAGTGCAAGGAATTCTCATATCAGCACCATCAAAGTGAAACACTAGTTCAGGAACTTTCACAACGGCATTCTGATGATCACTAGGCAAAGAGAAACACTGATCAAACTCTGTCGCCGATGAGTCAGCAACCGATAAATTCACCTGTGCTTCAAATTCTTGCTTCAATACTTTATAACCCTTATTATTTAAATACGTTGCAGTCGTGCCCGAGTCAATAATAAATAAAACGCCATTTCCATCAAAATCCAACTCGAAAACTGAAACTATCTATCTAATCTAATCTAATCTAATCTAATCTAATACTATTCTTAAAGTGTGAAGAATGTTAAATTTTTCTTCCAACAATGCCCTCAAACTTACATGTATAAGTACTAAAGAGTCCTTGTATTATTACTAATTTACTATGCAAGAATGTTGTTTAATTTAAATAATATTACTTAATGAAGTTATCATAATATTAAGATTTAGTATTAGACTATTAAGATTCTGTAACGGATTCAATTGAATGCACAAGTTATGGACCCAATTAATTAACTAGCAACCTTTTCATTTTCCCTCTACATAACTTTTCTTTCACCCTTCACTATAAATTTACCCATCCATTCTCTGCAACTCACCATGCCACCAACTAAGACAAAATGCCTACAATTAAACAATGAAAGCTCAGTCGAAAACTCGATTTGGATCAAGATGGGAGAGTTAGAGGAACGGAGGCTATTGTTTTCTTTCAAGGGTTGAATTTGTCCAAACACGTCTTAGTGCATGCAAGTGTGTGCCTCTACAATTCAGTTAGAATTTTGAGAATTTATTTTTAAATGAGTCATTGTGATGATCGATATTTTGATTATTGTACTTAATATAAAAGTTAATTTTTTCCTTTTGAACGAAATATCCAGTTTTGAGATTAATTATAGTGTTTTTATTTATTCACTTTGACTGTCCACGAAATTGCTCTTATTACCTCTTTTAATAAAAAATTTTGTATCATACATATTCATTTGTTGAACTAATATTATTTTAATGTAACATATAAGTTCATTAGTAAGGGTGAGCATATGGTACAATCGTCTTGGGTTTGGCCACAATTGACAAACCTACAACCAAAGTACTTAATTTGGTTTATGAATGGAATTGCACTTTGGTTCATTTTACTAGTTGTTCCTTCTAATAATTTTTCCATTAAGAATAATCACTCATCGAAAGCACTGTGCTTAATGAATAATAGTTATTATTGAGTGAAAACTAAATGTAAAAAAGAAACATCATGGAAAATAAAATTCATAATTCCATTGCTTTTCAGTATTCTCAAAATATGTCCATATGAATTGTCAATCCCATAAACTAATTTTTTAAAAATAAATTTAGACAATGGATAGAAGGTGATGCTCCAAATAGTAACTCGTGAACAATTCAGTATTCTCAAAGGGATATGCATGCCTAACACAAAACAAATTTCGGATTCCTCAATCAAATATTCTTAAGGAAAAAAAGAAAGAAAAAAAAAGTTGAAGATGGTGAGATGTTGGGGAGAGGAAGACACGAGAGGGTGGCGAACAACTTCCTCAATCTTCTGCAACTCACTTGGAGATTATTATTTTTAGAATCACAAAACTCTTATAATCAATGACATGTACTCAACCGGCATATGTACTAATTTCTGAACCTAAATACCCAATTAAAAACTTGTATCCCTTTCAATGGGTTTGTGTAATTTGAATTGTAACTTTTTGGAGCCGAACCGACCTAAAGTCAATTTACATCCGAACTGAATTGCCATAGTTAATGGTTCAAGTTGAATTGTGCTCACCCATATTAATTAGTGTAGATTCACAATTTCAAAATAACTTAAAAATTAAGGGATCTAATAGCATTTTCATTGATTTGAGAGACTAAATTCCAAATATGCAATATTTAAGGGACTGATATCGAAAAACACCCTAATATTATATGCTTATAAACTCAATATACTTAACTAAAACTTTCAGAGATTTATATGAATTGATTAATACTATTAAGAAAATATCCACCCCAAAGTTTATTTTAGGGTAAATTACACTAAACCCCCATGAACTTTTAGTGTTTTGTAGTAAACCTTATGAACTCTCAAAATCACACTAAATCCCCAACAACTTTGGTAGAAAATCCCCATGAACTTTTAGGTAAATTACACTAATTACCCATGAACTTTCAAAATGCCTTTTTATGTTGTTTTTGGTTCTAATTTAATATGGAGGTTATCTACAAAATTCAAAAAGTTCATGGGGGTTTTCTATAATTCTCAAAAATTATTAGGGTTTAGTGTAAATTTGAAAGTCCATGGGGTTTACTACAAAATACTTAAAAGTTCATGGGGATTTAGTGTAATTTACCCTTTATTATAATTGATTATTTACAAGATGGAACATCAATAGTTTACAAATGTTATAGGACGCACTGATGGTAAAAGATTTGTAATTGAAACCGTTGACAGAACTTTAAGAGTTAACATGGATGATTAAAGACTTTTCTGTGAAATAATAGTTGTTTTTAGAGAATGAAGCTTCCTGTGAAGTCCTATATGTAGTTCCATGTGGTAGTCATAGTTATAATAAGATTTACAATTACAAAATGATGGCGATGATGGTCTTCAGGTATTTTAGGGTTTATTATATTACAATACTATATGCGTATAAGAAGTTTTATTTTATGATGATAGCGGAAACAATACTCTTCCAATAATTTGTGTGTTGCCTTCTGTGAATTACTGTTAGTCAAGTATTATTTGGTTGTTGTTGTTGCATTTCATTTTGATTTTTTATGGAATTTTGGAATAATAAAATTGATGAAAAAGTTATGATTCCTATAGTGTACAATGCGGGTATTTTGCTGGGTAGTGTTCTTCTTTGTCTAAATTTATCACCTGCGGATTTCTTTTCAGACTTTTCAATACGTTTTTGTATACTATAAGTGTACTTTACTAAATATTCAAATATGTATTTGTAGTGAATTTATGGTGAGCAGTGAGATTTCACTGAGTCCACACATTTTTTTCATTAATCCTTCGTGTTCATGCAATATGAACTTCAACTTATTTCTTATGTTCAATTGAGAATAAATACAAAGTCTCATGTGTAGCAGCACGAGGTAAAAACTACAAGCAAAAATGGGACGGGAAAAATGATACAAGAAAGGAAAGATTAGGTAGGAAGAGGAACACAGAGAGTCGTTCACATGAAGAGGGTGTAAGCCATCTGGATAGGGAGAGGAAGAGAGACATATGTCTCAAAGGCAAAATATAAAGAGTTAAATGGCTAATTAGTGGAATATAAAAGTCATGTTTAAATTAATATAAGAACGATTATATTTGATCCATGGTTTTAATGACATAAAATTATAAATAAATCCTCAAGATTTGCTATAGTTATATCCTAAAACCAAACTTTTCAATAAATTATATAACAAATTACATATTACTCCTCAAGGTTTTCTAGAGTACATTCATGATCAAACTTTTAATAAATTATAAAATGTTCTTTGCTTTTACGATAAATATTATCCTGTTCTTTATAATCTAAATAATTGTTTCATTACTTTAGCTATAAATTATCATATTATGAATTGGGTTTTTTCATAAAAGCCACCTTAAAATAGTTTGAGAATACAAAACCATCATTAAAGTTCAATGAATACAGAAATCACCTTTAAAAGGTTCACATTGACCTATTTTTGATAAAATTTCATTCAAAATCCCGAGTATCCTTAAAATACATGTGCCAACATGTGACATGTATTGTTAACCAAAGTTGACATACTTTTGGTGTGTTTTCAAGGGAATTTTGGGGATCTCAATCAAAATTTAATCGAGAAAAATTGGTCAATCTGATTGATTGCAATCGAATTCCTTTTCAGATAGTTTATGTATTAATTAAACTTTAAAGGTAGTTTTTGTATTTTTACCCTATTTTAAAGGTGGTTTATTGAAAACAATACCTACGGATTATGTCTCTTAATGAATCAATTAAATTAATAACTCATAGCTAAATAAAAACAACTATATATAACAATGTTAAGAATAAATATCTTTGATGATCACATAGATATATCCATGTAATATTTTTTTAAATCATTATAAAACTATATTAACTTAAATATGATTTATTTCTACTTATTTTACTTTTAGATTTACCTACTACTACTATATGTAAACACTCAAAACTTCTTTCCAATATTTTACTTTAAATATTAACACAACTTCATCTACGTGCAGCGCACGTACACTATACTAGTCTATTTTTAAAAGCTTAGACCCGACGCTAATCCCTTTTAGTGATAAGTAATAGAAAACGAGATAATCTGAATTACTAACGAAAAGAGTAGATTGGACTCAGCCAGATAAAACGGGCAATGAGCCTAATAAAAGAGGACTTGATTTGGATTCACCATAAGAAGTTTTAAGCAATATGAATGGGAAAAACCCATCAATTTCCGTCTCATTAGCCCACATTAATATATGGTCCCCATTATTACAAATAAAGCCCATTCACACTGTTAGGCCCCTTTTATTATGGTCCAATCTAAATAGTACTTCTCAAGCTCAGTACATCATAGCTCTCATGCATACACACTTTATTTCTCCCCAAACTTTATTCGTAAATCACAGCAAAAGAAACAGCCTATAGTCGTAAAAGTAATTAAACCTGATCACATTGAGCCTCCACAAATGACAACTTTTCAGCACCAACATCATACAGTATGTGCATATTCTGCTGCTGAAAATTCCCCAAAATAGACGACGCTCCATCCATCGGTAAAATAGCCAGACATTTAAGATTCAACTTCGACACTTCCATAAAATAATTAGTTCCAGGAATTTTCATATCAGCTCCCTCAAAGTGAAATACTAGTTCTGGGACATTCCCAACTGCATTCTGCTCACTAGCCAAAGTGAAACAGAGATCAAAGTCTTTCGATGGCGAATCAGCTACTGATAAATTCACCTGTGCTTCTAATTCTTGCTTCAATACTTGATAACCTTTGCTATTTAAGTACGTTACACTTGCGCCCGAGTCAATAATAAAACCGCCGTTACCATCAGAATCCAATGCGAAAACTGAACTATCGATCGATAGAAGTTTTGACCCGACACTTATCCCTTTTAGTGATAAGTAATAAAAAATAGGTTGATTTGGATTAGTAACTAGTGGAGTAGATTGGACTGAGCCAGATAAAATGGCTGATGAGCCTATTAAAAGAGGACTTGACTTTGATTCACCGTAAGAAGTTAAGCAATAAGAGAATTTCGTCGCGCCAAGTTGTGACACTAACGATAAACTACCTCTTGCTAATCCTACTAACCCTGCGGAGGGTGGCGACGGGCCACTGGAGTACGTGTTGCAACCGAACCCGATACCCGGTACTGATACCGGGTTATTGGATCCAAATGTGAATGTTTCAGTAGAAAGCACACCTTGAATAGTTGTTCCACCACCATAAGCGTATGTATAGTCACAGTTTGGTGCACAAGTTGGTTTTCTAGGGAGAGATTGACAAAGGGAATTTGAGCAGGGGAGTTTTGCGAAAGTTGTAGATTTCGAGGGGTTAAACGTAGTTCTGCAATCGGTCCAGATTAGGTTGCTGCCGGTGTCCATGAGCCAAGTTAAGGGAATTGATGGGGATCCAATTGCGAAATCCATTGAATAGGATGCTCTTGAATATTGCAATGGAGTTTGGATTTGGGTTTGGGTTGACGTTTGGGTCATAAGTTTGTGTTTGGTTCGACGAATGGCTCGTTCGAGGATTTCAGACTTTGTCAGGTTGAGCTTGGAGTCGATATGGGTGAGACCAATACGAATACCCAAAACATTCGAGTTCATCAGGACTAAAATGAGAGAAATCAGGAGAGGTGAAACTATTTGGGCCATTTTTTTTGTCGTTGTTATTTTTGTGTAGAAGAGATGATTAAAGATAGGCAATGAGTATGTATATTTATAGTGCAGGAGGACTAAATTTCCATAGAGAAGGCCTGTATTAAATTTCCATAGAGAAGACCTGTATGCATCATGGGAGACTTTGAACAAAGTTTAGTTGAGGAATAATCCTTTGATTTGATTTAAGAAGTAACGTTTTATATTGACAAATGGCTGTAAAGTCCATCAATCAAGAAAGGATATTTTTCTCCATTGGAATTTATATTTTGGAGAACTGTGAGGAAGGGATGAGCAGAGTTTGATAGTACATAGCGGTGTTTATTAACACACTATTATTGAACATAAAGAAATTCAAATATTTTACGAACAATAGTTACAAACAGATTCTAGTCATTATTTTACCAAGTATTGACGAGTTTGCCGTACTGCAGAATTAGAAATTAAAATTAAATCCCATAATTATTGCATTATGACTAAAGTACTGTAAGCAGAACCCTTTCCTGCAATTTATGGTTCGCCTTTCAAACTTGAATTGAATATCTGGTTGATTAATTATTAACTAAACGTTCTATCTTAAAGACCAATAATTTTATTAGATTATAAATGAGCATCCCAACTGAATAAAGAATAATTCTTTCAAAAGTTTACGCATTCAAACTTTTAAGATGCATTTACAATAAGACTAAGCTAATATACAGGTATAATTAGACTGAAGGCTTCTCCATTGACAGTACAAGAATAGAGAGAGAGAGAGAGAGAAAGAGAGAGAGAGAGACCAAATACTTTTATATATATTGTTGGGATGCGGGGTCACGCCCACACGCCGCGGAAGCGTTATCACCTGAGAGAAGGCCCTGATTATATTCCCATTTCACGAAGAAAATAAGATTAGAAAGCAAATATCCCAACAAAGTGAGATATCTACTCTTCCTCTCAACAAGCATTCAGGATCGAATCAAGGAACCTACAAACAATAGCCAATACACAAGAAACAAGAAAACACGAGATTTACGTGGTTCGGTAAACTTGCCTACGTCCACGGGAGGAGTGAGGGGAGATTCTACTATGAAGAAGAACACCGACGACTTGTACAATCCACAAGCTCGTCCCAAAGATAAAGCTTTAATTTTTACCTAAAAGAAATTGACCTCTCTCTTGTAGAATCTCTCCAGGCTCTCTCTTTTTCTCTCTTCAAGATCTCTCTTTAGCCGCCGCCAAAACCCTAATCTTTTTCTCTCACAAACTCCAAAACCCTAGGAATAAGTTCCTATTTATAGAGGGAGAAAAAAAAACTTTCCTTTAAAAAAAACTTTCCTTTTGTTTTTTAAGGCTTTAGGAACCTCGGCCTCAGAAGCGTTGTTACAGAACTTCGGGTTCTCAGAGCACCCGCTCACAATTCTCCACCTCGTACATCATTTAATAAACCTCAAATTTTAGACTAACACCGAAGAACACCGCCAACATCACCGAGAGATCTCCATCTACAAATCAGCAATCCCGCCATGCCATTATACCGCTGGATGCCTACGCATCTCCACCGATCAAGCTAACCGTAGTTCCGCAATTATTCTCCATATAGTCTCCACTCACCCTATCACTCGCAGGGCCATGCCCTTCCGCATCAACAACGGGTTGATATGAAGCAAGTCCAAGCAATGCTTAAACTACCAGGACCACCTTGGTTAACATGTTCATCAGGACTAAAATGAGAGAAATCAGGAGAGGTGAAACTATTTGGGCCATTTTTTTGTCGTTGTTATTTTTGTGTAGAAGAGATGATTAAAGATAGGCAATGAGTATGTATATTTATAGTGCAGGAGGACTAAATTTCCATAGAGAAGGCCTGTATTAAATTTCCATAGAGAAGACCTGTATGCATCATGGGAGACTTTGAACAAAGTTTAGTTGAGGAATAATCCTTTGATTTGATTTAAGAAGTAACGTTTTATATTGACAAATGGCTGTAAAGTCCATCAATCAAGAAAGGATATTTTTCTCCATTGGAATTTATATTTTGGAGAACTGTGAGGAAGGGATGAGCAGAGTTTGATAGTACATAGCGGTGTTTATTAACACACTATTATTGAACATAAAGAAATTCAAATATTTTACGAACAATAGTTACAAACAGATTCTAGTCATTATTTTACCAAGTATTGACGAGTTTGCCGTACTGCAGAATTAGAAATTAAAATTAAATCCCATAATTATTGCATTATGACTAAAGTACTGTAAGCAGAACCCTTTCCTGCAATTTATGGTTCGCCTTTCAAACTTGAATTGAATATCTGGTTGATTAATTATTAACTAAACGTTCTATCTTAAAGACCAATAATTTTATTAGATTATAAATGAGCATCCCAACTGAATAAAGAATAATTCTTTCAAAAGTTTACGCATTCAAACTTTTAAGATGCATTTACAATAAGACTAAGCTAATATACAGGTATAATTAGACTGAAGGCTTCTCCATTGACAGTACAAGAATAGAGAGAGAGAGAGAGAAAGAGAGAGAGAGAGACCAAATACTTTTATATATATTGTTGGGATGCTGGGTCACCACACGCCAAGCTTATCACCGAGAGAAGGCCCGATTATATTCCCATTTCACGAAGAAAATAAGATTAGAAAGCAAATATCCCAACAAAGTGAGATATCTACTCTTCCTCTCAACAAGCATTTAGGATCAATCAAGGAACCTACAAACAATAGCCAATACACAAAGAAAACAAGAAAACACGAGATTTACGTGGTTCGTAAACTTGCCTACGCCCACGGGAGGAGTGAGGGAGATTCTACTATGAAGAAGAACACCGACGACTTGTACAATCCACAAGCTCGCCCCAAAGATAAAGCTTTAATTTTACCTAAAAGAAATTGACCTCTCTTGTAGAATCTCTCCGGGCTCTCTCTTTTCTCTCTTCAAGATCTCTTTAGCCGCCAAAACCCTAATCTTTTTCTCTCACAAACTCCAAAACCCTAGGAATAAGTTCCTATTTATAGAGGGAGAAAAAAAAACTTTCCTTTAAAAAAAACTTTCCTTTTGTTTTTTTTAAGGGTTTGCTATAGGAACCTCGTTCTCAGAAGGCTTGTTACAGAACTTCGGTTCCTCAGAGCACCCGCTCACAATTCTCCACCTCGCACATCATTTAATAAACCTCAAATTTTAGACGAACACCGTAAGAACACCGCCAACATCACCGAGAGATCTCCATCGGCCAAATCAGCCAATCCAAATAGCCATTATACCGCTGGATGCCTACGCATTCTCCACCGATCAAGCTAACCGTAGTTCCGCAATTATTCTCCATATAGTCTCCACTCACCCCATCACCAAGGGCCATGCCCTCTTGGGCGATCAACACGGTTGATATGAAGCAAGTCCAAGCAATGCTTAAACTTGCTACCAGGACCACCTTGGTTAACATGTTCAGGGATTCTCATTCGTGTGTACCTTCATGAGAGAAATATCGCCTTCCTCTATGACATCCCGCACAAAATGATACCTGACATCGATATGCTTGGTACGAGCATGATGAACTTGATTCTTTGCCAAGTGAATTGCACTCGACCGTCGCACCACAAGTTCACGCTCTCTTGCTCAATCCCCAAATCATCTAGAAGACCCCACAACCACAATGCTTCCTTCACTCCCTCGCCATGACCATGTACTCACCTCTATAGTAGAAAGTGTCATCAGAGTCTGTAACATTGATCGCCAACTAACCGAGCCCCATGTATCCCGAATACATAACTAGTAGTAGATCGCCGTCTATCTAGATCGCCTCGCATAATCGAGTCCACAAACCCATCAATCGACATGTTTCTCCACCAAAACACGATTCGTGATCAACGGTACCCTTTAAGTACCTCAGACCCACTTCACCGCTTCCTAGTGCGCCTTTCCGGATTCGCCAGAATCCATCGACCACACCGACCACTGAAATATCTCATGCAGGCACACCATTGTGTACATTAAGCCGCTAACCGCACTAGCATAGGAAACACGCTCCATGTGCGTCTTCTCTTCCGCTGTAGTGGGAGATTGTTTACCAGAAAGCCTAAAGTGTGGAGCCAATGGAGTCACCACCGACTTAGCACTTTGCATCCCAAACCTCGCGATCACCCGATCTATGTAGCCCTTTCTGACTCAAGAACAATCGCCGGTTCGCCCGCTCTCTTCTAATCTCTATACCCTGTATTTTCCTAGCAGCGCCCATGTCCTTCATCTCGAACTCTTCGCCAAGTTGAGATTTCAGTCTATCTATCTCCACCCTACTCTTAGAAGCAATAAGCATGTCATCCACATACAAAAGGAGATAGATATAATTACCTCCACGAAGCTTCCGAATGTAAACGTAACAATCATAGTCGCGGAAAACCCATGCTTCAGCATGAAGGAGTCAAATCGCTTGTACTCTTGTCGGAGATTGCTTCAATCCATACTGATTCTTTCAAACGACACACATGATCCTCCTTGTCCTCAACCTTGTAGCCCTCAGGTTGATGCATGTAGATCTCTTCATCCAAGTCTCCGCAAGAAGGCCGCTTAACATCGAAGTTGTTCCACCAAGATCACCATGAGCAACAATACTCAATAGCACCCAAATAGAAGTGTGTTTCACCACCGAGAAAATATCTCATTGTAATCCACACCCTCTCTTTGTGCAAAACCCTTAGCCACTAGCCTTGCCTTGTACCTTGTACCACCGAAGCTCGAAAGATCTTCCTTTCTTTTACACACCCACTTACAACCAATAGCTTTTCTTCCTACGCAATGGGACCACCTCCCATTTTTTGATTCTTCTAAGAGATTCATTCTCCATCGCAGCCAAAACCCTAATCTTTTTCTCTCACAAACTCCAAAACCCTAGGAATAAGTTCCTATTTATAGAGGAGAAAAACTTTCCTTTAAAAAACTTTCCTTTTGTTTTTTAAGGGTTTGCTATAGGAACCTCGGGTTCCTGTGGCGGCTTCTGAGAACCGGGTTCTGTAGCACCCGCGTTCACAATTCTCCACCTCGTACATCATTTAATAAACCTCAAATTTTAGACGAACACCAGAAGAACACCGCGAACATCACCAGAGAGATCTCCATCGGCCAAATCAGGCCAATCCAGCTGCGCCATTATACCGCGGATGCCTACGTACCCTCCACCGGGATCAAGCTAACCGTAGTTCCGCAATTATTCTCCATATAGTCTCCACCTCACCCCATCACGCCCGAAGTCATGCCCTCTTAGGCGGATCAACAGGTTGATATGAAGCAAGTCCAAGCAATGCTTAAACTTGCTACCTGTGACCACCTTGGTTAACATGTCTGCGGGATTCTCATTCGTGTGTACCTTCATGAGAGAAATATCGTCTTCCTCTATGACATCCCGCACAAAATGATACCTGACATCGATATGCTTGGTACGAGCATGATGAACTTGATTCTTTGCCAAGTGAATTGCACTCTGACTGTCGCACCACAAGTTCACGTTCTCTTGCTCAATCCCCAAATCATCTAGAAGACCCCACAACCACAATGCTTCCTTCACTCCCTCTGCCATGACCATGTACTCAGCCTCTATAGTAGAAAGTGTCACTGTAGCCTGTAACATTGATCGCCAACTAACCGGAGCCCCATGTATCCTGAATACATAACTAGTAGTAGATCGCCGTCTATCTAGATCGCCCGCATAATCAGAGTCCACAAACCCATCAATCTGACATGTTTCTCCACCAAAACCGGACCGTATCAGCGGTACCCTTTAAGTACCTCGGGACCCACTTCCTTTGCTTCCTAGTGCGCCTTTCCGGATTCGCCAGAATCCATCGACCACACCGACCTTTGTGAAATATGCGGTGTACACACCATTGTGTACATTAAGCCGCTAACCGCACTAGCATAGAAACACGCTCCATGTCGTCTTCTCTTCATTGTAGTGGGAGATTGTTTACCAGGAAGCCTAAAGTGTGGAGCCAATGGAGTCACCACCGACTTAGCACTTTGCATCCCAAACCTCGCGATCACCCGATCTATGTAGCCCTTTCTGACTCAAGAACAATCGCCGGTTCGCCCGCTCTCTTCTAATCTCTATACCCTGTATTTTCCTAGCAGCGCCCATGTCCTTCATCTCGAACTCTTCGCCAAGTTGAGATTTCAGTCTATCTATCTCCACCCTACTCTTAGAAGCAATAAGCATGTCATCCACATACAAAAGGAGATAGATATAATTACCTCCACGAAGCTTCCGAATGTAAACGTAACAATCATAGTCGCTTCGGGAAAACCCATGCTTCAGCATGAAGGAGTCAAATCGCTTGTACTACTGTCGGGGAGATTGCTTCAATCCATACAGTGACTTCTTCAAACGACACACATGATCCTCCTTGTCCTCAACCTTGTAGCCCTCAGGTTGATGCATGTAGATCTCTTCATCCAAGTCTCCGTGCAAGAAGGCCGTTTTAACATCGAGTTGTTCCAGCTCAAGATCACCATGAGCAACAATACTCAATAGCACCCAAATAGAAGTGTGTTTCACCACCGGAGAAAATATCTCATTGTAATCCACACCCTCTCTTTGTGCAAAACCCTTAGCCACTAGCCTTGCCTTGTACCTTGTACCACCGAGCTCTGAAAGATCTTCCTTTCTTTTACACACCCACTTACAACCAATAGCTTTTCTTCCTACGGGCAATGGGACCACCTCCCATGTTTGATTCTTCCGAAGAGATTCGATCTCTTCCTCCATCGCAGCCAACCCACTTTCACTATCCTTATCCCGAATAGCTTCCTTGAAGGAGACCAGCTCGTCCTCCTCCACCGAGAGTGCGTATTCAACCAAATTAACCTGTCCATAGTGCTTCAGGGGTTGATCAGCCCCCAGCTTCTGTACCTGCTTGTATGCTCGCTTTGGCCTAGTGAAAGCCAAACTATCCTCGAGCTGCTGTTGTTGTAGTGCCCTTATATTCTCCTGCTGAACCTCCTCCTGCTCAAGCTCATCATCTACCTGACTTCTCACTTGAACACGACTAGAACCTGGTTGGTCTTTAGGTTCTATTTCAATAACCTGAGACTTAGAAGTCTCATTAGTCCTAACACCATCATCCTTGGGTGCCCTAGCAATCATGGATTTCTCATCAAAGGTAACATCCCTGTTGATCACGAACTTCGAATCTTCCGTACACCAAAGGCGATAGCCTTTTACGCCCTTCGCATATCCCAAGAATATTACCTTCTTGGCCCTCGCGTTAATCTTTCCCTCGTTGACGTGATAGTAGGCGGTACATCTAAAAATTCTGAGCCTATCATAATCTGCATGCTCCCCGGACCACACCCTATAGGGTGTATCACCATCCAATGTCGAATGTGGTGAACGGTTCACGATGTAACAAGTCAGAAGCCACCGCCGCCCACCATTCGTTGCCCAATCCAAAGATATGATCGCATACTCATTGCTTTCTCCGCAATGTTGGTTCGATCTCTCTGCGACCCCATTCTCTGTGTTGTTGACTGACCGTCTAGTGTCGAACAATTCCCTCGATCACGAACTCCTTGAAAGCACCATCTCAGATACTCAGATCGTTATCGATCTCATTGTCTTCAATTTTTTCCCGCCCCGTTCTCAACCATTGCTTTCCACTTCTTGAATATCTCAACACCTCATTCTTTATGCTTCGTAAAGTAAATCCAAGCATACCTTGAATAGTCATCTATGAACGACATAATATCTCGAACCACCCTTAGAAGTGGTCTCGACCCGACCCCAAACATCGGTGTGCACATAATCTAGTATCCCTCGCTCTTAGACTTGCTTCTCGAACCGAACCTCGTGTGACTTTCCATACACACAATCCTCACAAAATCCATGCTAGGTTCCTTGATTCTTGTGAGACCCTCTTTACCAAGCGAACTAGACCTTCTCTCGACATATGCCCAAGCCGCCATGCCATAACCGTGTACTCACATGGGTCTCCACCACTTCCTTCGCCTAACCGCCTGATCTCCGGCCACCGCTGCATTCGAGAGTATATAAATTACCGTGACGAACACCCTTCATCACTACAAGGGAACCCGAACAATCATGGATTTCTCATCAAAGGTAACATCCCTGCTGATCACTTAACTTCGAATCTTCCAGACACCAAAGGCGATAGCCTTTTACGCCTCTTCGATATCCCAAGAATATTACCTTCTTGGCCCTCGCTAATCTTTCCCTCGCTGACGGATAGTAGGCGGTACATCTAAAAATTCCGAGCCTATCATAATCGCATGCTCCCGGACCACACCCTATAGGGTGTATCACCATCCAATGTCGAATGTGGTGAACGGTTCACGATGTAACAAGTCAGAAGCCACCGCCGCCCACCATTCGTTGCCCAATCCAAAGATATGATCGCATACTCATTGCTTTCTCCCGCAATGTTCGGTTCAGTCTCTCTGCGACCCCATTCTGCTGTGTTGTTGACCTGACTGTCTAGTGTCGAACAATTCCCTCCTGATCACAGAACTCCTTGAAAGCACCATCTCAGATACTCAGATCGTTATCGATCTCATTGTCTTCAATTTTTTTCCCGTCCTGTTCTCAACCATTGCTTTCCACTTCTTGAATATCTCGAACACCTCATTCTTTATGCTTCAGAAAGTAAATCCAAGCATACCTTGAATAGTCATCTATGAACGAGACATAATATCTGGAACCACCCTTAGAAGTGGTCTGACCCGGACCCCAAACATCAGTGTGCACATAATCTAGTATCCCTCTGCTCTTAGACTTGCTTCTCGAACCGAACCTCGTGTGACTTTCCATACACACAATCCTCACAAAATCCATGCTAGGTTCCTTGATTCTTGTGAGACCCTCTTTACCAAGCGTAACTAGACCTTCTCTCGACATATGCCCAAGCCGCCTATGCCATAACCGTGTGTACTCACATGGGTCTCCACCACTTCCTTCAGCCTAACCGCTGATCTCCCGCCACCGCTGCATTCGAGAGTATATAAATTACCGTGACGAACACCCTTCATCACTACAAGGGAACCCCGAACAACCTTCTTCACTCCGTTCTCCGTAACAATTTTGTAACCGTCGGAGTCCAATGCACCAACTGAGATAAGATTCTTCCGCAAGTCGCGAACATGCCTCACATCTGTCAAGGTTCGAACCACTCCATCATGCATCTTGATTTTGATATTACCTAGCCCCACCGTTTTACAAGTATGGTTGTTCCCCATCAATACGGTTCCACCATCAATGCCTCTGTAGGTAGTAAACCACTTCCTATTTGGACACATGTGGTAAGAACAACCAGAATCAAGTATCCACTTCCCGGAGATATCCTCGCCACCCGTGACGACATAGCACTCCTTATCGCTCCCTTCCTCTGAAACGTAGCTCGCCTCTTCCTTGCCCTCTCTTCTCTCAGTCTTGTTGTTGTTCTTCTTTCCACCTACTCTCTTATTTGGATAGTCGACCTTGAAATGCCCAACTTCACCGCATTTGAAATACGATTTTCCCGTAAGAGGTCTCGATTTAGATCTAGACTTTCCTCCCTTGTCTTTTCCTCGCTCATTGCTCCTTCCTCTAGCAAACAATCCCTGCGCTTGTTCTTTGTTACCACCAGGAGTCATGTCACTGGTTATAATCTTCTGAAGGTCATCCGCTAGAAGCACCGTTCTAGTCTCATCCATCTTCAAATTGTCTCCTACAAGCATCAGTGTTTGCACCAGGTTCTCATAAGACTTCGGCAGAGATAGAAGTAGTAGAAGCGCCTGATCCTCATCTACAACTTTCACATCTATGTCTTTCAAGTCTGATATGATCCTATCAAACTTGTTGATGTATTCCCAGATTGATGAGCCCTCCTCCATCTTGCAAGTATACAATTTAGATTTTAAATAGATCCGGTTCGTTAGACTCTTGTTCATGAAGGTACTTTCTAACTTCGACCACACGTCCGCAGCCGTTTCCTCTCCATCTACCAAGAAAGCTACATCCCTTTCAAGACATAGGATAATCGACGCCCGTGCTTCCAGATCCAGCTCCTCCCAATCCTCATCAGACATATCCTTGTGCTTCTTCTCTTTTCTAGCCAAAGCCTTGTGCAATTTTTGCAAAATCAGTGAGTTTTTCATCTGCATCCTCCAATAGGAAAAATCATTCTTCCCATTGAACTTTTCAATCTCGAATTTTCCCACTTTGACAGATTTACTGGTAGACGCCATTCTCCGTTTGTATTAATAAATCCGCTTCTCTTAGAAATTACTGAGCACCACCTCAAACCAGAAGCTACACCACTTCCAATCTAAATAACAGCTCTGATACCAATTGTTGGGATGCAGGGTCACGCCCACACGCCGCGGAAGCGTTATCACCTGAGAGAAGGCCCTGATTATATTCCCGTTTCACGAAGAAAATAAGATTAGAAAGCAAATATCCCAACAAAGTGAGATATCTACTCTTCCTCTCAACAAGCATTTCAGAATCAATCAAGGGAACCTACAAACAATAGCCAATACACAAAGAAAACAAGAAAACACGAGATTTACGTGGTTCGGTAAACTTGCCTACGTCCACGGGAGGAGTGAGGGGAGATTCTACTATGAAGAAGAACACCGACGACTTGTACAATCCACAAGCTCGTCCCAAAGATAAAGCTTTAATTTTTACCCAAAAGAAATTGACCTCTCTCTTGTAGAATCTCTCCAAGCTCTCTCTTTTTCTCTCTTCAAGATCTCTCTTTAGCCGCCGCCAAAACCCTAATCTCTTTAGCCTTCGCCAAAAGAAATTGAACTTCGGGTTCCTGTAGCACCCGCGTTCACACACACACACACATATATATATATATATATATAGTGATGAACTTTGATCCACTTAAGTGGATAAGAGAAGTTGTCCACCCAACTTCTTATCCCTTCATTTTCCCTTGGGATCCATGCAACATATAAATACAATTTTTTATTTGTTCATGCTACACATCTCAAGAGAAGATGGATGGATAAAAAGTTGGGTGGACAAATTCCAATTAGAGAGAGAGAGAGAGAGAGGGGGAGGATAGGGCCCTATGAGACTTGGCAAGTCCACTTTCAGAAAGAGCCAAACCTCCTCTCAACACACAAGACTAATCAAAAGAAAAAAATAAAATAAATAAATAAATCATTGCAAAAATACAATTGGTCACTGTATGAGAATATTGATTCCAACCACACACTCGACTTGAGTAAGAGTCCAGCTTTACCTTATAATACCTTGCTAGCTGCTTGGCCATGGCATTCCAAATTCTAATCTCAGAGAGAGAGAGAGAGAGAGAGAGAGAGAGAGAGAGAGAGAGAGAGAGAGAGAGGAGGAGGAGGATAGGGTCCTGGGAGACTTGGCAAGTCCACTTTCAGAAAGAGCCAAACCTCCTCTCAACACACAAGACTAATCAAAAGAAAAAAAATAAGTCATTGCAAAAATACAATTGGTCCCTGTATGAGAATATTGATTCCAACCACACACTCGACTTGAGTGAGAGTCCAGCTTTACCTTATAATACTTTGCTAGCTGCTTGGCCATGGCACTCAAATTCAATCGAGAGAGAGAGAGAGAGGAAGGAGAGGAGAGGAGGATAGGGCCCTGGGAGACTTGGCAAGTCCACTTTCAGAAAGAGCCAAACCTCCTCTCAACACACAAGACTAATCAAAAGAAAAAATAAAATAAATAAATAAATAATTGTAAAAATACAATTGGTCCTGTATGAGAATATTGATTCAACCACACACTCGACTTGAGTAAGAGTCGGCTTTACCTTATAATACCTTGCTAGCTGTTTGGCAATGACATTCTAAATTCAATCTGAGAGAGAGAGAGAGGATAGGGCCCTAGGAGACTTGGCAAGTCCACTTTTAGAAAGAGCCAAACCTCCTCTCAACACACAAGACTAATCAAAAGAAAAAAATAAAATAAATAAATAAATAATTGTAAAAATACAATTGGTCCCTGTATGAGAATATTGATTCCAACCACACACTCGACTTGAGTAAGAGTCCAGCTTTACCTTATAATACCTTGCTAGCTGCTTGGCCATGGCACTCCAAATTCCAATCAGAGAGAGAGAGAGAGAGAGAGAGAGAGAGAGAGAGAGAGAGAGAGAGAGAGAGGAAGGAGAGGAGAGGAGGATAGGGCCCTGGGAGACTTGGCAAGTCCACTTTCAGAAAGAGCCAAACCTCCTCTCAACACACAAGACTAATCAAAAGAAAAAAAATAAGTCATTGCAAAAATACAATTGGTCCCTGTATGAGAATATTGATTCCAACCACACACTCGACTTGAGTGAGAGTCCAGCTTTACCTTATAATACTTTGCTAGCTGCTTGGCCATGGCACTCCAAATTCCAATCAGAGAGAGAGAGAGAGAGAGAGAGAGAGAGGAAGGAGAGGAGAGGAGGATAGGGCCCTGGGAGACTTGGCAAGTCCACTTTCAGAAAGAGCCAAACCTCCTCTCAACACACAAGACTAATCAAAAGAAAAAAATAAAATAAATAAATAAATAATTGTAAAAATACAATTGGTCCCTGTATGAGAATATTGATTCCAACCACACACTCGACTTGAGTAAGAGTCCAGCTTTACCTTATAATACCTTGCTAGCTGTTTGGCAATGACATTCTAAATTCCAATCTGAGAGAGAGAGAGAGAGAGAGGATAGGGCCCTAGGAGACTTGGCAAGTCCACTTTTAGAAAGAGCCAAACCTCTCAACACACAAGACTTATCAAAAGAAAAAAAGAAAATAAATAAATAATTCATTGCAAAAATACAATTGGTCCCTGTATGAGAATATTGATTCCAACCACACACTCGACTTGAGATGAGAGTTGGGGTGCTAAACCGTATCTGTATCCAAAGAAATATCTGTAACCGTATCTGTTAAGATACAGATATGGTTACTCAAAATCTATAACTGATAGGATATGCTTACTGTTGATGTCCTGGGACTCAGCAGCGAGATTAGAGAATAATCCTGAATCAGCGACGGGGCTTAGGGTGATACGGACCATGTAGGGGTCCCCTCATCTCCTTAGACGGTCGATCCCCATGTTAGGATAAGAGAGCTGCAAAATAAGCACGTTAGAGGATCGGAGTTGGGTTCTCTGGTGGTTCCTCCGACGGTCAAGTCAGTATAGAGCTTGAGTGGGGAACCAATGAACTGAAATGAGTTCTGAAAAAGTAGAGATTATGTTAATTGGCTAGACAAGGCTTACCTGAGGCCCCGAGGGGCCCCCGGAGGCGATGCCCTTATCACTAGGCGATGAGCCCATATATATACCTGTTGAGAGGGGTAGAACCGTAACTCTGACCCAGTCAAGGCAGGCAGTTGAATCGGCAGATAGCTTCCGGGTGTCGACTACAGATGAGATGAGTCACCACTGATCTGATGTGATGGCGACTGAAGACGTATGGTGGGTGATGAGTCATGAGGGCTCGTGGCATGAATAATGATGATAATTAACAGCTGTTGGTGAGGAGTTCGAGGACAAACGGTCTCTCGACTCGACTTTGCGAGAGGGACGACAAGTACCACCTTTTTTGTCTACCTCGCAAGTTGTTGACGCGGCCTTGACCAAATGTGGGGGGTCAACTCAAATGATGAGGTCGAGTGAGAGCTTGTCTCGACTCGGCCTTCCTCTGAAAGGGACGAGTGCCCTTGCTACTCAAGTCGCCCTGGCTTGGGGGTGAGCTGATTTGTTAATTAGTGCAGATATGGGACACGTGTTGACTCCAAGGAGAGGATCAACATTTAGGTGAATTAATGACATAACACTGGCCCCTTTCGCTTGGACTCGGGGTAGCCATGTCCGAGTGAAATAAGACTGTAGCTGGCCGGGTCCCAAGGTGCATTTAAGAGGGGTTGCTGAAGAGTCTCTTCGGATGCAACGTTGCTGATGTCAGAGAATGATTCTGAGCTACCGCCGCCTCAACTCTCGTGCGAGGATTTCGGGCTAATTAAGACGAGGGCGCCGAGTCCGAGCCGCTTTGTATTCGGGAATGATCTCGCCGCTGGCTTAGAGCCAGAAAAGCTGCGCTACTCGCGCAATTGCCTCTCGCTTATAAGTATGGCTGTTCTGATGTGAAAGATTTTACTGTTTACACAAATCTTGAACTCTTCGACTGTGAAAAGAACTCCGACATACTTCTTTTCTTCTCCGATGGTCTTCTGATCTAATTTGATGGCGTCTTCAATAGCTAGGAACAAAGTTCGAATCAATCAGCTGTGAAAATTCCACTCCAAGGTGCCGTCGTCGCAACTAGAGGCTCTATATGGGAGGTATGATATCCCAGGGCGTTTGCTTTGTCGGCGCCGGTGAGATCGCAGGCGGTCTTCGATCATAACAATAATCTGGCTCCAGTATACCTGAAGCATCTGGAGTATGGGCTATGTCTTCCACTGCACCTCTTCCTCCGCCGAGTCTTCGAAGCACTGGGGGTGTCACCATCGCAGATGAAGCCGAACTCCATCGCTACTTTGATGGGGTTCGTGGTGATCCGTCACTGGCTGGGAGTCGACCCGACTCTGAGGATCCTCGGCCACCTTGTCTGGGTGAAGATGAGCCAGTACGAGGGCCACTACTACCTCCAAGTCTTGGGAGGGAACAAAATTGTCGCCAATGCTCCCGAGTCCAACAAGGACTGGAAGGAGCGGTTCATGTGGGTGTTTCGGGTTCTTTTTGTATTGTAATTGACACATATTACAATGAAAGAAATACAATTGAAACAATGAAAAATTTATTTTTTTTCCTGGGGGTTCTTGTCTGCGTGCCGATGGAGCGTCGATCTTGTACTCCGTTGACGAACCGACTAAGACGATGGGTCTTTTGCTGATTGTGGATTGCTTAGAAGCTAGCACAGTCTTCTCTTAGCAATATCTCTCGAGGAGCTCACGAATGCGTGTGTAGTTGCTCTATTTTTCCGAACCTCTTTGAATGGATGATCTTCTCCCCTTTTATAGGCTAAAAGAGAGAGTTAATGGCCTCCTTAATTGTGGATTAAGTGGCCATTAAAGTAGGAGATAATGGGGGAGTGGTTACTCCCCTGACAATAGCTCTGAAACGGCTATTGGGCGGACTTCGTGATCTTAGCGAGGTCCGCTGAAGGCGTGGACGAAGGTCGCTATTGTAGGCATTAAAAATCGCTTATCAGTACCCGAACGAAACTCGTGACGGTGGGTTGACAACCAACGATCCATTCGACAAACCGACGCCGCGAAAAACCATCACGAAAACGCGAGAGCGAAGTCGACAGCACATGAAGTGAGTCGGCAAGACGCACGAGCCAATGAAACGCGCGGTCGAAGTTGACTAAACTCAAACGCCGACGAGATCAATCAACCGCATTTAGTCCGCCAATGCAAACGAGCCGCTTAAGCTCAAAGTTGATCGGTACGGACTCAAACACGACGGCGACACCGGAGCAAAACTAAGCCCGAAGACCGAAAGAATCGGTTAAAAACGACGCAGATGATCGGAAGCGCCGCAGCGGCGGCGCTCGCCAACCTCGCCAAGTGGCCAAGGTGGCTCGGCCACTTTGTCGAGCCACTCGGGTGCAGCCGAGGCTCGCCACTTTGGCCGAGCCACGCCAAAGTGGCCGAGCCTCCTGGCTACTTGGCCGAGGCACTCGCCAACTTGGCCGAGGTGGCTCGGCCAAAGTGGCGAGCCACTGGCCTGGCAGATACTATTGTGTATAAATAGGGGGGGGTCTTGAAGCTTGGGGGAGGATTTTTCGGATTTTGGGAATTTTGGAAGACTCGGGGGATTTTCTGATATCTGAGAGAGAGCCCTCGCGAGATCTACGACGCACCGTTCCGAGCACCGGCGAGTACAAGTCCTGTCGACGTCAGATCTACAAAGCGCGAGGTAAGCAAACTCGGGTCGAACTACGATACCCTCTAGATTAAGCTTCGCCTTAATCTCGTGGATAGCTATGTGATTTCTCCTAGTAGATCTCACCCGCCCGCGATCCTCTCCTCGTGAGTGTGATCCCCAGCGCTTCGTTTCGTGAAACGAGCCCCTTTACATCTGTAGTTCCGCAACTGTGGTCTCTACTTGGATTGAATTGCGCTGTGGTCCACGGACACAAAAGTCCCCAAGACAAAGAACCCACGCAGCGAGGACCTCGATATAACAGATCCTCGTGTTTGTTCACAAGGATAAAAGTTGTAATCTTTTTGATTTTCATTGTAAGCCTTAAAATAAAGGCGATATTTCCCTTTGAATTTGTTTCAGCGATCAAGTTTGTAAGCAAGTTCAAATCAATGACAATCATCCCAACTTTTCCTCGAACAAGCCGCGACCACAAGGGGAGAGGACCGCCTCGATCGAGGTCGGTGCCGCATCGCCGATTCCTATCCCTGGAGGAAGAGGTCGAAGTTCGAAGTTTGACCGAGAAGTTCGAGGAGTACCTGCCCTCACCCTCTTCCAGATCCAGCCTCCTCGCTCCAAAAGGTCTCCTCCAAGGAGAACCCGATGGGCCTCTCGAGGTAGAGCCCCAGACGGCGAAGTCCAACTCGCCGCCGCAGTAGCAAGAAATCCCCGGCGCCTGAAGTCCGCGGCGCCGAGATGAACGCCAATGACGCCGCCACACCTCCGCGCAGCCCGCAAGGCGACGACAAAGCATGGCGCGCAAACATGCTAAGGCATGCAACTGTGGATGGGGTCCGCTATGAAGCGGATCTAAGATCCAGACTCACGCAGAGGCTCCGCCTCAAGGAATCGACGGTCCATCCAAGCCATCAACCAACGAGTGGGTCCGTGTCAAACGGAACGCTTCCACGCCGTGATCCTGCCGCCGGCACTCCTTGCACAAGCACGAAGCGCTTGTGCAAAGCAGATCGCGAATTGAAGAAGGAAGTGGTAAAGAAGCCACCAACGCATCGCCGTGTTTGAGGCCCAAGTCTAATGGTGCCCCAACCTCGCTGCCCACACTCCGCTCTGACTTAAACCGAAGGATACGCAAGCAAATCCAACGCCAAGGTCCAAGACCGACGCGCCAAAGTCAAATGCGTCAGATTCGAATCTGGTGATGCCAACTCCGCCACCACCACCAAACCAACTATCAAGGATCGCTGGGTCCTCCTCAAGGGATCACGGGTCACTCCTCATATAGGAGCCGCACTGCTCCGTAAAGGACCGAGATTCCGCAACCGGATTAAAAATCGAAGTCCGAGTCCCTCAAACTTCATGCTCACATAAGCGGAAGTCAAGGCGAAGTTACTTTCTAGTTTTGGCCATTCTGAAGGAGACGCCTCGCCCGATGACGCACGACGCTATACCCGAGATCACACCAACATACGGCAGATTGCTCCGATACACACCGAATAGCCGACTACCGCGGTAAGGGTACGAAAATCTCGATTCCCTAAATTGACGCAGCCATGCTTGTGCTCCAAGCTCATCAAGACGGTACTCGGAGTGCAATTGTCATCAAGAAGCTCCGTAAAGGGTGTCACCTTCCGAGACTCACCACGAGATGCCGAGACCTAGGTCAAGGCGATTCCGCAAAAGGATGACATCCCGAGAGGGTGAGCGCCGAGGTCACTAATAATATGACCAAAGAAAGAACCATCGCCACGGCTATTCCACCGCATCGCAACGGCTAACTCGCTTATGGGTCCGACTATCCGACGGTCCGTGAACGATAAACTTCAAGGATACCGCCGAGGATGATGCCCGATATTGGCTCAAGAATCGCATCCGATCATACCGTATTCAGCTAAGGAGCCCCCAAGAAACGCTTTATGATCGCATGCATCAAGTGGCCAAAATGCTAGACAAGCGCTGAATAAACAACGGAAAACTTCGTTAGAAATGGAGTTGGCCATGCATACGATGAGAGAAATGCATGACCAACAGATCCAAGCCTTGACAAAACATCAAGGTGAATCGAGTCACGATCAACGCCGATGAAGATGATAGCGATTCGTGATGAGGAAGCACAAGAAGATGATAACCTCCAACCCCGCAACACCGGGCGAACATAGATGTTGTTGCTCGTGAAAGCAGAAGATCAAAGACTCGAGAGCAAAATCAACTCATTGATTTTCAGAGGTGAAGAAAACCGCATCCCTTGCCCATATCCTAGGGAGTGGGAATCAATCCCATACCCGTAAAGTTTAACTTAATAAACTTCACACCGCTTGATCGGGAAGGGTCCCCGACGCAAAGACTTGATTTATTTCAAGTCGCACTCTGAAAGATTCGCAACTAACCCCCGATGGTTCGGTCATTCGCTGGCACCCTTCGTGGGTCGCTTTGAGTGGTACCGCCGCCTCAAGCCGGGAGCATTCACAAACCGAACGACATGGAGTCTAGCTTCCTTACCAATCTTTTGATGACGATACGAGGTATCGATCGACATTGCTCGACGAGAAGCGTAAAGACTCGAGAAACCGTGGATATCTTTGTCAAACGGTTCCTAACAAGGCAATGAACCGCCGATCCAATAACGAGGAGTTCATCCTCCAAACTCGCCACAAGAACTTATCGATAGATGTGCTTGAAGCAATGGGTACAAAGACCATCGATAACGGAAGGACTTGAAGGTTCGTGGAGAGCAAGCCGAAGATTCCTTAAAAGGAAAAGGCGAAAGAGGCCACCGACAAATGAAGTCTGCCGCATTTTGTCCCACGCTGAAAGGGAAAGAGCGCCCTAAGACGGCGGTTATAACCAAACGCTCAACTCCAACCCAGCAAAGCTAAAGAAGAAGAAGAAGAATGGGCCGAACAGCACAATCAACGTGGCAACCCGGGCCACGAACGTATAGCCTCGTGAGCCGATTCAAGTCCTATTCCTTTAGGGACTAATTGATTCCTGCCTCTTCAAATATCTTGTCGAAAAATAACAGATCAAGCCCCTCCGATTCGTAATCAAGAGGAAGCAATGAGGACCTAATGACCCAAAATATCGCAAGCATCACGTGCAATTCATCACTCTACTAAATCTTGTTTTAGCCTTAAGGACAAAATCCAGGCTTTAATTGATGTAGGGGTCATCACTATGAAGTCGTCCAAAGAAAAGAAGGTCAGAGCAAATGCGGTGTCCATAAGCTTTGGGTCGGTACCGTTGACATGGTTTGAACTTAAACCAGTGGTCAAAGTCGCAAAGGAAGACGGTGAATCCACGCACCTACACAAGCAACGCCAGAAAGGACTTGTATCGTATACAGCCCCGAATGGCAAAGTCTTGTGGGTCCACCCAGACCTACTTGAAGATGAGCAATGGGTAACCTCTTCTTCATTGAAGAAAAAGTCAAAGCGGAAAGGAAAGGCATGCCATGCTACTTCCGCGATTCTGGAGGGAAATGACGAACAGGTGGTAACATTCCAGTTATCCGAAGAGATCAAATTGTATCTCGCTAAACCGCCTGTTCTAGTTGCACCGCAGTCGGGAAAGCCGTTCTTGATTTACATCAAGGCAACGGATCACTCGTTAAGCGCCTTGCTCGCGCAGGACGACGACGACGGTCACGAACAGGCAGTTTATTACCTGAGCCGAACATTAGTCGGCCAAGTCTCGAGCACCCAATGGTCGAAGCAAGGTTTTGCATTAGTGTTCGCGATTCGTAAAATGCGACACTATTTAGTCGGACGACGATTTATGTTATCTCTAACGAACCGTCCAATATTTATGACCCACCGGCCTCAATGAGTTGGCGCTTGGCAAATGGGCCTTGCTCTTGTCCCAATATGACCTGCATTTCAAACAATGTAAGTCACCAAAGGACAAGCGATTTATGATTCTTGGCCGCCACCGACAACGGACGCAGCTTGAGCTATATGATGATCTTCCTGATGAAGTCCACGGTTAACACTACATCGCTACCAATAAATATGGCGACCGTATTTTGACGGAGCTTCTCGAGCTACTAATGTAGCAAGTGCCCCTGATGTTCTAAGATTTCCACCGAGTCGGGTTGTCTTAGTTTCCCTGTGGAATCATGTCATGCCCCGTGCCTATTCACTCACCAACCTTGTTCCAATAACGTAGTCAATACAACGCTACATTTATCGGACTTAGCTTCGCCAAGGAGCTGGGGTAGAGTATCTCGCCGCACGGGCGATTCGCAATTGATAGTTAAACAGATCCGTGGAGACTATGAAGTCAGAAATCCAGATCTAATTCCTTATCATCGTAGCTATTGAGATGGCGAGCTCGCTCAAGAGTTCTTTATCGAATATATCCCGCTTCCAAAACGCTTTATGCGGATGCACCGGGCGGCGTAGCGCTGTCGTAGCACAACCTTCCGAGACCGAAAGCAACCGGTTACGGCCGACTCACCACTCTTCGTATCAATATATGATGAGGTACGAGAAGATGAAGGGGTAATTACCAAAGAGGTACATACAACCCAAACCAAATTGGAGCCCCGAGATTGGCACTTTCCTATCATCGACTACGTCTTGCATGGTATTTTGCCAGAAGACGTGAAGGAGAGAGAGTCAATCCGCTAAGAGCTCCAAGATTCTTCTACGACACGGAAACCCGTGATGCTATATCGCCGAGGGTACAATGGTCTTTTACTCCGATGCCTCTCAAACAAAGAGGCAGAAGAGGTCCTTCGGGAAGCACACGAAGGTGAATGTGGTGCGCACTACCGCTCCCAAGCTCTATGATCGAATCAGAGAATGGGCTACTTTGGCCCACAATGATTAATGACGCAATGAGCACGCCGAAATGCCACGCTGTCAAATTCACGCCAATTATATGCATCACCTCCCCGAAAGCTTGCATCCTTCTACCACATCCCGCCATTCGAGACATGGGGAATGGACGCTGTAGGTCCCGCTTTTCCTCCGCTACCAAAGGCGATCGGTTTATTCTAGCGATCACCGACATTCTGGGGTGAAGCAATCCCGCTAAAAGAAGTAAAGGCGAAGTACCGCCATCAAGTTTATCAAACACCATGTCATCTATCGACATGGTGTTCCAGACGATCGCGGCATGACAACGGTCCCCAATTCATCGCCAATTCTTTCATCGTTTTGTGAAAAGTTCAAAATACAAGACGCCTCACCGATGTTCTATAATCTAGCCGCAAATGGATTAGCCGAGGCATTCAACAAGACGATCATCAAAATTTTGTCGGCTTGTGAAGAATAACAAGCCAGACCGGACGATAAACTCGAGAAGCACGGGCATATCGCGACAACCAGACGCACGCCAACCGGAGAGACCCCGCATCTTCGGTTTACGTGTGAAGCAGCCTCCTAGAAATCCAGATTCCGCCATTTCGCATCGCCTCTCAACAGATGACGATCAAGAACAACATCAAAAACGCCTCAAGAACTTGAGATGTTAGATGAGAAGCTACCGAGGCTCAACAATGCATTGAGTTCTATCAAGCTAGGATGTCGAGGGCTTTCAACAAGAAAGTTCACAGAGAACCTTTTAGAAGGGAGATTTGGTCCTCGCCGCCGACGATCGATAATCCTCACTTCCAAGAAGAAAGGTAAATTCAACCTAAATGGGAGGGTCCGCTTGTAATAGAAACGGTTTACCCTAATGGTATATCGCCAATTACCCAAAATGGCGACCGGCAATTAATGCCGATAAATGAGAAGTTCCTGAAGAAATACTACCCTTAGTATCTTCAGGATAACCCGTTTCGATGGGAAGTTCCTCGTGGGATATTTCACCCACTTTTCTTGAGGATAACCCTAGATTTATCCTTTATCATAATTTCCCCCACCGATCAAATTCCTTGACGGTAGGTCCACAAATTTTCTGGTATATTATCAAAATCCCCTCTTGATTCCTTCTATGAACAAGAGGTCCACTCAAAATTCCTTTCACGCCGGAGATAGAATATAAAATTCTTCCTCTCCAAGTGTAAGATCCCTTTCGTGATAAATGGAAGGATTCCATCCTATTCTTAGGTAGCCATCAAGGTATGCGCCGATTTTCGTATTGTGTTGTCCGAATCAAGGTCACCCGAGTCTTTTCGTTCTCGAGTGGAGATCCCACTCTAGTTCCATTTCTCATCTTAGGTAGCTCGATCGGGTAGGCGCCGGGATTTTCGCACTGTGTTGTCCACCAAGGTCACCCGAGTCTCTTTCGGTTCTCGGAGTGGAGATCCCACTCTTAGTTCCATTTTCATCTTAGGTAGCCATCCGGTTGCATAAGGGCTGATTTTCGCACTGTGTTGTCCACCAAGGTCACCTCGAGTCTCGGTTCCTGAGTGGAGATCCCACTCTTAGTTCCATCTCTCCTAGGTAGCTACCGACCAAGGTATGCGCCGATTTTCGCACTCAGTTGTCCGAATCAAGGTCACCCGAGTCTTTTCGCTTCTCGGCGGAGATCCCACTTTTAGTTCCATCTTTCCTAGGTAGCCGACCTAAGGTATGCGGCGGATGTTCGCATCAAGTTGTCCGCCCAAGGTCACTTGAGTCTTTTCGATTCCTATAGTGCCCTGCTATTGGTTTCATTCTCGAGAAATAGACATAAAGTTCCTCCTTTCCCACCTCAATCAATCTTACTCCGTCTGGCCATTCTCCCACAAAAGAAGACACCAAGGTTCGCCTTGGGGCATTCTATCCCTAAGCCTAAGAAGGATAAAGCCAACCACACGCTGCGTTTGCTTAGTCTTTTTTCCATTGAAGAAGACACCAAGGTTCGCCTTGGGGTATTTTATCCCGAAGCCTAAGAAGGATAAAGCCAACGCTTCACACGCTATTTGCTAGTCTTTTTCCATTGAAGAAGACACCAGAGTTTGATTCTCGTATTTTATCCCCAAGCCTAAGAAGGGATAAAGCCAACACTCACACGCTGTCGGTTAGCCTTCCCGCGGAAAAGACAAAGTCTACGATTCAACATCGAAAGTAAGTCTAAGAGAGTTTCATTCTTTTAGCACAACGCTAGAACGGATTTAGATAATCTACATGCTAGCCTACCAAACGTAGTTGGTAAAGGCTCATCAAACCCGCTTGAAGCTGGGGTCAGCTAATAACCCTAAAGCCAACGCCACACGCTGCTGTCGCTTAGTCTTCTCTCCGATTGAAGAAGACACCAGAGTTTGATTCTCGGGTATTTCATCCCAAGCCTAAGAAGGATGAGTCTACACGGTAACGCTAGTCGGGTGGTCTCTTGCCCGTAAAGAGTATGAAGCCTACGTATTCAACATCGTAGCATTAAGTCTAAGAGAGTTTTATTCTTTTTAGCACAACGTCACGTATGAACGGATCCATAATCCGCGACGCTAGCCCAACTCAAACGGTAGTTGGGGCTAGTCAAACCCGCTGATGGTCGAGGGTTTGCCAAAATCCTATAAGTATTATGGTTAATTATTTCTAACGGCAAAAGAATCATAATAAACAATGAAGGGAATGGATCTTATTCATTTGGAGTAAATATAGAAGGAACTACAACTGCTTAAACATCAAGTCTATGACAAAGGATTTCTTTGTTCAGGTGAGACACTTCACCATTGTAAGCTGGTGAAGTTCTTCACTGCTGCTCATTACGAAGGACTCCTCATCGATTGTTCGGTGTTTTGTGGTTGCCTCCTCGAACTCGGCCAATTTGCTTGACGGTCGAGCTCCCTAGGCATAGCGGTGAGGGCTTCTTCCTTGTTGGCCTTGCGACTCAGTGTCATCTTATCTTCCTCGGCATGGAGCTCTCCTCGGCGGTATTATTCTCTCTTTTCGCCACAATATCGGTCACGGATGTGGCTTGGGGAAGAATATATCTCAGCAACAGCTTGACAGAGCTGATGTTGTGATCTCTGCATCGGACCTCGAGCCCGGTAAAACACGAGCATCGGCCATGCCTCAACCAGCGAGCCGTATGGCGGCTACATATGAAACCCCGGCTACCCGGCTCTTGCGGTCTCTGAAGCTTTCCCTCGGATGGGCGAGGTCATCAACAATGGCTTTGAGCATTTCGGGATAACCCTATCTCGTGTCGAAGCTATCAGGGATCAGCGGTGGCTGAGGCGATGAAGAAAGCCGCCATGAAGGACCTTTTTCGATCACCATGTTCACCAAAGAAAGAATGGCGTGCTTCAAGCGGATAATAAGATGGGATGGATCTTCATCCGGCATCAGCAGCTCGCCAAGTCATGGAGTCGAGATGTAGGCTCACGCGCGAGAAGAAAAGAGGACTTTAGAACTTCGACAGAAATGGGTGAAAATTTATTGGGCTAAAGACCCTTACCCGTCTCCTTGATTGTAGTCTCGAGAGGCTAAGCGAGTCTACGGTATCTATCGGCCGGGATCTGTCAGCAGCGGTGAGCCCTCGGTGTGCTCATCTATCTCAGGTCATTTGTGGTAGGCGATTAGAAGCGGCGGAAAAGGAGTACCGACATTTGCACAAATGGAATGTCTCGGCCTCTTTTAATTATAGTGTTATTAGCCAAGCTTGGTCCTATAGTGTCGAAGAAAATTCATACCTTCTTAGGGGCCGGTAGCCGGGTAAATCTTCACCAAGGGTATCTCCATCCACAGTGACCAAGCGTAGCAGGTCATCCATGGAAGTGTTGCCATATAAGCGGATCCCACGAAATCTTCCATGGAGAGTCGAGAAAAGAAGGCATTAGGAAGCGAATGCAATTAAGTCAAATAATAGGTAAAGCTCGTACCTCCTACAATGGGGTTAGCTTGCTTAATCTCGATTTGTGCATTTGTCTCCTGCAATCCCTCTAAAAGAGCAAAAGCGAAGAGGTAGTGGTGGAGGTGAATTCCAGTGGATTCAATTCTCGCATTGCCATCGAGAGAGGGGTTATTGGCGTTAGATGTACACGGGTTCACGAATCGGATTCCTGTCCGGCTCTCGCTATAGCTCCATTTGTTGGGTAAAACTTGGCTCGGCATAGCGAGCTGGGCTCGGCAAAATTGTGGTGAGCAAAATCAAAGCGAGGATCATAATCCTAGAACCCCACATGCGAGCGAAGAAATGTCGGTCTTCAAAAGTCGAAATTCCAGATTTCATCACGGTGAATTATTACCTCCGTCACCGAATCGGATCATTCTTGGTCAAGTCTATATCAAAGGACCGAGGATTCACTGATTCTTATGGACTAGCCTCTTCGTTTAACCTTGAGAGGGTGAAATTCCCCTCTTCAGATTTTCACGAAAATTCAATTGGATGAGAAATCTAATGGGAAGGATGAGACGAAGGGAAAAGGAGAAAGTACCGAGGTCCTTCTCATGAGCTGCGACCTCCTTCGGTCCTCTCCTAAAGTAGTAGCGTCGAGTTGTGGAACTCCTCCTCGGCCTCACGATCGATAAGATTGGCGCTTCCTCGAGCTTGGCGGCATCGTGGGCGTCGAGTGCCGGCTCATAGCGATGCCGGCTACCAGATCTGAGATGGCCCTCCACAGGGGTGACTCGTTAGCTACTAATAGCCAACTACAATGGAGGAATGTCGACTCGGTGACGGTGCGAGCTGGAGGGAATCTAACACGGTACATCCCATGGCGGCTCCAACCATGCTCGAAGGCCATCCACAAGTCCACCTCGAGTAGGTAATCGGTTCGGGTTCCCACATAAAGTTGGTAAATGCTAGAATGGCGAGCAAAGCGATAGGAAAATAAGGCTCAATGAAGCACTCCTCCTTACCGGAAGGTGAGATACCTGGCACGATATTCACTAGCGGTTGAAATAGCCGTTAAGTGAAGTCTGGCGTGTCTTGGCACCTCTTCGTCGACCAAGGACTCACCATATTGACCGAGAATCGAGGAAAACATCTGGAAAAGATCCACCCTTTGTGAATGCATCACGTTTCTTGATCTCTGCAAAACCGCCCCTTCCATCGCAATCCTCTACCAACGTAAGAAAGGGTAGGCGAATCTGTGGAACCGGTGCCGACATCATATCGGGCGATGAAGAACCAACCGGGCCATCAAATAGGTATATGGGAGCTCTACTGGACGGAAGGGATGCGTGATGATGGCTCGTCCTTTCTCTGATAGCGCTCGAACTATATGCAATCCACGGTGAATCTTGGCCACCATCACGAAGGAGAGAGTTCCTTCTTGTGGGCGAGTTGAGCTGCGAGGATAAGGACCTCAAAGGTAAAGCATCATCAGATTGATATGGAACCACACACTTCTTGAGCAGTTGCAAGATAGCGCTAGAAGAGTTGTGGTTTGGATAGGCTTCACCGCATGCCACGAAAGGTGCAAACTTGGTCCACTGAAGGAAAGCCTTCTTTAGTAGGCTGAGCATATAAGAGTTAGCCTCGGACTTCTCGATCAGTTCGTTAACCTTCGAAGGAGTGGCGGTGATAGTTCACATATTTCCTCGCCAGTTGTCCTCCAAATCTTTGGAACAAGTAATTAGCGACTGCCGGACTCACTGCGATTTCCTCTTGGCGCCAAGGTTGATTGGGCGAGCTATATAGTAATGACAAGTGAGATCCCGTAAAGTCTTATAACGATGGTGTGTTCCTTCAGCGGCTCAGTTCGATTGGAGGAAAGTACTCACGATAGCATCTTCCCCATGGGTAGACCGAAATACGGTACATCTCATGCAAAGCCAACCCCAACTTCGCCATGTTTAGTGGCGTGTCCCGGATTATAAAGCTCGAATAAGGTGAAGAAATGGTTGCTTGATTGGAAGGCCATACATGGTGGCCCGAATGGCGAATCTGGACCGCCAAGCGAAGTTCTCCATCCCATCGGTGAGGGCGTAAGTGGTCAGGCGACCCACCGTGCTTACTTGGCAGTGTACCCGGCCAGAAGAATCTATGGCGGGCGGCGGCATCTCGCTAATTTAAAGCGATTCTTCAAAGTCGGCGAGGAACAAAAAGCTCATCAGGCGGTGTGTCGGCCCTACAACCCGGGGTGAAGGCCGATGGCGATTCTGTTGGAACCCGGAACGGCTGGCGGGTAATAAACCCACAATGAATATGATCATGCTCCTCGGTCGAGCGCCATGACATACGGCGTGTCCGCGGCATGTCTAAGGTCGGTCAATGGCGGGTATCAGAGGAATATACAAGGGGCCTCCGTCGTCTTTGTTCAACCACCTCTCACTCTCGATAAGAGTTGTATCAGGATCCTGCGAGTCACGAGCAGTGTAACATAAAGGTTGATGGGTGGTGTCTTTACAGTGGCGTCGGTGACCAATCGTCGGAGAATCACGGGAACTCCCTTCAAATCTGACTGGATCGTCTCGCTGATGTCTTGGGATGCAAATCGGTGAGATAAAATCAGCGGGATCATCACCGTGGAATAATAGTCACTATGGCGTCCATCAACGCGTGGTGGAAAAGCTCGAGGAATAATCAGCTGAAATCGAGAAAAGATTCGGTTAGTAAATGGCGTTGAATTCATCTTACATAGATTGAGTCCGCGACTTTATAGCGAATGCAACGATTTCACCGTGCGAATACGGGAGAGCGATAAATATAGTCGCATAAACAAGCGACAATATATATCCGTTCTCTGAAGTAAAGAATGCGGTATGAAATCGCTCCGATAAAACATCGAGCGGGTGATCTTTGAAGCCTCAATCCTCCGCGAAGGAGAATCTCGGCTCTTCCCAATCGCCTCACAAAGGAGAAACGGCGGGGTCATAGCGAGCGTGCACAATCGGCGTCGGTCCCCACAAGGAGGATTCGGCTCTTCCCAATCGCCTCACAAAGGAGAAACGGCGGGGATACAGCGCATATATGTCGAGAATATGATGGCTGGCGCCACCGAAAGAAGGCGTGCATTCCGCAGCGTCGCGAGTTGATCGACTCCTCGAAACCGTGATCTTCAGGCGACATCGGAAAGGCGCAAAGACAAATAAAGTCGAAATGCAGTTGAAAGTCAACAAAAGGCATCAAAAGACGGTAGCCATGATTGCCGCGAACAATAGCGCCGTGATAAAACACGGCGAGACGCGGTAGCCAGACGCGCCAGTATTAGCGGCGCTTGAGCCGCTGACTGTCGCGCCGGGCAGCGCCAGAACGCCAGTACTGAGATGCGCCGAGGCAGCGCCAGGCGTAGAACGCCAAAGCCCATTGCGGTATGATCTTGGCCACCGTATTGCCGTCGCCGCCATCGTCGACATCATTCTCCCCTCGTGATCGGCATCACCTGCATGCACAAGAAAAAGAGAGAAGAAAAAGATGAAAAAGACCTTGTAAAACTCGTGTGCATACCTTGTTGATCGAGGAAGATCACGTGGCGAGGCGAGATGAAAACAAGAGAAAAAAGCGGGGGCGGCCTAGGTCAGCAAGAAAGAGGGTTAGGGGTATTTATAACAACCCCATATGGACCCAATCCTCTTTGAACAAGGACTCTTATTTGGCAAGAAGTAGGAATTCTAATGGAGCCCAAATCAATTCTAATTAGGACTCTAATCAGCCCCTAATTAGGAGTCCTAATTGGAACCTTATCCGGATGTCAAAATAGTGCCAAATCGGTCCGTTGATTGGCTCCTACTCCCTCATGGGTTTGGAAAGATTCTCATGAAGGCCCCATCGGCGCCGATCAGCGTCGCCTAATCCTACTCCAACTAGGATTACGGTATAAGCTGTTTCCCAATTTGTAGAAGTTCGGAAGAATATTCTCACAAGAAATATTCTTAGGGATAACTTCGATCGTCTTGGATTGCATCAGCGCGATCAACGCGTCACCCAATCCTACTCAACTAGGATTACGGTATAAAGCTGTTTCCCAATTTGTCGAAGTTCGGAAGAATATTCTCACAGAAATATTCTTAGGGATAACTTCGATCGTCGCGGATTGCATCGGCCGATCAGCGTCACCAATCCTACTCCAACTAGGATTACGGTATAAAGCTGTTTCCCAATTTGTGAAAAGTTCGGAAGAATATTCTCACAGAAATATTCTTAGGGATAACTTCGATCATCGCGGATTGCATCGGCCCGATCAGCGTCACCAATCCTACTCCAACTAGGATTACGGTATAAAGCTGTTTCCAAATTTTCAGCGAGGAGTTCTGGAGAATAAATCCATATTCTTAAGGATAACTTCGGTAACCCTAATTTCCTCCACCATAATCTCGAGAGGAATAATCAATCAAATCGAAAAGATTCAGCTAGTAAATGGCGCTGAATTCATCTTACATAGATTGAGTCATTTACTTTATACGGCACGACGATTTCGCATCAATACCCGAGAACGAAATATAGCGCGATAAACAAAGCGACAATATATATCCCGCTCTACGGCGGCGGCAATGAAATCGCCCCGCTAAAAACATCGAGACGGTGATCTTTGAAGCCTCAATCCTCACGGGAGAATCTCGCTCTTCCCAATCGCCACAAAGGAGAACGGCTGGGTCATAACGAACGCATAACCAAGCGCCGGTCCCCACAAAGGAGGATTTCGCTCTTCCCAATCGCCACAAAGGAGAACGGCGGGATATACAACGCGATATATGTAATGAGAATATGATGACGCGCACCACCGAAAGAAGGAGGCGCATTCACGCCGCGGCGAAGTTGATCGACTCGAACACGCGGATCTTCCCGACGACATCGAAAGCCGCAAAGAAGACAAATAAAGTCGAAATGCAGTTGAAAGTCAACAAAAGGCATCAAGAAAGACCAAGAGCCCGCGATCGGTGCAACGAACAAATACCGACGACAAACATCGCCCGCGACGCCCGGTGCTCGTGCCGCTTCAGTGCCGCCTGGCGCCTGCTTGTGCCATACTGGTCAGGCGCCAAACAGCAAAGCCTTCAGTGTTGCTCTCAGGCGCCAGCCAGCCAGCGCGCCGCCAAATGCACCAGATGGCCGCCGCTGCTTGGCCATCGGCTGGCCGCCTCGACCGCATCGTCGACATCATTCTCCCCTCGTGATCGGCATCACCTGCATGCACAAGAAAAAGAGAGAAGAAAAAGATGAAAAAGACCTTGTAAAACTCTCGTGTGCATACCTTGTTGATCGAGGAAGATGCGACGGCGGGAAGCGAGATGAAAACAAGAGAAAAAAAAGAGCAGGGGGGGCCGGCCTAGGTCAGCAAGAAAGAGGGTTAGGGGTATTTATAACAACCCCATATGGACCCAATCCTCTTTGAACAAGGACTCTTATTTGGCAAGAAGTAGGAATTCTAATTGGAGCCCAAATCAATTCTAATTAGGACTCTAATCAGCCCCTAATTAGGAGTCCTAATTGGAACCTTATCCGGATGTCAAAATAGTGCCAAATCGGTCCGTTGATTGGCTCCTACTCCCTCCGCCAAGTTTGGAAAGATTCTCGCGAAGGCCCCCATCGACGCCGATCAACGCGTCGCCTAATCCTACTCCAACTAGGATTACGAGTATAAACTGTTTCCCAATTTGTCGAAGTTCCCTAAGAATATTCTCACAAGAAATATTCTTAGGATAACTCGATCGTATGGATTGCATCAACGCATCAACGCCACCCAATCCTACTCCAACTAGGATTACGAGTATAAACCGCTTCCCAATTTGTCGAGAAGTTCCCTAAGAATATTCTCACAAGAAATATTCTTAGGATAACTCGATCGTATGGATTGCATCGACGCATCAACGCCACCCAATCCTACTCCAACTAGGATTACGAGTATAAACCGCTTCCCAATTTGTCGAAGTTCCCTAAGAATATTCTCACAAGAAATATTCTTAGGGATAACTCGATCATGGATTGCATCGACGCATCAACGCCACCCAATCCTACTCCAACTAGGATTACGAGTATAAACCGCTTCCAAATTTTCAACGAGGAGTTCCCGAGAATAAATCCATATTCTTAAGGATAACTTCGGTAACCCTTAATTTCCTCCACCATAATCTCCAAGAGAGGAATAACTGACGAGGAGGAAAGTCATGATTGACGCCTGATAATGTGTTCACCAAGAAACTTCTCCCACGTTGATAATCATATCCTCCGCCAGGTTAAACCAACAACACACGGATGATGGAAGAATTAGCCGAAAGTGAGGGTTATGAAGTTCCATGTATTCGACATCCTAACGGTCGCCAACAAGGATTTCGCCGACATACGGGGAAGTCCAAAGTCCGATGGTTAGTCAAACAACCACCAACCGACACGAAGTTACAAACAAAACTCACCCACCGGCTTGAGTCAAGATAACAAGCGGTCGGACAATAAATGCGGCACCGTGATCTTATCGAGAAATCCTACAAAGCTGGATGGTGCGAAAGAATCGAAGACTTGAAGGCATCTTTTGGGATCCTCGGCCGGTGAAGGCGGGAACCATCATGTCCAAAGCATCGGACTCATCAAAATCGAGGCGAGGCGGCTTTGGAGGGTATCTGTAGGCATTAAAATGCGCTTATCGGTGCCGAGCGAAACTTCGTGGCGGTGGGTTGACAACCAACGATCCATTCGACAAACCGACATCGCCAAAAGCGCATCCAGCAAAGCGGCGTGAAGCGGTCGGCGAGCACATGTAGTGAGTCGGCAAGGCGTCTGAGCCAATGAAGCGGCGTGTCGAGTTGACTAAACTCAAGCGTCGGCGAGGCGGAATCAACCGTGCCAGTCCGTCAATGCAAGCGAGCGTTTGAGCTCGAAAGTTGATGGTGCGGACTCAAACCACGGCGGCGACATCAGAACAAAACTAAGCGGGAAGACCGAAAGAATCGGCGAAAAAGCGGCGAGCGGCAAGCGCCGCGCCTCGGCCAACCGAAGCCAAGTGGCCAGGTGGCTCGGCCACTGGCGAGGTGCCTCGCCGACAACTTGGCTTCGACAAGTAAAGCCGAGCCACTAACGGCGCATACCCCTATTGTATAAATAGGGGGTCTTAACAGGGGAGGATTTTTGGTTTTGGGAATTTTGGAAGACTTCGGGGGATTTTCGATATCGAGAGAGCCCTCGCGAGATCTACGACGACCGCTCCGAAAGCACCGGGCGAGTACAAGTCCCGCCGACGCCGATCTACAAAGCGAGGTAAGCAAACTCGGTCGAACTATAGATACCCTCTAGATTAAGCTTCGCCTTAATCTCGTGGATAGCTGATTTCTCCTAGTAGATCTCACCGCTCGTGATCCTCTCCCTCGTGAGTGTGATCCCCTTAGAAACCGTTTCCTTCGTGAAGCGAGCCTTTACATCTGTAGTTCGAGAACCGGGGTCTCTACTTGGATTGGAATTGCGGTGGTCCACGGACACAAAAGTCCCGACACGGGCAAAGAACCCGCATAAGCGAGGACCTCGATATATGAGATCCTCGTGTTTGTTCTAAGGATAAAAGTTGTAATCTTTTTTATTTTCATTGTAAGCCTTAAAATAAAAGCGATATTTCCCTTTGAATTTGTTTGAGGCGTGAAGTTTGTAAGCAAGTTCAAATCAATGACAATCATCCCAACTTTTCCCTCGAGCGACTATGAGTGCGGCGGTGCGGCGATGGGTGTGCCTTCTTGGAAGTGGATGACTTGGTCCACTTGAGCTAGCGTGGGCAAAGTTCATTAATTGCGAACCGCCTATGAGTTGAATTTGACCGCAATTGACTCTTGGAAACTGGCGCTGATGGCGCCTTTTCGAGTCGGTTTTAAGGTGTGTTGCGAAATCGACTTCGTGCGATTTGGTTGGGTCGAGCCGGCGTGGGCTTTTAGCGAGGTTAGCTTCAATCATTGGGCGACCTTCGCTATAACTTGTTGTGGGCTTTACTTTGTGCCCATTTGAAGTGTTTAGCCGTGGCGTTCACTTCTTGGATCCAAATCATCGGCCTAAGTGAAAATATATTTTGACCGTCTACAAGACCCCCAAAGTTTTCAAGATCACGCATTGTACTTGAGAGTTGAAATACTTTGGACAATAAATCGGCACCGTGATCTAAATCCTACAAAGAAGCTGGATGATGCGAAAGAATCGAAGACTTGAAGGCGTCTTTTGGGATCCTCGGTAGGCGAAGGCGGGAACCATCATGTCCAAAGCATCGGACTCATCAAGAATCGAGGCCGGGCGGCTTTGGAGGGTATCTGTAGGCATTAAAATAAACTGCTCGGTGCGAAGCGAAACTTCGTGGCGGTGGGTTGACAACCAACGATCCATTCGACAAACCGACATCGCGAAAACGCATCACGCCGCGAAAACGCCGTAGAGCGAAGTCGACGAGCACATGTAGTGAGTCGGCAAGGCGTCTGAAACCAATGAAGCGGCGTGTCGAGTTGACTAAACTCAAGCGTCGGCGAGGCGGAATCAACCGTGCCAGTCCGTCAATGCAAGCGAGCCGTTTGAGCTCGAAAGTTGATCGGGTACGGACTCAAACACGACGGCGACATCACCGGAGCAAAACTAAGCCCGGAAGACCGAAAGAATCGACGAAAAAACGACGCGAGACGACGGAAAGCGCCGCAAGGCGGCGCCTCGGCCAACCTCGGCCAAGTGGCCAAGGTGGCTCGGCCACTTTGGCCGAGGTGCCTCGGCCAACTTGGCCGAGGTGGCTCGGCCAAAGTGGCCGAGCCACTTGGCCCGGCGCATACCCCCCCTATTGTATAAATAGGGGGTCTTAACTTGGGGAGGATTTTTGGTTTTGGGAATTTTGGAAGACTTCGGGGATTTTCGATATCGAGAGAGCCCTCGCGAGATCTACGACGACCGCTCCGAAAGCACCGGGCGAGTACAAGTCCCGCCGACGCCGATCTACAAAGCGAGGTAAGCAAACTCGGTCGAACTATAGATACCCTCTAGATTAAGCCGTCTTAATCTCGTGGATAGCTGTGATTTCTCCTAGTAGATCTCACCGCTCGTGATCCTCTCCCTCGTGAGTGTGATCCCCTTAAACCGTTTCCTTCGTGAAGCGAGCCTTTACATCTGTAGTTCGAACCGGGGTCTCTACTTGGATTGGAATTGCGGTGGTCCACGGACACAAAAGTCCCGACACGGGCAAAGAACCCGCATAAGCGAGGACCTCGATATAACAGAGATCCTCGTGTTTGTTCACAAGGATAAAAAGTTGTAATCTTTTTTTATTTTCATTGTAAGCCTTAAAATAAAAGGCGATATTTCCCTTTGAATTTGTTTCAGGCGACTGAAGTTTGTAAGCAAGTTCAAATCAATGACAATCATCCCAACTTTTCCCTCGAACAGCTATGAGTGCGGGCGAGGGTCGCTGCGAACGTGGGTGTGCCTTCTTCGGAAGTGGATGACTTGGTCCACTTGAGCTAACGTGGGCAAAGTTCATTAATTGCGAACTTCGCCTATGAGTTCGAATTTGACACAGAATTCGACTCTTAGGCTTGGCCGACTGATGACGCCTTTCGAGTCGGTTTTAAGGTGTGTTACGGGGTCGACTCGTGCCTGATTTGGTTGGGTCGAGCCGACGTGGGCTTTTTAGCGAGGTTCGCTTCAATCATTGGGCGACCTTCGCTATAACTTGTTGTGGGCTTTACTTTGTGCCCATTTGAAGTGTTTAGCCCGTGGGCGTTCACTTCTTGGATCCAAGTCGATCATCGGCCTAAGTGAAAATATATTTTGACCGTCTACAAGACCCCCCCCAAAGTTTTCAAGATCCTGCATTCAGACTTGTAACAGGGATTGAAATACTTTGGGTTAATAGCCAGAGGTGTACTGTTGAACGTAGCTTGAGTTGTCTTGATTGGTTAAAACTTGTCTTCATTCGCCTACTTGGTTGCCAGAGGTGTACTGTTGAACGTAGCTTCCTTGGTTGTAGACTTGTATCGAAGGTTCGATGATGCTTGCATTCGTCCAAATCCATGCTTGGAACAAAACTCGCCTTCTTTGTTGCTGAGGCGATGCTGGGAAATCAGCGAAGTTCAACTGATCTTGGATGTGAGCGAAGGTTGCTCAACTTTGTGCTGCGAAGTTCGTTGATTGGCGACATTATTTGGTGGCTTCGGCTTCGTTCGAGCTATTTGTTGTGAGGTTCGCCGTTTGGCAACGCTTGCTGGCTTGGTGAAGTTTGTTGGGATTCGCTTGTGGATTTGTACCGTGATTTGCGGCTGACATCTCTTGATTGAAGATCCCACGAGATCCGCTATGGATTTGATCGAGTTTTAGGATAAGTCTTAGCCTCTTTGTCCGGTCCAATCAGATCTCGGAAGATGCGATTTTCTTGGGAGTTATGATTTGAAATAGGCTATAAATAGTAGCCGACTTCATCCATTCTCGTTGCCTCATCATCTTCTTCTTCTTCCCCATGGCTGCGCCAACGTCGCATAGGCCGGAGATGCTCCTCGATAGAGGAGCTAAAATCAAAAGACTCCAACAGGAGTTAGCCCAAGTTCAGGGTAATCAAGCGGATGAACTCTGCGTACTCCGTCGTTTGGCGGAGTTGCTGTCGACCGAGAAAAAGATGCTCGAGGGAAATCAGTCGAAGGCTTGGCGCGAACTTGACCGCGAATGAGATGCGTGGAGCCTCGAATGTCGTGCTCTTCGTAAGGCTGTTCGGCGACTGAAATGGCGCTTGAAGAATGACCCTTGGGTCTCCATGAGCAAAGACTCCGACAGTAACTAGGTGTCACAAAAGTGAACCTAGATCGTAATTAGACGTCTGTGGCTAACTCAGACCCGACGTCGATTTTTGACCATAGGAAGTGCTTCTTCCTCTTGACATGGTTCAGCCCTGTGCAAGAGGGGTACTTCTTGCTGCTGATATGGCTCAATTCGCTTGGACTCGGGGTAGCCATGTCCGAGTGAAATAAGACTGTAGCTGGCCGGGTTCCAAGGTGCATTTAAGAGGGGTTGCTAAAGAGTCTCTTCGGATGCAACGTTACTGATGTCAGAGAATGATTCTGAGCTACCGCCGCCTCAACTCTCGTGCGAGGATTGTGGGTTAATTAAGACGAGGGGCGCTTCGAGTCCAGAGCAGTCGCCTTGTATTCTGGGAATGATCTCAGTCGTTGGCTTAGAGCTGAGCAGGTCGTTGCGATCTTGCTACCTGTCGGCCTCTCTGCCTATAAGTATGGCTGTTCTGATGTGAAAGATTTTACTGTTTACACAAATCTTGAACTCTTCGACTGTGAAAAGAACTCCGACATACTTCTTTTCTTCTCCGATGGTCTTCTGATCTAATTTGATGGCGTCTTCAATAGCTAGGAACAAAGTTCGAATCAATCAGCTGTGAAAATTCCACTCCAAGGTGCCGTCGTCGCAACTAGAGGCTCTATATGGGAGGTATGATATCGAGCGTTTGCTGGCCGTAGAATCATGGCGGTCTTCGATCATAACAATAATCGGCTCGGTATACAGAAGCATCACGGGTATGGTACGTGTCTTCCACTACACCTCTTCCTCCGCCGAGTCTTCGAAGCACTGGGGGTGTCACCATCGCAGATGAAGCCGAACTCCATCGCTACTTTGATGGGGTTCGTGGTGATCCGTCACTGGCTGGGAGTCGACCCGACTCTGAGGATCCTCGGCCACCTTGTCTGGGTGAAGATGAGCCAGTACGAGGGCCACTACTACCTCCAAGTCTTGGGAGGGAACAAAATTGTCGCCAATGCTCCCGAGTCCAACAAGGACTGGAAGGAGCGGTTCATGTGGGTGTTCAGAGGTGACGTCGTCTTAGGCTGCTCCAGCTGGGCCGAGATCAAGAAGGATGCTCTGAAGCTAGGGCCGCTGTCGAGTGCCGAGAAGCGTGCGCTCGAGATGATCAGGGCGTACACCGGTTCTCACCGGGTCGAGGACCTCTTTGACAACTTGGTCCTGCGGGTTGCCAGCATCTCCTCAGTGCCTCCCACTGTGGATGATGAGGCTCGATCAGTTGCGCTGATGCTGGGCTCGAATTGGACTGAGGGGGCACCGATGGCTCCGCCTGCTCAAACTCGGGGAAGGCCCTTGACAAGGCCGAAGAAGCGCCGCTCGACCGCCTCGAGGAGGCCGAGAGCGCACAGCCCAGCGGCTAAAAGAGCGCTCGATTGGCTCGACGAGGGTCGCCATACCAGCCGAGAGGTCTGAGAAGAAGAGGCTAAAGAAAATGGGCAGCTGAGGCCCTAAAAGACGACTGAGGCCGCTATGGAGGTGGGCGCGTCCTCTGCTGCTCCAAGGGATGCCGCCAGCCAACCACCGGCGGAGATCTCGCCTGTCGAAGCCGTGGAGGAGGAAACCGCTACCGTCCCGGCCTAGGGGGCGGGTGTCGTCATTATCGATGATAGTCCTTATCGATGATAGGTCCCCTGGCCGAGATGAGGGGGCCGAGATCTCTATGGCCGAGGGAGCTGAGGTCCCACTACAGGGCGAGGTGGCCCCTGACACGCCTACTGAGTCAGCCCATCGGCAGAAAAAAGAGCCTGCCGCTGAGGGGGCACCTCCCACTCAGGGGTTCAGATGGTCGTATCCTCATGGCATCGATGAGCTCGAGGCGGAGAAGTGGGATGAGCTGAGGATGTTGCTGATGGGATCTTCTAGAATCGGTCCCCGCCACGACAAGGAGCCACCCCAGGAGTTCAGATATGAACCCAGGCGACACCTTGACAAGAGGGGGTCGGTTTTGGAATCTCGACTCACTCAAACCAGAGTTGTTGAGTAGTTCTATCTCCCTCGTGATGGCGAGATCCTTGGCGAGATGCTAGACGTCGGCCTCCACCAGTGCTTGAAAGGCTATATGATCCAGGCAGCTCTGGTGCAATAGGAGCTGTTTAGCCGGATGGAGCGAGTCCGAGCCTCCTATCTCTAGATTCAAGAGGAGTTGGAGGCTCAGAAGGCTGACAATGAGAGGACTCTTCTGGCATTGGCCACCAGGGAGGAAGAGCTGGCCATCTAGAAGAGGGACGAGGACAAGTGGCACTGAGAGGTGGAGATGCAGGGAGAGGATGATCGATGGCTTGAAAACTTCGAACAGCAAGAAGTCGGTCGAGATTAGCAAGCTCCAGGGGGACCTCGGCCATCTCCAACACAATCTCCGGGAAAGGGACGATAAGATCATATATTTGTCCGAGGAGGTCGAGGTTGAGAGGTGGGAGAGGAATGATGCCTTCGAGAGGGCCTGAGCGGATAGCTTGGACGCCGAGACTCTGCATGAATAGCTAAGAGAGGAGCAGATTGCTCTGGAAAAGCTGAGGCGAGAGAGCACTCGGGCGGTGTTGGAGACCGAGCAACAGCGCGAGTCGGCCCTTGCTGAAGTCTAGGCCTTTTAGGGCCTCCTAGCTCATCTGGAGTCCGAGGTCCACCGATTCGAGGTTGTTGAGGATTATCGCCACAGGACTCTTGGGACGGTGGAGGTGCGCTGGCTTGCAAGGCCGGCTATGACTACGTCGAGGCGCAACTGCCAGCCGAGATTAGGAGTGACCCTGACCGCTTTCATTATCCTCCAAGAGTGGCCAACAGCCTTCACGTACTTCAGGAGATAGAGAAGCAAGGAGGGGAACTCATGCTCAATGGCGAGAACGGCGATGAGGATGGTGAAGGGTCGGCCGAGGAGGCAGGCGAGGGCTCAGCTCGTGACAGCTGGGTGAGTAAGTCTAGAGAGAAGAAAGACAAAGAGGTCGAGTCTGAAGTCCAGTTGACTCCTCGGCCAATCACTGCTATTGCTCCTCCACGTTCGACTCCTGCTCCTGGCTCTGGTGTCGATCCACCCATATCTCTCCCGAGTCCGACCCCTTAGGGGTTTTTGTATCTTCCTTTTTTTATCGTTTGTTTGTAGCACTTGTTTGCACTGTAAATACATATATGAATAAAAAGATACTTTTGTCAATTTGAATTGTGTACCTTTGAGATTGTGTTTCTTGTGAGTAAAGTGTTTGCAATCTGTTTTGGAGTACAAGGTCTTTAGCTGAAGTAGGCCGAGTCGATGAAGATCGAATGGCAAAGACTGGCTTTTCAGCCTTCGTGGCAGCTTCGTATCTTGAGATTTGAGCATAAGGGGCCATCCGTACTGAGGTTAAAAAGAGATGAAGAGGCTCCACGGTGGGCGTCAGTATTAATGTCCTAGGACTCAACAGCGAGATTAGAGGATAATCTCAAATCAGTGACGGGGCTTAGGGTCGATACGGACCATGTAGGGGTCCCCTCATCTCCTTAGACGGCTGATCCCCATGTTAGGATAAGAGAGCTACAAAATAAGCACATTAGAGGACCGGAGTTGGGTTCTCTGTTGGTTCTTCCGACGGTCAAGTCAGTAAGTCAGTATAGAGCTTGAGTGGGGGAACCAATGAACTAAAATGAGTTCTGAAAAAGTAGAGATTATGTTAATTGGCCAGCCAAGGCTTACCTGAGGCCCCGAGGGGCCCCCGGAGGCGATGCTCTTATCAGTAGGCGATGGGCCCATATATATACCTATTGAGAGGGATAGAACCGTAACTCTGACCGAGTCCAGGCAGGCAGTTGAATCAGCAGATAGCTTCCAGGTGTCGACTGCAGATGAGATGAGTCACCACTGATCTGATGTGATGGTGACTGAAGAGGTATGATGGGTGATGAGTCATGAGGACTCATGGCATGAGTAATGATGATAATGGACAGCTATTGGCGAGGAGTTCGAGGACAAATAGCCTCTCGACTCGGCTCTGCGAGAAGGACGACAAGTACCGCCTTTTTTGTGAGCCTCGCAAGTTGTCGACCCGGCCTTGAGCAAATGAGGGGGGTCGACTCAAATGATGAGGTCGAGTGAGAGCTGGTCTCAACTCGGCCTTCCTCTGAAAGGGACGAGTGCCCTTGCTACTCAAGTCGTCTTGGCTGGGGGGGAGCTGATTTGTTGATTAGTGCTGCTATGGGACACATGTCAACTCCAAGGGGAGGATCAACACTTAGGTGAATTATTGACATAACAGTTACGGATATGGTTTTGTAGTGAAATATCCGGAACCGTATCCGAAATATCCGAATACATATTAGTCATATTGTTACAATAGTTTTAGTCTTTAGATTATGGATATGATGTTAATTTTGACGATCAAGATATCTAATCTTAGCTTTTCAGATATAAAACATATTAATGAACTCTTTTGTATCGCATGAACTATATTTTTGTCAACAGTATCTAGTTTTCTCATAACCGCTTTATTTCTGTATGCATATCCGCTTATATATCCGCATGTAGACGCATATCCGTATCTGATTTTAGCGGATATGGATATGAATTTTCCTTACCGGGGTATATCTGTATCCATATTCGAAATGAATAAGCGGATATGGATATGGTAAGCATCATATCCGAGCCGTATCCGGACCGAATGCACCCCTAGGTGAGTGTCACGCCCCAAAATTAGAGTCCTTACACAAGGTCTAAAACTAGGGTGTGAGCTCAAAAAAAATACTATGCAATGTGAATTGCAATAAAATAAATTTTTTTAATAGATATATACACAGTACATAACATGCTCCCTCTTCTCCAGCTATTTACAAGCCAATTTACAAAATTTGATTCTGAAATCCCCAAGTAATGAGCTTCAACTTATGCTTCCTCTTGATCTGAAAAAGTGAGATAATACAGGAATGAGCTACACTAGCCCAGTGAGATTATAGACATGAGTCATGTATTTATCCAAATCTATGACAATGATGAGTAGAAAAGATAAAAGGAAATCGAATTAGAACTGTTGCTTCAATACATGAAATGCAATTCTCATCAATACATGAAATGCAAAACACTTCAGTTACCACCTTATTTGTCGATAGTAACGATAACAATATAAGGCTCAAGGCCTTGCATATTCCGGATATGTGCCGATCAATAAATATCAATTAACACTGATGGTTCTTTTTCAGTGTTACCAATCATTAAGCATGGTACTGAAGTGTATGCAGGATACATGAATTCGCCAATTATGAGCATAGTAAAATCAGACGATAAATGATCAATAAATTCCTTGCATATGATGAGAGAAAATTGTATAAGAGGATCATAAAACGTAGTAGTATCTGAAAATAACATAACTTATGCCCTAACCTCACCTTAGCGATGTCTCTCTTGAAGTCACTAAACTTTCTTGAACTTTTGGATATGCCTTCCAAATGAAGGTTCAACCCCTATTTATAGGCATCACTTATTATTATTTTTATTCTTGTCATGATGACTTATGGTGATTCATCTGAACACCTCGTGGTTGGTCATAATTACTATGGTGATTCACCTAGACACCTCGTAGTTTGTCATAATTACTAAATATATTTTTAATTCTTAAGCTTATCCATAAGAGAAGCTTGTGCACATCTTCCCATAAATATATTTTTTTAGGCTTATCCATAAGATAAGTTTGTGCACGATTTCCCATAAATATATTTTTAATTCTTAAGTTTATCCATAAGATAAGCTTGCGCACGCTTTCCCATAAATATATTTTTAATATGCAAATATTATATAATTTGCATAAACACCCTCTTTATTATCACAATTTGCATAAACACCCTTTTTGTTATCATATTTTACATAAACACCCTTCTTTATTATCACATTTGGCATAAGCACCTTTTGTTATCATATTTTACATAAACACCCTTCTTTATTATCACATTTTGCATAGACACCCTTCTTTGTTCCTATATTTATATAGTTTATTTTTTTTAACTTATATGCTTATGTATAACAATGGTATTATGTATAACAATAATATTAGGGTGGGGTGTTACAGTGAGAGTCCAGCTTTACCTTATAATACCTAGCTAGCTGCTTGGCCATGGCAATCCAAATTCCAATCACAGAGAGAGCCACTGTACTAGCTAGGTTGTGACAATGGTTGAGAATCAAAGCTTCAACCTAACGACCAACAACCTTTCCGTTGTTTGTCAGTCGGTGAGCAACGCTTCTGATGTTCCCCAGATCAATTCACAATGTCAGCATCCCTGGTATTTGAACTCTTCCCCCTACTGTTGTGAAAGAACTGATGTCACAATAATATTCCATATTGGATTTCTGGTGATCCTTGCCGGAGCTCTTTTCATACTTCTGGTCTTGTTTGGCTCTCTTTGTCGCCGGTCAGGCAACGCTTTCCTCAATTACGTCCTTTCCATGGCCTACTATAACCTCGGCGTCTTCGTGCCCTACGTCATCGGCTTGATTCAATCAGTCGACTTCAAGAACAACGTGTTCGTTGTGTGGACAATGTCCTTGATCCTCTGCCTTGGAAGCGCGCGCAAACTCCCTATCGGCTTACATCCTCGACGACAATGAGCACTGGGAGAAGAAAAGAATCACGCAGCGGATTCTGCTCGTCTGGGCCTGCTGGTTGTTGCTTCCTTATGCTCGGATGTGGATGTTTTCAGCACCCCTTCTCGCCATTTTGATTCTCAGCTGGTTCAAACTGGCAGACACTTGCAAAGCTTTCCGACAGGCTACTCTTTCCACAGGTGTTGCTTCAAATACAAAGCTGGTTGCAGACTTCATGCACCAACAATACAATGGCAGTCTCAGAAGCGACGATTTTGATCCTGTTACCATGAGAGGATATAACTACTTGGTCGCAGGAGGGGATGAAGAGAAAGTGGATGAAGGGAGCCCCCCAGAGTATCGGATGAAGCTAGAAATCACCGACAGGGTTGTCACCATTGATAAGAGCTGGAGTTGTCAAGGGGAGCCGCTGAAGTCTCGAGATCGTCGTGGTAGAATGAAAGACATATGCCTCTCATTTGCTGGCTACCAGCTCGAAAACTGAAACTATCTATTTTTAAAAGCTTAGACCCGACACTGATCCCTTTTAGTGATAAGTAATAGAAAACGAGATAATCTGAATTACTAACGAAAAGAGTAGATTGGACTGAGCCAGATAAAGCGGCGGATGAGCGTAATAAAAGAGGACTTGATTTTGATTCACTATAAGAAGTTTTAAGCAATAAGACAACTTTTTTTAGCCTAATTTTGAGTTTGATGTTGACAGATAGATCTTTTGAAACTGAACTGAATGTCGTTGTCATCCTCCGGAGATGAAGCCGAGGATGAGAAAGGAACGAGCAGAGTACGACAAGACATAAAGTCTATCTATCACAAATCTTTGATGGCACTTAAATTCTTAAGGATCTATCTATTAATATCAAACTTAGGGGATAATAAGTGGCAAGACACGATAGTATAGGGGATCTATGTGGGATCTATGTGCAATTAATCCTTGTTAGCCATAAACAATATGAATGGGTTGACTTGTGATTGCACACGGTTAAACATGGAAAATGGATGGAGATTAAGTCAAGGATGGGACAATACCATAGGCAATATGAATGGGAAAAAAACCATCAATTTCCATCTCTTTAACCCACATTAATATATGGTCCCCATTATTACAAATAAAGCCCATTCATACCGTTAGGCCCCTGTTATTATGGTCCAATCTAAATAGTACTTCTCAAGCTCAGTACATCATAGCTCTCATGCATACACTCTTTATTTCTCATCAAACTTTATTCATAAATCATAGCCAGAGAAACAACCTATAGTCGTTAAAGCAATTAAACCTGATCATATTGAGCCTGCACAAATGACAACTTTTCAGCACCAACATCATACAGTATGTGCATATTCTGCTGCTGAAAATTCCCCAAAGTAGACGTTCCATCCGTCAGTAAAATAGCCAGACATTTAAGATTCAACTTCGAAACTTCGATAAAATAATTAGTTCCACGAATTTTCATATCAGCTCCCTCAAAGTGAAATACTAGTTCTGGGACATTCACAACTGCATTCTGATCACTAGGCGAAGTGAAACAGAGATCAAACTCTGTCGACGGGGAATCTGCTACTGATAAATTCACCTGCTTCTAATTCTTGCTTCAACACTTGATAACCTTCGCTATTTAAGTACGTTACACTTGTGCCCGAGTCAATAATAAAACCACCGCTACCATCAGAATCCAATGCGAAAACTGAACTATCGATCGATAGAAGTTTTGACCCGACACTAATCCCTTTTAATGATAAGTAATAAAGAACAGGTTGATTTGGATTAGTAACTAGTGGAGTAGATTGGACTGAGCCAGATAAAATGGCTGATGAGCCTGTTGGAAACATGCACCAAAACATGCACAAGGCAGATTTTGGGCTTAGTAGTCGACTACTCTGAGTAGTAGTCGACTACTCGAGTAGTAGTCGACTACTCGAGTAGTAGTCGACTACTCGAGTAGTAGTCGACTACTCGAGGTTGTAGTCGACTACTAAGGGCGATTCCGTATCATGTGTCCGTTTTGGGTTTGGTTTTAAACCCGCTTCATTTTGAGTTTATATATAACCCTAAACATGATTAATTAGGGTATGGGGAACTTCGTTTGGAGCAGCCTTTGAGAGGGTATTGTGCATCTTTTGTGAGGAGATTTGGTGAGAGATTTGAGAGCTTTGTTCTAGGGTTTTGTGGTGAGAATTTGTAACCCCAGCTTGTATTCTCTCTCTATTAGTAAAATTCCCTCCTTGCCCCGTGGACGAGGCAACTTGTCGAACCATGAAATTGGTGTGTCGCTATTTGTGGTGCTTGATTTGTAATAGCTTTTAGGTTCCCTCGACAGGTCAGTCCTAGAACTGATGAGAGGAAGAGTAAATATCCCACTTTGTTGAGATATTTGCTTCAGATTCTTGTTTCCTTGGTGAGACGGGAATTCTTATTGCGATCTAGCTCTCTTGTTGTGGCCATTGTTCTGCAGAGGTGCCGTCGAAATTTTCCGCTGCGCACAACAAGTGGTATCAGAGCGCATCGTCTGATCCCAACAAGTGGTATCAGAGACCAGATTTCAGATCTAGGGTTTTAAAGTTTGGTGGAGGAAGATTCTTGTGTAAAGCTTAGTTCTTGGAGTTCTCGGCTTCGGTGGAGATAGCATTAGGAGTTGCCGTTGGAGATTTCGCTTTCCTCGTGTGGTTAGGAAATCTATTTGGAATCCGATCTAGAGTTTAGTTGGGTGATTCTTATATTCTATCAAAGTTGTTCTTTCTCTACAATTTGGAGTTAGTTTGCAATGGGAGAAGAAGGTGAAAGCAGCAAGTCAATGGCGAGTCCAATACAAGTTAGTTTTCCGAACACCAAAATTAGTGTGGTGAAGTACGACGGCAAAATCAACTTTGGTTTGTGGATGAGCGACGTACAGGATGCACTTAATGCTCAAAATTTGGAGAAGACCATCATGGTCGAAGAGAGGCCATCTAAATATGATGAGGCGATATGGGATAAGATGAATAGGAATGCTTGTGGGGTGATCAGGTCCTGTTTGGAACAGGAGCTGAAATATGATGTGATTGGGGTGACGTCTGCAATGAAGATGTGGAAAATTCTCAACAATAAGTATCTCACCAAGAGTGTTGAGAATAGGTTGCACTTGTTGCGAAGACTCTTCAGGTTACAGATGTCCAGAGGCACCTCATTAGCGGCTCATGTGAACAAATATACTAAGTTGTTGTCTGACTTGGCAAATGTTGATGAGAAGATAACGGATGAGTACAATGCAGTTATTTTATTGGGCTCCTTACCGGATGAGGAGTATGACACCTTTGTACTCACTTTGTTGAACGGACGTACTTCTATCAGCTATAGTAAAGTTACTAACGCATTGACCAACCATGATTTGAGGAGAAGGACAAGGAGACTTTCCGTGCGAGTACTTCAGGCGAGGCCTTATCGACGAGAGGTAGAAGCACATATCCGAAAGGTGGCAATAGAGGGAGGTCAAAGTCAAGAAGCCGCCACCAATTATCAAAGAACCAATATGCATTCTGCAAAGAGCAGGGACATTGGAAGAGAGATTGTCCAAAGCTCAAGGAGAAAGAAAATGACAAGAAAAAGGGCCCGAAGGCCAATGAGGTGAATATTGCTAAAGGCGATGATTCCGACGATTCGTGCTATTCTCTATTGATTACTCCGGAGGTGAATCATGTGGAAGCATCGATTGATGCTTGATTCGGCTACTTGTCATGTGACCCCTAGGCAAGACTGGTTTGCATCTTTTGAGAAAGTCGACGGGGGTGTTGTTGTCATGGGAAATGATCAACCTTGTGGCATTTGTGGGATAGGTACTGTGCGGATTAGGATGCACGATGGAGTAGTCCGTGAGTTGAAGGAGGTGAGATTTGTTCCTCAGCTGAAGAAAAATTTTATCTCAGTTGGAGCTTTGGAGGCGAAGGGATTCAATGTGACTTTCAAAAATGGTGTAGGGAAGGTTACTAAAGGATCTTTGGTGGTGATGAAGGGAGTCCGCAATTGAAATTTATACTATCTGAATGGGAGCACCGAGATTGGCCACATTACTTAAGTTGTTTGGTGAGGCGGGCTTTGGTACTATAGGTTAGGGCACAGTAAAAGGTCACCGCAGCGCTATGCTGTGGGCTATTAAAAGGAGCCAAGAGTGGAAAAGTTGAGTTCTGTGAGCATTGTGTTCTTGGCAAGCAGAAAAAGGTGAAGTTCGGAACAGGCATCCATTAGACGAAGGATATTCTGGACTACGTGCACACAGAAGTTTGGGGTCCCACCAAGACGGCATCACTTGGTGGTAGACATTAGTTCATCATATTTGTTGATGACTATTCTAGGCGATGTTGGGTGTACACCATGACGAAGAAGAGTGAAGTTCTAGATATATTAGGTGGAGTGAAAGAAGAGATTAGAACCGCAGACCGAGAAAGATCAAGACGCTGAGATCCGGACAACGGTGGTGAGTATACTTTAGACCCCTTTCAACAGCTATGTCGAGACGAGGGCATAGAGAGACACTTCACGGTTAGTCATACACCGCAATAAATGGGGTGACAGAGAGGTTGAATCGATCTTTCTTTGGAGAAGATTCGATGTTTATTGGCATAGTAGTTTGGAGAAGATCTTTTGGGTGAGGCACTTACATATCACGAGCCACCTCATCAACGAGGCTTCCTTCATCGTGATTGGGGAAAGACCCCTATGGAGAAGTGGTCGAGAACCAAAGACGAGATTATGACCAGCTCAAGGTATTTGGGTGCCACATTTTATCATGTGAGAACAGATAAATTGGAACATGAGCTAGGAAGGCCATATTTGTAGGATTCAAGCGTGGTGTCAAAGGATACAAGCTATGGGATCAGTTGATAAGAAGATTGTCTTGAGTAGAGGCGTCACATTCGATGAGGCTTCTATCTTGAAGCTTCCCAACTCTCATCGTGGAGAGCGACCGGCGAAGGAGATACTTGAGTGGTGGAGATTGATGCAGCTCCACATTGTCGAGATGGTACAATATCCATTAGAGTGCCGACCGAGGTGACGCCAGTGAGCTTGACGGTGACACGGAGGATATGAGTCTGAATGTGCATGATCGAGGACGGCGGCTCGAGGTTCGGGATTCTATTGCGGTTGAGAAAGAGGAGAAACATACATATGCGGCATGGTATGCAACCACGATTGCATATGCACTTCTGTGGAAGTATCGATGAGATGATACCTACTACATTCAGAGAGGCCGAGCAGAGTTTGGAGGCTGATTCGTGGCAGGTAGCTATGCAGGAAGAGATGGAGTCTCTTCACAAGAACGATACATGGGAGCTTGTTGAGCTTCCAAAGGGACGGAAGGCAATTGGTTGCAAGTGGGTATACACTAAGAAGGAGGGCATTGAAGGCACTCCATTGAGGTTCAAAGCTAGGTTGGCTGCGAAGGGCTATGCACGGGAGGAAAGTATTGATTATAATGAGGTCTTCTCTTGATGGTGAAGCATTCGTCGATTCGGTTTTGCTAGCTTTGGTGGCACGGTATGGATTGGAATTAGATCAGTTGGATGTGAAGCGGCATTTCTTCATGGTGATCTTGATGAAGAAATCTATATGACTCAACCATTGGGATTAGAGCTGCGAGGGAAAGAAAAGTTGGTTTGCGGACTAAAGAAATCACTATATGGTTTGAAGCGATCTCCTCGGCGATGGTATAGGCAATTCGATGGTTTTATGCTTGGTCATTCGTACACTCTGAGCCGCTTTGATCCTTGCGTATATTTTCACAAGTTGAAAGGAGGTGCGTGATATCTATTTGTTATTATATGTCGATGACATGTTGGTTGCCTCTATTTCAGTGCGCTATAAATGAATTGAAGGCATAGCTTTCAAAGGAGTTCGAGATGAAGGATTTGGGTGAGGCTAAGCATTTTGGGGATGGAGATCGTGAGACAAGAAGAAGGGCAAAATTTATTTGACACGGATGGCTTATTTGAAGAAGGTTCTCTGGCCGGTTCCATGTTGTAGGCATTAAAATTGCTTATCAATACCGAGCGAAACTTCGTGGCGGTGGGTTAACAACCAACAACCCATCCGATAAGGCTTCTATCTTGAAGCTTCCCAACTCTCATCGTGGAGAGCGACCACGAAGGAGATAACGCAGGTGGTGGAGATTGATGCAGCTCCACATTGTCCAGATGGTACAATATCCATTAGAGTGCCGACTGAGGTGACGCCAGGTGAGCTTGACGGTGACACGGAGGATATGAGTACAGATGTGCATGATCAGGGACCGACGGCTCAGGTTCAGGATTCTATTGCGGTTCAGAGAAAGAGGAGAAACATACATATGCCAGCATGGTATGCCAACACAGTTGCATATGCACTTCTGTGGAAGTATCGATGAGATGATACCTACTACATCCGAGAGGCCGAAGCAGAGTTTGGAGGTCGATTCGGTAGTGTAGCTATGCAGAAGAGATGGAGTCTCTTCACAAGAACGATACATGGGAGCTTGTTGAGCTTCCAAAGGACGGAAGGCAATTGGTTGCAAGTGGGTATACACTAAGAAGGAGGGCATTGAAGGCACTCCATTGAGGTTCAAAGCTAGGTTGGGCTGCGAAGGGCTATGCAGGGAGGAAAGTATTGATTATAATGAGGTCTTCTTCTGGTGAAGCATTCGCCGATTCGGATTTTGCTAGCTTTGGTGGCACAAGATGGATTGGAATTAGATCGGTTGGATGTGAAGAAGATTTCTTCATGGTGATCTTGATGAAGAAATCTATATGACTCAACCATTGGGATTCCGAGTCGCAGGAAAGAAAAGTTGGTTTGCGACTAAAGAAATCACTATATGGTTTGAAGCAGCCTCGACAAAGGGTATAGGCAATTCGATGGTTTTATGCTTGGTCATTCGTACACTGGAGCTTGATCCTTATGCATATTTTCACAAGTTGAAAGGAGGTGCGTATATCTATTTGTTATTATATGTCGATGACATGTTGGTTGCCTCTATTTCCAGGTCTGCTATAAATGAATTGAAGGCATAGCTTTCAAAGGAGTTCGAGATGAAGGATTTGGGTGAGGCTAAGCGCATTTTGGGGATGGAGATCGGCAGAGACAAGAAGAAGGGCAAAATTTATTTGACACAGATGGCTTATTTGAAGAAGGTTCTACAGCGGTTCCATGTTGTAGGCATTAAAAATTGCTTATCAATACCCGAACGAAACTCGTGACGGTGGGTTAACAACCAACAACCCATCCGATAAACACCGGCGATTGACTATGCCGCAAACGCGTAAAGCGGGTCCGCGAACACATGAAGTGGGTCAACAAGGCGTACGAATCAACGAGGCTACGTGTTATGGAATGAATCCAACAAGCAAAGCTTCAACAAGATCGATCGGATTCGGACGTCAACAAGATCGGATTTGAACACCGACCGATCGTCACTTAAACCGTTGACGGGATGAAACCAATCAAGTGAACCAAGCACGGACTTAGAACGACGACGACAAGATCAGAATGGACGCCGCGAAAAGTCCGAAAACCAAACCAAACCGAGGAGCGGCTTCAATAAACCCGACACCTTTGTGTTCGGCTAATGGCCGGACACCAATGGTGTTCGGCTAGGCCGACACCAAATGGTGTCGGCCGGCCATAAACCCCTCTTGTTTCCTATAAATAGGCCGGGGTGCCTGGCCAGAGGCCGGATTTTGGAGATTGATTTTTGATATTCTTGAGAGAGCCCTCGAGATCCACGAGCCGCCGACGCGACACCCCGAAAGCACCGGCGAGCACGCCGATCTACAAACCGCGAGGTGTTTAACTCGGGTCGGCTACGATCACGTGGATTTCTCCTAGTAGATCTCACCCGCCCGGCCATCCTCTCCTTCGGAGGTGATCCCCGGCGCATCCTCTCCTTCGTGAGTGTGATCCTCAGCGCCGCTTCTTCGCGGAACGAGCCCCTTCACGCCTCAGAGTTCCAACCCGGTTTCCACCGGATCGAATTGCGCGGTGGTCCACGGACGAATAAAAGTCCCCGCACAGCAAAGAACCCACGCAAGCCGGTGATCCCGTAAAATAGAGATCCTCGTGTTTGTTCACAAAAGGAAGAAAGTTGTAATTTTCGCTTTCATTGTAAGCCCGAAATAAAAGGCATTTTCTTTTGTTTGAATTTTGTTGTAGGCCAACGGCCGCATTAACGAAGTTCAAACGAGCAATGAATAACAAACCAACTTTTACCGCGAACACATGTTAGAATGGATACGAAGCCAGTCAGTGTACCATTAGGAGCCCATTTGAAGCTTTCACCTGACCTTTCACCGAAGACAGTTGAAGATCGAGAGTTGATGTCGAAGACTCCATATGCGAGCCAGCTTGGAAGCTTGATGTACGCAATGGTATGTACGAGACCAGATTTGTCACAAAGCGTGAGCATGGTTTCAGATACATGCACGATCCGAGTGGGTCATTGGAACGCCGTGAAATGAATTTTGAGGTACATTCGAGGTACGCCAATATTGGTTTGGTTTATGAGCCGACACCAAGGGGCGCCAGCGCTGGTTATGTTGATTCGATTATGCCGGATTTGATAAACGGCCTACGACGTATGTGTTCACTTTGACCCGTATGCCGGTGTGTTGGAGATGCACCTTGCGCTTACGCTGTTTTGTCTACGATGGAGGCAGAGTATATGACTATTACGAGGCCGTGAAGGAGGCGATTTGGCTTCGAGGACTTTTGGAGGAACTTGGTATATCGCGAACGGTCCGTCACCATTCATTGTGATAGCATGAGTGCTATCTATTTGGCTAAGAACCGTGCTCTTCATGCAGGACTAAGCATATTGATGTTCGTTATCACTTCGCTCGTGATGTTCTTGAAGATGGTGATGTGGAGATTGTGAAGGTCCACACGGCGATAATCCGCAGATATGCTCACAAAGGTGGTTCCGAGCAACAAGTTTGATCATTGCAGACTTGTTGCACATTCGTGATTGCTGAGGCCGCTACGCCATTTGGTGAACTACGGAAGGCTTGATTCCTTGGGCAAGAGGATACGAGGCGCCGCTATGATGGCCGATTTGGTGAGTTGATACCGTTGTTTGGAGAAAGTTTGGCTTCGCTTGGTCTCGACTTGTTGTGGATTGAGTCCGCTGTCGGAAATGGTTTCACTTCGTACTGGACACAAAAAGTGAGACATTTGTTTGGTATCGGTGTCGGCTCAGTTTTGAGGAAAACATTCGCCGAGGTGGAGAATTGCTGGAAACATGCACCAAAACATGCACAAGGCAGATTTTGGGCTTAGTAGTCGACTACTCTGCAGTTGACAGAAAGCGCTTGTTCAGTTTTGAACCTTAGTAGTCGACTACTCTAAGGTTGTAGTCGACTACTAAGAGAAGATTCTAGAATACTGGTCTGTTTTGGGTTTGGTTTTAAACCTGTTTCGTTTTGAGTTTATATATAACCCTAAACATGATTAATTAGGGTATGGGGGAACTCGTTTTGGAGCAGCCTTTGAGAGGGTATTGTGCATCTTTTGTGAGGAGATTTGGTAAGAGATTTGAGAGCTTTGTTCTAGGGTTTTGTGGTGAGAATTTGTAACCCTAGTTTGTATTCTCTCTCTCTATTAGTAAAATTCCCCCCTCCTTGCCCCGTGGACGTAGGCAACTTGCCGAACCACGTAAATTGGTGTGTCGCTATTTGTGGTGCATGATTTGTAATAGCTTTTAGGTTCCCTCGACAGGTCAGTCCTAGAACTGATGAGAGGAAGAGTAAATATCCCACTTTGTTGAGATATTTATTTCAGATTCTTGTTTCCTTGGTGAGACGGGAATTCTTATTGCGATCTAGCTCTCTTGTTGTGACTATTGTTCGGCAGAGGTGCTGCCGAAATTTTTCACTGCGCACAACAAGTGGTATCAGAGCGCATCGCCTGATCCCAACAGAGCCTAATAAAAGAGGACTTGACTTTGATTCACCGTAAGAAGTTAAGCAATAGGAGAATTTCATCGCGCCAAGTTGTGACACTAACGATAAACTACCTCTTGCTAATCCTTTTTTTTGGGGGGGGGGGGGGAAGGCCGTAGCCTTGTTTTATTGATGACTTACAAATTCAGAGCTCATACAAATACTAGATGCTAATGGTATAGGCCAATTACAATCTAACCAAGCTCCATATAAGGCTAGTTCTAAAGCTTTGGAAGCTAAGTTATGAGCAGCTACATTAGCATCACGCCTGACATGGAAGATGCAAATTGCAGGATGATTTTTTAGAATATTCTTGCATTCTGAAATCACGTGGCGAATCTTCCAATCCGTAGCATCACTAAGAGGGAATTTCACTGCATCAACTACTACTTTTGCATCTGAAAGCACATGAATCTTTTGATAGCCAAGAGTTGAAGCAATTTTTAGAGCATGCAAAACTCCCAAAGCCTTTGTTGCTTCAGCTGTCATATAGGGGCTCCGTCCCGAAACGATAAATAAAACTCTTCCATTTCGTAACCTCCCCACACATGCCCAGGAAGCCGCTCCATTATTAACAGCTCCATCTACATTTACTGTTACATCCGCTTCTTCATGAGGATGCCATTTTGATTGTTGTTGAGGGTGAGTATTAGTTGAATTGCCCGAGGATTTTTGCTCTGATTTAAATGAAGTCACATGCATTAAAGCCTTGGCTTGAGCAATGATTGAATGCACCCGAACCCGATACCCGGTACTGATACCGGGTTATTGGATCCAAATGTGAATGTTTCGGTAGAAAGCACACCTTGAATAGTTGTTCCACCAACATAAGCGTATGTATAGTCACAGTTTGGTGCACAAGTTGGTTTTGTAGGGAGAGATTGACAAAGGGAATTTGAGCAGGGGAGTTTTGCGAAAGTTGTAGATTTCGAGGGGTGAAACGTAGTTTTGCAATCGGTCCAGATTAGATTGCTGCCGGTGTCCATGAGCCAAGTTAAGGGAATTGATGGGGATCCAATTGCGAAATCCATTGAATAGGATGCTCTTGAATATTACAATGGAGTTTGGATTTGGGTTTGGGTTGATGTTTGGGTCATAAGTTTGTGTTTGGTTCAACGAATGGCTAGTTCGAGGATTTCAGACTTTGTCAGGTTGAGCTTGGAGTAGATATGGGTGAGACCAATACGAATACCCAAAACATTCGAGTTCATCAGGACTAAAATGAGAGAAATCAGGAGAGTTGAAACTATTTGGGCCATTTTTTTTGTCGTTGTTATTTTTGTTTAGAAGAGATATGATTAAAGATAGGCAATGAGTATGTATATTTATAGTGCAGGAGGACGAAATTTGCATAGAGAAGACCTGTATGCATCATGGGAGACTTTGAACAAAGTTTAGTTGTGGAATAATCCTTTGATTTGATTTAAGAAGTAACGTTTTATAATGACCAATGGCTGTAAAGTCCATCAATCAAGAAAGGATATTTTTCTCCTGGAATTGATATTTTGGAGAAAAAAGTTTCTCAAGTAAAGCAACTAGTGAACTTGGATCAGTATATTCTTGCAAGTAGTCTGCTGAACCTGGATGCAGTCATTTTTCAGCAGTCGTCTGCGATATGTGACAACAGTATTATATGAGTGAGCAAATGACTTCATTTGTCAATTAGGAAGGATACGCGCAATTTCCAGCCATAATAGTGGCAATTTAGAGGATGAAAAGTCTTTGCTCAGCGTGCTTTGCGAGCAAGCCACGACTCAGTTTTCTATTTGTTAGGACTTCGGAATAGATTCTGTGTATTATTGTGTAGTGCAACTTATCACTCCGAAAGTTTGATATTGGCAGATATTGTTAGAAACGGGGCAAATCAAGAGAAATGTGTAATTTTATTCATTAGTATTGGGGTCTATATATACAAGAGGAGTGGTCTCATTCTTCTACTTTATCCGATGTGGGACTAAATAAAAGGGGTCTATTCCTATCTAACATAAAGGAATAACTCTCAACACTCCTCCTCAAGATGGGCGAAAGATATCTATTAAGCACATCTTATCACACCCTCTACCTAGGTCTACTGAGCTAAGTCCTTTAGTCAAGCAGTCTGCAGCCTGATCCTTAGTTGGAACATGGCCTAACTCCAGTAGCCCACTGTTCAGCTTCTCTTTGATGAAGAACATGTCAATCTCGATGTGCTTGGTTCTGTCATGCTGCACTGGGTTGTTGGCAATACTAATAGCTGACTTGTTGTCGCACCACAACCTAATCTTGGCCGCTTGATCTAGCTTTAGCTCCACTAGCATGCTTTTCAGCCACATCAACTCCGCAACCCCCAAGGTAATTGCTCTGTACTCTGCTTCAGCTGTTGATCTTCCCACCACAGATTGCTTCTTGCTTTTCCAAGAGACTAAGTTGCCTCCTACAAATATGCAGTACCCTGAAATAGACCTCCTATCATCTCCGCAGCTAGCCCAATCTGAGTCACAGTAGCCCTCAATGTTCACATGGTCACTCCTCACGAATATCGACCCTTTGCGGGGCACCCGCCGAATGCCGGGGATCGATATATTGCATCCATATGACCCTTCCTCGGGCATGCATGTAGCGGCTCACCACGCTCACCGCAAATAAAATGTCTGGACGTGTGTGACTCAGATAGATCAACCTACTAACCAGCCTCTGATATCTCTCACGATCAACTGGTTCTCTGCCTCGACAATCGGCTTGAACCTCGATCGTCGGTGTAGTAGCAGTTTGCACCCCAACATTCCTGTCTCTGCAAGAAGATCCAGTGCATACTTTCTCTGGGAGAGAACAATCCCCTCCGCTCCATGAGCAATCTCTATTTCAAGAAAGTATCGAAGCTGACCCAGATCCTTCACTTCAAATTCTTTGCTCAATCTCACCTTGAGTTGGGCAATCTCTTTCTTATCATCCCCTGTGATGATCATGTCATCTACATACACTGCAAGCATAGTGATGTGGCCCCCACTTCTTCGAAAGAATACAGTATAGTCGGCATTGATCTGCTTGTATCCCATACTAACAATAGCCCTCCTAAACCTGTCGAACCATGCTCGGGGAGACTGCTTTAGCCCATACAGAGACTTCTTCACCGCAGACTTTACCCATCGCCCGTCCCTGCTGTACAACTCGGTGGTATCTCCATAGACACCTCCTCCACTAGATCCCCATGAAGAAATGCATTCTTCACGTCTAGTTGGTGTAGTTTCCATCCACTATTTATCATGAGAGAGATCGTGTCCTAACAAGGCTCATCTTCGCCACCGGTGCAAAAGTCTCATCAGAGTCAATGCCGTATGTCCGCTGTACCTTTTACCACCGGTCGTGCCTTGTAGCGCCAACCTGTCTTTCGGATTACGCTTCACGATAAACACCCATTTGCATCCCATCGCTTTTTCCTCGCTAGCAGATCACCAACTCCCATGTGTGATTCTTCTCGAGCCCCCAACTCCTCGTGCATGACTGCCTTCCACTTTGGGTCCTTCTTAGCGATGCCGGTTGTTAGGTATAATAACAGAATCTAATGATGCAATGAATGCTCCATGTGAAGGGAATATGTTAGAATAGGAAATAAATTGAGCAAGATCCCAACCATATCTGCAGAGAATTACCCGTGACATGTGAGTAGTCCTCCTCTGCATACACCGGGTGTGGGCGAGGGGTAGCGGGAAGGAATGATATCACCGAAGTGGAGGATGGTGTAGGTTTCTCAAGAGTTAGAGCAGTAACAGACGAGGGACTGGGCACTGCACTCAGAGGCACCTCCGGCACCGTAGGCACTTCTAACCGCTCTCCTTCCTCTAGATGCACGTAACTCCCCCCGAAAGGAACTCCTGGCTTAGCAGCACCCCTTGTCTCCTCCTCCTCCCCTTCGTCTTCATCCTCCTGCTCCTCGAGTAAGGGATCAAATTGGGATTGACCCCTTGAGCTCTCACCATTCTCCCCTCTGCGCCTCATACCTCCAAGATTCCAAGAAGTCTTCAAAGGGTGAAGTTACCCCAATGTATAGTATGGCTCGAGCTCAAAACCACACATCCATACCGACAAACAACCTTTTTTCACTGGCTCCAACAGACATACCCTTTACGTGTCGAGTATCCCACTTAACATACACTTCACAGCCCTGGGGTCCAGTTTCCTAATAGATGGTCTGTTGTCCTTCACAAAACACACACAGCCAAACACCTTCAATGGTAGGGTCCCCCCGTTGTCTCCCTTCAGTGTCTCACACGGAGATTTTCATTTCAATACACTCGAAGGCATCCTATTGATTAAGTGAGCAGCTGTCAAAACTGCTTGCCCCCACAACGTTTTTGGGACTTTCATTGTCATCATCATACTCCTAACAACTTCTAGGAGATGTCTATTCTTCCTCTCTGCTACCCCATTCTGAGCTGGGGTGTATGTACATGTAGTCTGGTGTTGTATCCCTTGAGCTGACAGATACTCTCCAAATATTCTGTTGGTGTACTCTGTCCCATTATCTGACCTCAACACCTTTACCACTACACCATACTGAGTCTAGATGTGCCTATGAAAGTCTTTGAAACAACCAACCACATCATTTTTATTTTTCATCAGGTACACCCAAGTGACTCTAGAAAAATAATCAATAAATATAACAAAATACTTGCATCCACTTATAGAATTTATTGGACAAGGTCCCCATACGTCAGAATGTATCACCTCAAAACTACAGGAACTCCTATTACCCGAACTGACATAAGAGCTTCTAGTAAGCTTCCCAAACTCACAAGCATCACACTGAAACTTCTATTGATTTGCTTTCTGAAATAAGGTTGGATACATTTTACCCAGAATACTAAATGAAGGATGTCTCATCTGTTTATGATGTAGCATCAACTCATCCTCTGTGCACACCTCAGTTCCTCCTGCTCCCCTCCTCTCAATCATAGATGTCAGCGCTGAGTCCATCCCTTCACGGTCCAGGTACCACAACCCGCTACGCCATGTGTCAGTCCCAAGTCTTCGCCTTGTCCCCTTCTCCTAAAAGATCACCTTAGGAATATCGAAAGAAACAACACATTTCAGTTAAAGGATAATGACACTAATGGATAACAGGCTAACAGGAAATAAAGGAGCATGCAAAACATTAGATAGTGTTACGTAACCTGCATACTAATAAAGGTTCTTACCGACTACCGCGGCCGTACTCATCCGAATTGATACTCTCGCTCGCCAAGTTAGTATAAGACGAGAATTCACTAGCATTGCCAGTTACATGTCTGGATGCTCCAGAATCCATTATCCAGTCTGTGGATCTAGTGATAGCCATGAATGCAAGGTTATGTGTGTCGTTCATACCTTTGTTTGGGTGTGCGCGAAGAGCGTAACTGGCATAGTGTCCTCCGAGAAAGCAGATACACCCTGACATGTCGCTTCATCGCTTCGCTTCCTTCTCGCCGCCAAGAGAGCTCGATCCTCCTCGGTAAAGTCATCTCGGCTTCTTCCTTCTCCGGATGATTCGCCCGATGGCCTCCTCTTCCACCTCGCCGGCCTCCACGGCCACGGCCATACCTCTTCCGTCCGCCCACGCCCACCCGCTCTCCTTGATGGCTTAGAGCACATCGTCTCGGATGCCCTACCTCTCCGCAGCAAAGCACCGCTTCCTTCAATCCAGAATGTTACGGGTTTGAGATCACCGATCTTGACTTCTCCCCGAAAGTCCACTGCCCTAGCTCAGAGCCCGACGACTCTCTTCCTATATCATGGCGGTGACCGCCTCTAGAGATGGAATCTTCATCCGCTAGTAGCATCGCCGTCCTCTACTCAAATGATGGAGCCAAGCCTCGAGGAATAGCATGGTCCTCTTACGCAAAGAGGCCTTGCGCTCCTTGCACTCGTGGTCCTTGCAACTTGCTAGGGACGAAGTGATCGTGATCCAGCCTACAAGCTCCAGTCAGGCATACTCTTATCTGATCCTCTCTCCCCGGATCAGAAGGCCGATCTCCTTTTCGATCCGAATACCCTCGTGTTATTCCCCACCCCATTATAGGTCCTTCTCGGCTTCTCCCGGACATCCCGCACCTTCCCAAGACCATCTATCGTGAATTAATGTGGACTACGAATTGAGAAGCCAGATATACACCAACATATGAGTGGATTTTCACTCATCTCTTCCTGCGGAGCCCTCAGCCGGTTCAGTCTTCTCTCCCGTTAGATATCCCTCCAGGTTCCTCCCTGCAAGGGTATATCTCACCCGGCACGACCAACTCAGATATGTCGCTGGCCCTTCGAGCTCCACGTCGATAGGTGGAAGCTCCACCTTCTGGGTGGTGGCTTTGTTGAGCCCTCTCCCGCTGTCATCCTTATGAACTGCATCATAGTTGAAACATCCTCCGGGTTCAACTTCTTGATGAGTTCCGCCATCGGGTTTGTGCCGGTCTCCATCGATCTAATTTGTGTTCGGTTCCCTCACACCGATCCCACAAATCTAGATCCCACACCCGGCCTTCAACTTTCCTCGTCTCCAAACATCACCCTCTTCTCATCATCCACCTTGCCCCCCGTTCATCTCATCTCCTCAACATGAGGGGGGCTACACGATCAAGGGGATTATTTCACGAAGGAAATAATCGCCAAAGTGAGTGAAATCGACCAAGCGAAATCACCACTCTTCTCAGGATCAAAGCAAGGTTTGATCCAGGGGGTCAAGTCCAGAGGGGATTATTTCACAAAGGAAATAATCGCCAAAGGGGATTATTTCACGAAGGAAATAATAGCCAAAGGATGAAGACGACGAAGTGACGGCGGTGATGAACAGTGTTTTCGGCAGTGATGAACAGTGTTTTCGGCGGCGGTGAACAGTGACAGCGACGCGATGAAGAGTAGCGACGGCGATGAACAGTAGAGGCTTTTTTTTTTTCGGCTAGGGTTTTGGAGGCTCTGATACCATGTTAGAAACATGGCAAATCAAGAGAAAGGTGCAATTTTATTCATTAGTATTGGGGTCTATATATACAAGAGGAGTGGTCTCATTATTCTACTCTATCCGATGTGGGACTAAACAAAAGGGGTCTATTCCTATCTAACATAAAGAAATAACTCTCAACAGATATACATCGCGGAATGGAATTAGATGAGGCACTGTTCTGTGCTATGTTTATAGAAGAGATGAGGCGGAAGGGATGAGTAGAGTTTGATAGCAAATAGCGATGTTTATTAACACACTATTATTGAACATAAATAAATTCAAATTTGTATCTATTTTACGAACAATAGTTACAAGCAGATTCTAGTCATTATTTTACCAAGTATTGACGAGTTTGTCGTACTGCAGAATTGGAAATTATAATTAAATCCCATAATTATTGCATTATGACTAAAGTACTGTAAGCAGAACCCTTTCCTGCAATTTATGGTTCACCTTTCAAACTTGAATTGAATATCTAGTTGATTAATTATTAACTAAACGTTCTATCTTAAAGACCAATAATTTTGTTAGATTATAAATGAGCATCCCAACTGAAAAAGAATAATTCATTCAAAAGTTTATGCATTCAAACTTTTAAGATGCATTTACAACAAGACTAAGCTAATATACAGGTATAATTAGACTGAAGGCTTCTCCATTGACAGTACAAGGATAGACTATCGAAAAATAGCAAGTTTTGGGGTATAATTACTAATAATCCACACAAGAACAAGATCCTTGTGCAAAATGATGAAATCTATTAGTATCCCTAATAATAAATCCTTGAAACAACCTTGGATATTAGGTTGATTGCAATTTTATGGGCACATTTGGAGGAGCTTTCAACAAACCAAAAGCAATGGCTAGCCTCTCACTATGACTGCATAGCAATTTTTTCTTATCATCTTCCTCTATATCAAGCAACACAAAATTAGTAGAAGGAACATGACCTACCTTAACTATAAGTTGATCTAATCTTGCCAACATCTCATAAATCTCATTAGTCTCCAAATGTGACTTATCATGAGCACCAAAATATATAAACCTTGTCTTTAATCTCAATCCAACTATATCCTGTTAAGAAGAAGATGGGAGAAAAGATATTTTCTCTTGTATTAACAATATTGTAAGATACAATTATTTATAATTGATAAATACATCAAAGAAAGGAAAAATAGAGGAGCTATCCTTCAGATATTCAAGAGAATATTCTGGGTCCAACATCTTTTGACAATCCTTTAATGACCATCAACTTTCTTATTCTTCCTGCATCATCCCATCTCCCTGCTGAGGCATAAATGTCGGATAAAATCACATAATTTACTGTATTTTCGGGTTCTAGCTTAAAACGCTTCTCGGCTAATCTCTCATCAGGCTCTACATTACCATGAACTTGTAAATGGTTTGTTAGCCCTTTGATTAAATTAATCCGTTTGGAGGGTTAAAGAGGGGTTAAACCCCCTTAACCCTTCTCTTTACCCCTTGCCAAATGGGACCTCCAGTTTCATGTTAGTTTTGTGAAATTTACCCTAAAAAGGTAAACTAAAACACAAAATCACTTCAATATTCTCATATAATATATTGCATAGGCTAGTTTTGGTATATTTTGCCAGCCTCACCCTGTAGAATCTAACACATATTTGCTAGACTAACTTGTAGAATCTGTTATGACAAAACTCAGGATAAACTAATATTAATCAAACGAAAGTACGAAAAATATCAAGAGCACACGAACACAAAGATATACGCGGTTCGGCTTGTAGCCTACGTCCACGGGCGAAGGAGGAGAATAGCTTTATTAATTGTGAGGAATACAATCTGGAGATCTCTCAATCACTCAATCCTAAATAACACCCCAAAAGTCTAATACAATCTCTCTCAAATAAAGGAACAAAAGAGAAAAATATCAAATAGGCTTCACAAAATAACTCTCTCTTCTTGATTGGTGCTCTATAGATTGATGATGATAATAGGCTTGAAAGACCGTACATATATAGCCTTGAAGATCTCAACTCCTTGCTGTACACGGAATAGGAGTTCTAATGGGAATAGAAGTCCACATGTCCTAAAGCCCAATAAGAGTCCAAGTAGGAATAAACTTCTAATATGATTGGTTGTGCAAAGTCTAATGTAAGTAGGACTCTTGATCAAAATAAACCAAGTCAAAAAAGAATTTCCAAAGCAATATGGATTTGAGTATTTGAGGCAACCTATAACAAATCTCCAACTTGACTCAAATACGTAGAAAATTCCTCACTCCAAAATAAGCTAACTTACTCCACCTTCTCCAATAGCCCCGCAAGGCAACTAAGTGCAGCACATATCGATCAAGTCCAAGCCCGGCTTGAACTTGCCAACTGAAAGATCCCTCCTCAACAAATCAACTGAATTGTCCGCATGACGACCGTAACTCTTACCAAAGTTATCACCTGAAGTAGCTCCTGAATAGCTGAAGGGCACAATATTTATCAACCGACAATGCATAAGCTACTGTATCTTCATATCTTCGCGGTGGTCGAATATCTCGTCTAGACCTATCTCTAGCAATAATGTATTCCTGCTCTTCATGCAACTGCTGAGGTGCTTCATATACTTGAACAGGATCTGACTGCTAAATACCCGTAGTCTTATCCTGCTGAAGAGCTGAATCACGAATTTCTAACTCCACCTTACGTCCTGTAGTGCGCGCCTTATCATCAACTGAAACCGATGACCATTTCTGGCGGAACATAGCAGACTCATCAAAAGTAACATCACGGCTGATAATAATCTTAGGAGGCTTCGGATCAGAACACCACAACCTAAAGCCCTTAACACCCGATGCAAAACCTAGGAATAAGCACTTCTTCGCTCACGGCTCAAGTTTTCCTTGACTAACATGCGCATATGCAGGGCAACCAAATATTCTAAGATTAGAATAATCCGTAGGCTTACCGGACCAAACCTCCTCTAGAGTTTTACAACTAATAGCAGTAGATGGCGACCGATTCACTAAGTAACAAGCCGTATTCACCGCTTCCGCCCAGTATTGCTTGCCTAAACCTACATTGAACATCATACAACGAGCTTTCTCCAAAAGGGTTTGGTTCATACGTTTTGCCACTCCATTCTGTTGCGGTGTGCGAGGGACTGTACGATGTCTAACGATTCCCTCATTCTTGCAGAACTCATTAAATTCTCCTCCAAAAAACTCAAGGCCATTATCAATTCTAAGCCTCTTAATCAGCCTTCCAGTCTGCTTCTCAATCAAAGACTTTCACTGCTTGAAAGTCATAACCACATCATCTTTATGTCTCAAAAAATAGACCCAAACCTTCCTGGAGTAGTCATCAATGAAGGTCAATATATATCTCGAACTACCACCCTTCGAGACAACTTGAGAAGGTCCCCAAAGATCTGAATGAATGTAATCCAAAGTACCTTTAGTCCGATGTAATCACTGCATCAAGTCGACTCTTTTCGCTTCCGAAGATGCAATGCTCGCAGAATCCCAATTTTCCTGTACTCTGTCCACATAAAAGACCCTTCTTGCTCAACTCGGCCAATCCGCGCTCACTCATATGACCAAGTCTCATATGCCATAATCTGGTAGTATCAACTCCTGATATCGATGATGCAATTGCAACCGAACTGACAACGGTAGAACCCTGCAAAACATACAAGCTGCTGATCTTCTTTCCTTTCATAATCATAAGAGAGCCTTTTGTAACCCTAAGAACTCCACCTTCACCTGAAAAATTGCACCCAAGACGATCAAGAGTGCCCAAGGAGATGAGATTCTTCCTTAAACCTGGAACGTGTCTAACATCAGTCAAAGTCCTGATGACTCCATCATGCATCTTAATCCGAATTGTGCCTATCTCGATAGTCTTGCATGAGACGTTATTCCCCATGAGAACAATTCCACCATCAATAGCTTCATAAGTGGTGAACCAGTCCCGATTAGGACACATATGATAGGAACAGCCCGAATCTAAAATCCAATCATCCATGCTCCTGTTTTTATCACCCGTAACCAACAAAATCACATCTTCAGCAATATCAACTTCAGCAGAGTCCTCCTTAGATTTTTCTTCATACTCTTCTTATTTATTCTTGTTCTTCAATCTGTAACAATCGGTCTTGATGTGTCCTTTCTTTTTACAGTATTGTTTGGGTCGAAAGTTGGTTCCATTTGTAAAACTTGAGAAAATTACACTTTTACTCTCAGTTACAAGGAAATTAAACAACTCTCTCACAAACTCGAACAAAAGACGCTACAAGTGTAGATCTCCTGTTTTTGTGGGACTTTGCCTCGCCGGGACGCCAGAATCCGTGGACCACCGAAGCGTGATCGTCGAATCGACGGGTTTAGTTAATGCTTCGCAAAGGAAACAAGAACTTCAAAGAAATATCTTAGCAAGGTAAGATATCTACTCTTCTCAAGAATTAAGGCAAAGCTTAAACTCGAGGAATCTCCGCGGATAGTGTTCTTGAACTCAGGAAGCTTGGATTCGATTTCCCTTTCTAATGGCCGACCCCCGCCCAAGTGGACGAGGAGGGTATTTATAACCTTTGGGAAGCGTGCCCTCTGAAGAAACAAAGTGTCATAAGTCTTTGGACATTTGTAGTTAGCAGCGGCGGCTCGAGTACCTCGCGCAAATTACCTAAGCTCGCTGGCGGGCGGTGTAAACTATATTTGGCCCGGCGATATAAACTACCGACAAGCGAGGCAATGTCGCCGCTTCACCGCCGTAACGGTTTCCGCTTTTAGACACGATTAAATGCCCTAGAATCACGCCAGTGGGCGATCTTCAGCGATAACCGCCCATTAACGGTTCAACGCTCTCTCGCATTGATAAAGTCAAGTGGGCCCCATCGGCATTGATTTAGACCCTTCGAGCTCGTTTCAAGTATCACGGGTGTCGCCTTTTGCAAGACAGTAAGTGCCTCGCCTATAGCGAGACACATCAAGGTGTCGCTTCGTCGCGAGGCACACACAAGTGTCTCGCTAACGGCGAGACACATCAAGCGTCTCGCTTCGTCGCGAGGCACACACAAGTGTCTCGCTAACGGCGAGACACATCAAGGTGTCGCTTCGTCGCGAGGCACACACAAGTGTCTCGCGATCAGAAGCAGACACAATATTCCTCTGTGTTGACTTCTTGAGATTTCGGCGGCGTTGTCCTTCGATCTTCTCATAATTTAGTCATGTTTGAGGTTCTTGACAATTTTGATGCCTACAGATACCCTCCAAAGTTTTGGACTCCTCGTATTTTGTCGAAGTGCGGAATACTTTGGATAAGATGCCTTGCTTCTGTTCATCGTTGAACTTTGTAGAAGAGGCCCGTGTTTTGCTTCAATTTCTCGAACCCTGGCTACGCGTCGTCGCTGACCATATTTTGGGATCAATAATTGTTGCATTTGTATTTGAATGAATTAAAACGTCGAAGTCGATTTTGGACTAATCATCTTCATCTTGAAAGTCACCACTTGGGTTGCGATTGAATGCCTTGAAAATCATTCAGAGAAAAAGCATCGTCTGGTTTTCTGAACATCAGATTTCCAGGAAAGCTTCTACATGGAAATATGGAACCAATTTGCTTCGGATTACGTGCAGAAGGTAATTGTCGAATTCTGGATTTGCTGAGACAGTTTGTGGTCTCTGATTGATATAGGATTTTTGGCAAACCCTCAGCCATCAACGGATTTGATGAGCCTTTACCAACTACCGTTTGAGTTGGGCTAGCATGTAGATTATCTGAGTCCGTTCTACATGTTACGTTGTGCTAAAAGAATGAACTCTCTTAGACTTTGTGCTACGATATTGAATACGTAGGCTTGATCAATTATCACGGGAATTGATTACCCGGCGGCGTGTGTTAGACGCTGACTTATCTTTGGTAAGGGACAGAGATAACATCCCTATGTATAAAATCATAGTTTAGGTGTCATTAGGTAATAACATCTATGCTACGATTTTGAATACGTAGGCTTGATCAATTATCTCGGGAATTGATTACCCTACAAAGATGTGTTAGATGCGCACTTATCTCTCGTAAGGGACAGATAACATCCCTATGCATGAAAGATAGTTTAGGTGTCATTAAATAATGACATCTATGCTACGATATTGAATAATGACTTTGGAATTGTGTCTTCTCTTGGGGCTTAAAACAAACCCGTTGTGTCTTCTCTTGGGGAAAACAAACCCGTTGTGTCTTCTCTTGGGGAAAACAAACCCGTTGTGTCTTCTCTTGGGGCTTAAAACAAACCCCGCTGGTGAAGTAGACCTCTCATCCATAAAAGGAATCAAAAGGAGATTTTGACCATGGTCCTAATCAGGAAGGTTTGACCAAGATAGGAATTTTAAGACGATCCTTACTATCTAAGGTTTGATCGCCAATCTCGAAGTGGACCTCTCGCTCATGGAAGGAATCGAGAGGAGATTTTGGTTATGGTCCTAATCAGGAAGGTTTGACCAAGTGGGAGTGAAAATTTAAAATGATCCTAACGTAGGAAGGTTTGATAGGAGTTTTGGAGACGATCCTAACTATCTAAGGTTTGATCGCCAATCTCAAATGGACCTCTCGCTCATGGAAGGAATCAAGAGGATTTTGACCATGGTCCTAATCAGGAAGGTTTGACCAGATAGGAATTTTGAGACAATCCTAACTGTAGGAAGGTTTGATCGCTCAATCTGAAATGGACCTCGTTCATGGAAGGAATCGAGAGGGATTTTGACTGTGGCCCTAATCAGAGGAAGGTTTGACCAGATAGGAATTTTGAGACAATCCTAATCAGGAAGGTTTGATTGCTCAATGTGGAAGTGGACCTCGCTCATGGAAGGAATCGAGAGGAGATTTTGGTTATGGTCCTAATCAGAGGAAGGTTTGACCAAGTGGGAGTGAAAATTTAAAATGATCCTAATCAGAGGAAGGTTTGATAGGAGTTTTGGAGACGATCCTAACTATCGGAAGGTTTGATCGCTCAATCTGAAATGGACCTCTCGCTCATGGAAGGAATCAAGAGGATTTTGACCATGGTCCTAACTGTAGGAAAGTTTGGCCAAGATAGGAATTTTAAGACGATCCTTACTATCTAAGGTTTGATCGCCAATCTCGAAGTGGACCTCTCGCTCATGGAAGGAATCGAGGAGATTTTGGTTATGGTCCTAACTGTAGGAAGGTTTGACCAAGTGGGAGTGAAAATTTAAAATGATCCTAACGTAGGAAGGTTTGATAGGAGTTTTGGAGACGATCCTAACTATCTAAGGTTTGATCGCTCAATCTCAAATGGACCTCTCGCTCATGGAAGGAATCAAGAGGATTTTGACCATGGTCCTAACTCAGGAAAGTTTGGCCAGCAGATATTTGAGTCAATCCTAACCGCCGAAGGTTTGATCACTCAATTGAAGTGTACCTCTCGCTCATGGAAGGAATCGAGAGGATTTTGACTGTGGCCCTAATCAGAGGAAGGTTTGACCAGATAGGAATTTTGAGACAATCCTAATCAGAGGAAGGTTTGATTGCTCAATGTGGAAGTGGACCTCTCGTTCATGGATTATCCACCCCCAGCTTTCTTTGCAAACTGAGCTGTCGGAGTGTAAAGAAGCAGTTTATACTCGTATACCCGTCGGAGTAATTTGATTCAGCTTATTTCGGCGTTAAAACGCCGGCTTCAACCAAGGCTTGGATGATGGCCTTGAGAGCTAAGCAATCCTTTGTAGGATGGAGGATCCTCCTGTGGTACGCACAGTATTTAGGGTCCGAAGTTTTGTTAGCCTCCTCTTGATTTGCAATCGGAGGCAACTTGATTTTGTTGTTATCAAGGAGGTGTTTGAAGATGTTCGGAACTTCTTCATCTCTAAAAGAGTATGTCTTGTGGAATTCTGATTTAGAAGCTTTTTGGCGCGGTCGTTGTTGCGACGTTTGACCAACAGCAGTCACAGATGCCTTTCCTCTATTACGAGAGGAAAAATTTACTTCTGAGGGATCAGCCGTCATTTCGCCTCTCTCAGCTTTCTTCCTTCTGAGGAAACGTTCGGCTTGTTCTCCTCGTATTTTCAGATCTTTCCATGTAGTTGGCGGGACGACCCCCATGACTTCCAACAGATCAATGGAAAGATTATTGTGGCACGTCCGCAATATGAATTCCTCGATGATTGGATCTTTGCGCTAATGGCCTTATTACGAAACGTTTAACAAAAGTGTCAATTGTCTCCCCATTCTTCTGCTTTTCATCCAAGAGGGTTCCAATCGAGACTTCAGTGTCGTCATCGAAGAAGTTACTGAGGAACAAACTTTCCATATCATTCCAACAGTTGATGCTACCGGCCTTGAGTCTTCGATACCAATCGAAAGCAGCCCAGCGAAGAGTACCGACGAATGACCGAACCATCAGAGGCTCGTTTCCCGAGATCACCCCCAAATGTGATTTGAAGTAGATCAGGTGTTGTGTAGGTGACCCTCTCCCGTCAAATGGTGTGAAGTTGATTAAATTGAATTTTGGCGGGTAAGGAATTGAATCCCACTCTCTAGGATACGGACACGGATGCCGCCTTCTTGACTTCTGTATGGACATCAAAGCATTGATTTTGCCCTCAAGCTCTTTCATCTTTTTGCCGTCATCCTCCCCTTGTTTTGGATTATTTCCAATAGGAGGAATTGGAACATTTCCACCTTGAGCACCAGGTGCATCTTTTGTCGGCGGTTGATCAGCATAAATGTGTTCATCTACCTCCGAATCACTGTCTTCGACATTATGAGTATTATGGTGGGTAGCTCCACCTTGTTGATCGGATTCGTGGTGTTGATCGATCCGTGTTGTGCAATCAGATGGGTTTGCAACTCCTCATCTGTTGCATGGCTAGCTCCATCTCTGTTCTCATTTCGGCCTTAAGCTCTTCTCTTTGCTTGGCTAAGGCTTCTTGTAACATTTGAGCCAGGACATCAGGAGTAATGGTAAAAGCTTCTCTGGGATGGCTACCAACACTTGACATTGTGTCATCGGAAGCTATCGCCGAATTAATGTCGGAAGCTTCATCATCAGATGACTTTTCCTCATGCATCCTTTTGTAGTCGATGCGTTGGGTAGCTTGCGATTGCAACCGAGACATTCTCTGAGAAATTTGAGACCCAACCTTTCCTCCAGGAGTGAAGTCAGGATTTGCATCCATCGCCTGTCCTTTCCCTTTGTTCACCATGTTGATAGTTACTTCGGGAAACTCATCGAATTGGATGGATGATCTCTTTCTTCTCCGATGTCGTCTTGACTGTGGCTTCAGATTTTCCGCTGTCGACAGGAAAGCCGCTCAATATCAAGCTCTTTGTGGGTGAGCGTCGACTCGTAACGTGCACATCCCGATAATGCCTTAATCAGCTTTGCACACGAGCAAGAACAATCTATTTCGCCGATCGCCCTCTTTCGCGGTGTTGCTACCCCCACCGATGATATGGTTGGTGTGGGTTATTACAAATTGCACTTCCACCCCCAAGTGTAACGTTGTCCTTAATTGGAGGACACGTCTTCTTTTGGGGACGTCGACTCTTTGACTTGAGAGACAACTTCCGCCGCTGGCTTCATCATCCAAGTTGCTTCGTATGAATCATCGTGGTCCGGTCATCTCTCGTGATTTTGCGAAGTCACTTGCCTCAACTTATTCTTCTCAACACTCGTGGACCCCTTGTGGGATGCTCAAACGAGACGCAATGTAAATTCTTTCGCTTGAGCCGCTACGATGGCTCGGCACATGTCTGAACATCACTTGGAGTTTGGCTACGACCCCCAACTTGTCGTTGTTTATGGATCGGGTGACCCAAACGTTCCATTACTGGTGTTTTGACTTTGGTTCTCGATTGTGGACCAAGGCGACTGAACACCGAAGTTGACGGGTTTCCAGACTTAACAGTTGATACCGCAGCCGGAGAAGTGGAAGAAAGGGGCGGAAAAGCCCATTTTTTGTCAAGGCATGAAGGACCGCCCGCTTTGGCAGGCAACTCAGATCGCTGCCGGCGATAAAGCTAATCGCCCGCCGGCGAGGTGTTTTAGTCGGCTCGCTAACGCGCGGTGGCTCGAGCCGTCTCTACCGAAGAATGTTGCCGAGGCAGAGTCTTGAGCCGATTTTGACGTTGATTTCGGGATCCATGCTTGGCGATTTTGAGCCGTTTGCTGGGTTGCTTTTGACTCTTGCGCCTTGTGAACAACAGCACGTGCTTGAGCAAAGCGTGCACGGCGTTTTTGAGCGCGCTCCTTCTTTGTCAATCGGGTCCTTTTGACAAGAATCCATTCTTCCTTGGCAGGAGTGCTGACGGGTTGAAGCGCTGTAGTTTGTTGACGCCTTTGATCATGTGAGTTCGTCTGATAGTGAACTCCATCCGTCGACTCCAGGGCCTTGGTTAATTGACGAGCCATCTTTTGACGTCGTCTTTGGCGAGATCTCTTCGTCAGATCAGTTGAGATCTTGTTGAGAGGGGAAATCGCTTCTGTCGCAAGCGAACGAAAATCGTTGCACCTCACAATAGAACGAACCTCCCTCTTAGGTGATGAGATCCTCCGATGTTTGCGGGATGAGGAGGACTTCGATGAGGAAGAGGAAAGATATTCTTCGAATTTGGCTTGATCGAAGAAATAATCCAGTCCATCAACCATGAGGTCGGCCCGACGCGCGCAAGGTCGCGACACAACGATCTCGTGATCGAGACCGCTGGCTCCCACTGTGGTCGCCATCGTGTTTGGGTCGAAAGTTGGTTCCATTTGTAAAACTTGAGAAAATTACACTTTTACTCTCAGTTACAAGGAAATTAAACAACTCTCTCACAAACTCGAACAAAAGACGCTACAAGTGTAGATCTCCTGTTTTTGTGGGACTTTGCCTGCGTCGGGACGTGAATCCGTGGACCACCGAAATGATCGCCGAATCGACGGTTTAGTTAATGCTTCGCAGGAAATAAGAACTTCAAAGAAATATCTTAGCAAGGTAAGATATCTACTCTTCTCAAGAATTAAGGCAAAGCTTAAACTCGAGGAATCTCCGCGTGGATAGTGTTCTTGAACTCCGGAAGCTTGGATTTCTGATTTCCCCTTTCTAATGGCCGACCCCCTGCCCAAGTGGACGTAGGAGGGTATTTATAACCTTTGGGAAACGTGCCCTCTGAAGAAACAAAGTGTCATAAGTCTTTGGACATTTGTAGTTAGCCTGGCGGCTCGGTAGCCTCGCGCAAATGCCTCGCTCGCGGCGGGGCGATGTAGCTGCCTCGGTGGCGGCGGCGGTATGTTACTCGGACAAAGCAGGCAATGTCGCCGCTTCACCGCCGTAACGGTTTCCTCGCTTTTAGACACGATTAAATGCCCTAGAATCACGCCAGTGGGCGATCTTCGCCAGATAACCGCCCATTAACGGTTCAACGCTCTCGCATTGATAAAGTCAAGTGGGCCCCATCGGCATTGATTTAGACCATTCGAGAGCTCGTTTCAAGTATCACGGGTGTCTCGCCTTTGCGAGACATGTAAGTGCCTCGCCTATAGCGAGACACATCAAGGTGTCTCGCCGGCGAGGCACACACAAGTGTCTCGCTAACGGCGAGACACATCAAGGTGTCTCGCCGGCGAGGCACACACAAGTGTCTCGCTAACGGCGAGACACATCAAGGTGTCTCGCCGGCGAGGCACACACAAGTGTCTCGCACTGTAGCGAGACACAATATTCCTCTGTGTTGACTTCTTGAGATTTCGACGACGTTGTCCTTCGATCTTCTCATAATTTAGTCATGTTTGAGGTTCTTCAGCAATTTTTGATGCCTACAAGTATCTGTAGGTCAGATTCTTGAGCTTCGACTGATACCTGTTACCTCCAAAGCCCCTTTCTTCCGATCTTCCTCGAACAAACAAGCCATCAGCTTTATCATCACTTTCACTTGTGATTAACTCTTTATCGATCTTCTCCTTATTCAACAAGTTTTTTTTGACGTCCTTGATGCCAATAGAATCTCGACCGTAAATCATAGTATCCCTGAAGTGCTTGTAGGAAGGCGGCAAAGAACACAATAACAATAGGGCTTGATCTTCATCATCGATCTTAACATCAATCTTACTCAAATCTGTAATCACAAAATTAAATTCGCCAATATGAGATTTAATGGGTGTACCATCTGACATCCGAAGTGTGTACAACCGTTGCTTCAAGAGGAGGCGATTAGTGAGCGACTTCGTCAAATACAAATCCTCCAACTTAGACCACAAATCAGCGGTTGTCTTCTCCATGAGAACTTCTTGCAAAACTTCGTTAGTTAAACATAACTAGATCGTTGTGAGAGCTTTATCATCCAACTCGTCCCAATCTTCCTCCGTCATTGTAGCCGATTTTTTTGATTTCCGGAACAAAGCCTTCTTCAATCCGCTCTGTGTCAAACGACGATCATCCTAACTTGCCAAAGGCTAAAACTAATATTACCGTCAAACTTCTCAATATCCCACTGCGTAGTGGTTGTCGTCATCTTCTTGTCCGATTGATAGCTGAGGGATCTTATACCAATTTGTTATGACAAACCACAAGATAAACTAATATCAATCAAACGAAAGTGCGAAAAATATCAAGAGCACACGAACACAAAGATATACGTGGTTCGGCTTGTAGCCTACGTCCACGAGGGAAGGAGGAGAATAGCTTTACTAATTGTGAGGAATACAATGTGGAGATCTCTCAATCACTTAATCCTAAATAACACCCCAAAAGCCTAATACAATCTCTCTCAAATAAAGAAACAAAAGAGAAAAATATCAAATAGGCTTCACAAAAGAACTCTCTCTTCTTGATTGGTGCTCTATAGATTTATGATGATAATAGGATTGAAAGACCGTACATATATAGCCTTGAAGATCCCAACTCCTTGCTGTACACGGAATAGGAGTTCTAATGGGAATAGAAGTCCACATGTCCTAAAGCCCAATAAGAGTCCAAGTAGGAATAAACTTCTAATATGTAGTTGTGCAAAGTCTAATGTAAGTAGGACTCTTGATCAAAACAAACCAAGTCAAAAAAGAATTCCCAAAACAATATGGATTTGAGTATTTGAGGCAACCTATAATAGAATCTAAAACATATTGCCTTAGGTTTGTTCAACAGATTTTATGCAGAATTTCATAATATAAAGGATTTCTGCCTAGCTATAACTTTAATAAAATATATTTAATGCACAGAAAATTTCTGTAATTCACCCAAAAAAAATGTTGTCGATAAAGTACTCAGCAGCCTTCTTGAAGAAAAATACTACACAATATTTCCAAAAGGAAACTGCTGTTACATCTAAATAATACATCTAAAGCTCAATACATCATAACACTCGTACACACTTTATTTCTCCCCAAACTTTATTCGTAAATCACAGCAAAAGCAACAAACTATGGTTCTAAAAGTAATCAAACCTGATCACATTGAGCCTGCACAAATGACAACTTTTCAGCACCAACATCATACAGTATGTGCATATTCTGCTGCTGAAAATTCCCCAAAGTAGACGCTCCATCCGTCGGTAAAATAGCCAGACACAAAAGATTCCTATTCGAAACTTCGATAAAATAATTAGCTCCAGGAATTTTCATATCAGCTCCCTCAAAGTGAAATACTAGTTCTGGAACCTTCACAACCGCATTTTGATCACTAGGCAAAGAGAAACACAGATCAAACAATGTCGCGGATGAGTCAGCAACCGATAAATTCACCTGTGCTTCAAATTCTTGCTTCATTACTAGATAACCTTTGTTATCTAAATACGTTAAAGTTGTGCCCGAGTCAATAATAAAACCGCCGTTACCATCAGAATCAAATGCGAAAACCGAACTATCGATCGACAGAAGTTTTGACCCGACACTAATCCCTTTTAGTGATAAGTAATAAGGAACAGGTTGATTTGGATTAGTAACTAGTGGAGTAGATTGGACTGAGCCAGATAAAATGGCTGATGAACCTAATAAAAGGGGACTTGATTTTGATTCACCATAAGAAGTTAAGCAATAAGAGAATTTCGTTGCGCCAAGTTGTGACACTAACGACAAATTGCCTCTTGCTAATCCTGCTAACCCTGCAGCGTTGGGTAATGGGCCTCGGAGCGCATGTTGCACCCGAACCCGATACCGGTACTGATACCGGGCTATTGGACCCGAATGTGAATGTTTCACTAGCAAGCACACCTTGGATAGTTAAGTTATCAACATAAGAGTATGTATAGTCGCAGTCTGGCGCACAAGTTGGTTGAAAAGGGAGAGATTGACAAAGGGGATTTGTGCAGGGTAGTTTTGCGAAAGTTGAAGAATTGAGGGTTAAATGAAGTATTGCAATCTGTCCAGATTAGGTTGCTGCCGGTGTCCATGAGCCAAGTTAAGGGAATTGATGGTGATCCAATTGAGAAATCCATTGAATAGGAATTGCTGGAAAACTGCAATGGGGTTTGGATTTGGGTTTCGGTTGATGCTAGGCTCATAATTTTGTGTTTGGTTCGTCTAATGGCTCGTTCGAGGATCTCGGATTTGGTCAGGTTGAGCTCGAGTCAATGTGGGTGAGATTGATTCGGAGACAAGCTACATTTGAGATCATTAGGACTAAAATAAGAGAAATTAGGAGTGTTGGTAGTATTTTGGCCATCTTTTTTTGGTTATTTTTCTTGTTGAAGAGATGATTGAAGATCAGCAATGAGCGTGCATATTTATAGTCCTAGAGGACTAAATTTCCATAGAGAAGGCCTGTATTAAATTTCCATAGAGAAGACCTGTATGTATCATGGTAGACTTTGAAAAAATCAAAGGTTAATTATGGAATAATCCTGTTTTATATGACTAACTGTTGGAAAGTTCAATCTAGAAAGTAATTCTTTTTCTTCATTGAAATAATATTTTGGAAAAAAGGTCTCAGTAAAGCAGCTAGCTGGTGAACCTGGATCAGTAATTCTTCCAAATTGTCGGCTGAATTTGAATGCAATCATTTCCCAGCAAATAATATGCATAAGGAAATGACTTCAATTTTCAATTAGGAAGGAGACTCATAACTTCCAGACATAATAATGAGAATTTAGAGGATGAAAAAGTCTTTTGATTAGCATGCTGTGTGAGCATCCCAACTGAATAAGTGGATAATACATTCAAAAGTTTATGCATCCAGACATTTATTTCCAATAAAATCAACAAAAGAAACTAAACAACTGATGCTATTGATCTTATTGTTCAAACAACAGGCAATCCAAAAAAAAAAAAGAATATCCAAAAAAAAAAAGTTTTTGGCTGTAATCACCAATAATCCCCACAAGAACAAGATCCTTGTGAAAAATGATGAAATCTATTAGTATCCCTAATAATAAATTTCCTTGAAACAACTTTAGATATTAGCTTGATTGCATTATGGCAATCCCCACAAACTCTCAGGTTCTTTGCAATCCTTATAGGCACATTTGGAGGAGCTTTCAACAAACCAAAAGCAATGGCTAGCCTCTCACTGTGACTGCACAGCAATTTTTTCTTATCATCTTCCTCTATATCAAGCAACACAAAATTAGCAGAAGGAACATGACCTGCCTTAACTATAAGTTCATCTAATCTTGCCAACATCTCATATATCTCATTAATCTCCAAATGTAACTTACCATGAGCACCAAATATATAAACTTTGTCTTTAATCTCAAACCAACTATATCCAACATCTTTTGACAATCCTTTGACGACCATCAACTTCCTTATTCTTCCTGCATCATCCCATCTCCCTGCTGAGGCATAAATGTTTGATAAAATCACATAATTTGCTGCGTTTTCGGGTTCTAGCTCGAAAAGCTTGTAGGCTGATCTCTCACCAAGCTCTACATTACCATGAACTTGACAAGCTCCAAGCAATGTTCCATAAACACTACCAGTTGGTTTTATCCTCATTTTCTCTATAAACTTTTCAGCTTCATCAAGTCTTCCTCCTCTCCCAAGCATATCAACTACACAAGAATAGTGTTCAATACGAGGCTCAATACCGAATTTCTCTGACATACTATCAAAAATCTCCATCCCTTCATTAACAAGTCCACCATGACTACAAGCCGAAAGGATCACAACCAAAGTGATATAACTTGGCTTCAATCCTTGATCTTGCATTTTTTGAAACAATTCTAATGCCAGGTCGAATTTTCCATTAATAGAGAATCCTTCAATCATAGAAGTCCAAAGAACGACATTTCCTCTCCCCAAGCTATTAAAAATCTTAAAAGCGCCTTCGTAATCTCCGCATCTAGAGTACATCGTCACTAGTGAGGAACCAATTATCAAATTCAAATTGAACCCGTTTCGAATGACATAACCATGAATAGCTTGGCCTTTCCTAAAACTAGAAAAGAAGCCACAAGCAGGCAGTAATGAAACAATGGTAACCTCATTGGGTTTAATACCGTCTTCAACTTGCATTCCGTAGAACAATGCAAACGACTCAGAGAACTTCTCTAACGAGGAAAACACCCGAATCATAGAAGACCAAGAAACAATGTCTCTAGTAGGCATTCTATCGAACACTTTGCTTGTATTATCAATAACCCCAGCAGACCCATAAGCATTAATAAGCGAATTATCAACTGATAAATGATTTCTAATCCCACACTTAACCAATAATGAATGCAACTGACCTGTTAATTTAAGAAAACCCAATTCAGCTGAAGCTTTCAATAACACCGAAAAAGTGTAACCATCTGGTTCAGCTCCATGTTCAAGCATTTTAGATAAAATGTCAAAACTTCCACTTGGGTTTCCATTTCTAGTGTACCCACTAATCAATGAAGTCCAGATGAATGTATCCAAGTTCCTCTTTGGAATTCTATCAAACAGCTCTCGAGCATTATCGATTCGGCCACAGACAGAGTACAGTTTGATGAGTTTTGGAAGCAAGTCTCTGTTTTTTTCAAACCCAGCTTGTTTAATTTGGGAATGAAGCTCTTTTCCCTGTGTGAGAGAGCAAGAATCGATGCAGGATTGGAGAAGAGAGCTGAATTCTGAGGAGGTGACGGGCTTGAGCTTGGTTTTGGGTAATTTGAGAGAAATGGGTTTTGGGTTATTTTGAGAGGATATTGAAGTGGAAAGAGGAACTATAAGTGGGTTGCTTGTTTGAGAGAATGCCATTGTTTCAATTGGTTAGTTTTGAGAAAGTAAATAGTTATCCATAGAATGTAGGGTTGTTTGCGTATATCGCCCTTACATCATGGGTATTTTCAAAAATACCCTCCAAATCTCAGTATTTGTAAACTTACACCTTGAATCATCGATATTGGAAAAAATAACCTTAAAGCAATTAATCATCAACTTTGATAAGCTAACTTATAATCACAATTGTTGATGTATAGAATCACAGTCACTAATCTCGGTGTGAGTTTAGCTTGAGGTTGAAGATGACAGGGATCCGCTCTCTCTCCCGAATACCTGACTCTGAGTTGGGCTCTTCTCCCCTGCCTGCACAGGTAGAAACTCGTGAGAGGACGGGGCTTGTTTCTCCCGTTGTACCTCCGACGATCAAGTCAGTAAGTGAGCTTGAGTGGAGAAGAAAATGAACAGTAATTTGTTCTTGTGTGCATAGTGCAGGGGGAGAAGAATGACTTACCTTCGTATTGAGAATAGTTCCTTTCTTTATAGGAATGAGAGAGGGTAGTTTGGTCATTTCAGCACTAGTTTTACACATGTCAACTTTTGTGTGGAGAGAGTCACCGCTGACTTGATGTGGGTGAGGCATGGGTAATGGTCGCTAGGCCATGCGGCAAGACAAATACCATTAATTATGATGGTGACTTGTTATTGGCGCGGGGCTCAAGGTCAACCATTACGCCAGGGTGTAGTGCAGAAGTTTGCCATCGCAGAAAGTGCGCTTCCGCCATCAGAAGCGTGATCGCTAACATTGAGTTTCGGTCGCCATGATATCAGAAGCAATACCGTAGCCTCCAGTACTATAGCAGACGGCATCGCAGCCAATGATCGAAGTTATCAGAGCAAACGAAGTCGACCTACTATAGCAGAACGACCGACACCGCTTCGCTACGGCCGTGCAAATCGCACGTAGTGTAAGACCCACCGAAGTTATCAGAGCAAACGAGTCGACCTACTATAGCAGAACGACTGACACCGCCTTTCGCGTCAGCCAAGTACTATAGCAGACGGTACTGTAGCAGGCGGCCAAGTTACTGTAGTAGACGGATGGATAGGGAGCCGAAGACCGTAGGTGGTCGATTGGGACCGCGTTTCGGGTCTTGAATTCGCCTGTCTTGGCGTGAGGTGGGACTCGTGTCGATTTTCATATAGGGATTAATAAAAAATCTTTTTGGGGTACCAACAACGATGCAAAAATTATCAACAAAATAGTCAAAGTTTTAGCACCAAGTTGATAATTTGTTGATTTGAGGGATATTTTTTCACAAAGTTGGTGATTTGAGGGGTAATTTTGCAAATACTAAGATGTGGGGGTTATTTTTGAAAATACCCATTATTTAAGAGGTAATAGAATTGGATTTTTCATGTACACCCCTCATTAATCCTTTGCTTTTAAATATTGCAAGGAAAGTGTAATTATGGAAAGTATAAGAACAAATATGAAAACATGAGAATGAAAGAGGCTAACTATAAGCCAATACACCATATATAGGAGGCATTCAAAGCTAGAAATTGTAATTTATGCTAGTATGGAAACGTAATTGATTCCAAATCAATGATAAGGACATCATAACATTTTCAGTATCACATGAATGCCATGTGTATCAGGTCATCATGAACCAATCTGATTGCTGATACTTATTAAAGACATATTAGTAAAAATCCTGAAAGAGCAAAGTCATGAACACACTCAATATAATATAACAATCATTCTGTGTTCAAGATAAAGTAATGCAAACATTAATTTGAACTCAAATGTTCAGACTACAAATCGAATACTCTAATATCTTAAGAAAAAGATAACAAAAGAAGTGTGAAAAAAGGAACCATAAGTACATATCCTCATGGGCTATTCTTCAAAACATATAGCCAAAACACATTACATACAACTGTTAGAAACTAAATATCTTCAAATTCCTGTTTGGATGATTTCAGATACCCTTGATACTCCAACTTCACTCCCAAATTTGCCGAAATAAGTTAGAATTTCAACCTGATGGCATCCATCATCTCCTGGATCCCCTCATTCTCCGGTTCAAGAAGCGGATACTTGACCAACAGCTCGCTCAATTGCTCGATGGTCTTCTGGATTCTTGACGAGAATGCTCCTGAGTCAATCCGAATGTAATAGCCCTAATTTTTCACTTAATAAGAAAATATAATAGAATTCAAGTATTTGTAGTACTTATTTAATGTACTGATTCAAGTATATATTAAACCAGGAAATAGTATATTATAGAAGGCCTTTTATGCATACAGTGGTTGTCTCTATAATATCTATGCAATTACAATTAGTTGAGGGATGTTATTGAAAAGTGTGACCCCATAAGAGGGAATCAAACCCTAGTATCATACTGTCAGCCTCTTGTGTAGTTGCCTTTCCAAAAAAAGAAGAAAAAAAAAGAAGAAAAAGAAAGTCAAAGTTGCGGCAAGATGATCAAGAAGAGGAATTAAATAGTATCTTATTTCTTTTTGTTGTTTCGGAGAAAGGGTACACTGGAAGGATTTCTTATTTGCGCCCTCGATTGATGATGTAAGTTAATCTTTTTCATATTATTTACTAATGATATCATTAGAGTTTATGGGCTGATATGATCAAACATATGAATTAAATGAGCTGTATAATTTAATAGCTTGAACACGGGCTTAGGTTCAGTTTTGATCGGAGAATCACCGAGCTTCATAATAGATAAAATATTGTGTGGCCGCGCGCAACAAGTGCGCATCCATATCCCATAGGATTAGTACTTATACTTAAATCCAAATTCAATGGCTATGATTGCTTTTGACCACTAGTTTATCCCTTTGTGATTTATATACATTATTTATTGGAAGATGATCTGGTATTGTTTAGTACATGTATTAGTTCTTTTAGCAAGTGTATGATCATGAGATATTTGATATTGATAATTATCTGAATTTATTCGTTAGGAGTTTTAGAAGCACCAGAGATTCATCGTGAATGGACATTGGATATTCAATTGGTATTCTGTGAGTGGTGAATTTATCCATTTGCGCTGCGTATTTTTCGTATTAAATTATATCAAGTATATGCAGATTTGTTCCTGAATGGATTATATCCTTTGTTTGATTTACTCGTATATATCATTTGTTGATTGGATTGATTTTGTGAAGCTCATGGATATTTTGATATAAGCTTATGCTTATTTTACTTCGTCGACAGTCATGTCTTTTCATATAGTAGTAAGTTGAGATGCATATGTGGTTGATTAATTTCACTATTGGTTTGCCTTTGGCATTTCTTTATAAAGTATTTGGTTATATGAACTTTGTTCAATTTTCTTAAATCATATGCATCTCAAGTCAATATACAGGTATATGTCGGGGATAAGTAAGTCATCTAAACAGGGCTCAATGTGCCTCTATGAGGTTTTTATTTTAGCGCTAAGAGCCCAAGTTTGGGTCTCACCGTCCCTACCACGGGCAATATAATAGTGGGGTTTGCCAAGTCAACCGGCGTATCGAAGTGTTGACCGCATTGAGACGTGACCTGCTTATTTCCATTGCATGAATATATTTTAAGAATGTTTCATTATGATTTTCTACTATTTTAAGGCTTTGCTTATCAAGTCAAATTATTTTAGTTTTGCAAAACCAGTGTTTAATGTATAAATTTATCCACTTATTGAGTTGTGAACTCATTGTGTTATATTCATTCTTTTCAGAGACTCAGGATTAGGTGGAGTTGGTGGTTTAAAATTTCTTAGAAGGAAGCAATGAATAAAATTGCAGATTGTTAAATTTCTTATATGTGGAGGTTAAATAAGTATTTGATGTTTAGTTGTTATTTGAGAGTTTTGTAATAATGAAATATTTCCTTTTAGGTTGACTTTTATTTCAAGCTGAGGAATATTTGTTATCGCAAGTTAATTGGATTAATATCGACTTTGGATTATAGAGAATATTTATTGTTGATTTTATTTCAATGATGAGATTACTTTGGTGGTCTTTGGATGAATGTAGATTTTTGGGGAACTTTTCACAAGTTTAGTCACGGCTCCAAGGTTCCTTTGAGGTTTTGGAAATTGGGGTCGTGACACCGAACCACTGATTTCTAGATATCAAAGCATCCACGGTAGAATCCTAGTTCTTCTCCTACTTCAAAGCCTACTTTTAGACCCACCTCTCTTCCCTCTCCCTCTCCTGAGAGCAAGCCATCATTATAACCATCGTTATAGCCTTCATTGTACTGGGTTTCATCTAAAAGAACTGAATATTCAAGAAAATCAGGGTTTTGCTCCATCTTTCTGATATCAACAAACTTTCGTGGTCTCAAGTAAAACCTGTATAAAGAGGGAGCTCTATGTTTAGCTAATTTCCAATCATGGAAAATAAAAGTAAAGATTCAATTACTAAATACCGTATTCTCTACAGTTACTCTACTTTTTGTAATCTATTTCTCTATAGTTACTTTAATTAACCTTCGTGAAGTAGTAATTCAAAGTACAAAACCTCCTAGTCCTAGCATTTATAGTAAGTAATCAACAAATCCTCTAAAATTATATGATGCAATTTATAATAATCTTTCGATAACACACCATCATTATCTCCATCCTTTTTTCCCCTTCATCATTTTAGAGAAAACTAGGATTTGGTTTCATTTACATATAGATTAGAATCCCCGTCCTATATCCCTCTTCAACTCCTTCTCTTTCTTTATCTCTTTGGTCTCAAAACTCCAAATTCAACTCCATTTTCTAGTTTAACAGACATGATTATTAAAGCTATAGAAGAAATAAAAAAAGAAACTGGTTGCATAACAAAGAACATATTTAGACTCAAAAAAAAGTTAAATAATAAAACAAAACCAAAACCAAAACATATTCAAATATACATCATTATACAACAATCAATGGAGGAAAAAAAATCAGTATATCTCCTCAAAATTATTAAAAAGATGACAGCTTTTAGATTTTCCAAAATCAAGCAACTAATAATCGAAAAAAGAAAGGGCAGAAACTAAATCAGATCAAATTGATCATACCAATCGTCTGTGGAGCAAGTCGATTGATGCAAGAAGCGAGGAATCGTGAGAAGAGGAGACGGCGGCGAGAGAAGAATTAAAGAAACTAGGGTTTTTTGTTGTAAAATTGGGATTTTTCAAGTTGAGGCAGAAAAGGAAGCGGTTTGAGGTTCCACGTGGAAAATAGGAAAGTGCTTTAAATCTTCTTTATTCTGGATTTTTTATATACCACCCCCTCGAATCTTTTATATTTCTGTAGTTTTTTGGCACATCTATTCCAAATTGTAAGCGTTTGAAGCTACCTTTCACTTTTACTAATTTATTAGTTTATTTTTTGAACTGTAATTTTTTTATGCGAGAAACTTTAACTTCGTACCGGTCACTTGCGAATAGTATAAGTATTTACACGCCCGGATGAATAGCACAAGTATTACAATACCTAATAATTAGAAATTGGGAATAGACAAGGTCATAAACCCTTGACTTTTTGAAACAAGACTCCGTGATCTCAACCAGTAAGCCGCTTTACGGAGGGGTGAATTCTAATTTTACAATGAATATTTTTTCCCCCTTCCTTTACTTTTCTCAAATTTTCCCTTTAAGTGCCTTTTAGATTATTTAATAACATGAATATATTTTAGTTTATTGAAAGGAGAAATGGAAATTTATACGCTTTCAATGGAAAAGAAATTATATTAATTAAAAGTGTGAAGTCTCTATGTGAGAAAAATGTATATCTTTGTTATATGAGGAGAGTGGTAATGATGTGACTCAATTTACACAGATTTATAAATGAGAAGAGAGAAAACTCACAACAACATTTAGTTAAGATTGAAGATATAAGAGAATTCCCTATCTGAAATATGACACTTATTAACCAAGGGACTAATATTAAAAATATGAAAGATACAAGGGACTAATTTTTAATAAAAAAGTCCTTAAAAGAAGCCATGCAAGGGCAAGACTCGGTTATAAAAGCAAACCCCATAACCCTCTTTTTCTTGTTTCTGATTAAAGAACTTTCTCAATTTTTTGGGCGGATTTTCTCTCAAAGGTTCGGTCTTTGTATTTTTTTTTTGAAGAATTACTTTTTCAATTTATTTTTTTAGGATGGGAGATTTAATATATTGTTTATGTAGGTTTATTATGTGGGAACTGGTCAGGTTGTAGAACGTTTAGGAGTATTTTAGTTGTACAAAATTTGTTTGATTGTACAGACACATGGTTAGTAGTTTAAAGTACAACTTTGGATGTGTCTGGTTTTCTAAAAGATTAATTTTTTTCCCCATTGTGCTTTGATATCATATTGACTTTTGTTAGTCATCTTGATGAAATTTACCGAACCTCTTTGAAGTTAAATTATAAATTGTATACCTTGTCCAATTCAGAAACAATAACAATCTCTCTCTCTCTAGGGCTCTTTCATTTTTTACTTCTGTGGACCTGTAATATCAGGCAAAGTCTTGTAAATTCTTTTCTGTACTTTATGCTACTCTTGTAAAATAGTATCCTGTTTTTTGTTTTGCCTAGCTAATATTGCTCTTTCTTCCTTCCTTTTTTTCTGAGTGAATTCAAGTTATTGTGTTGATTAGTGTCATACAAGGTCTGCTGTAAATTTTTATTTTCAATGATATCTACTGTTGTAAAGATGCAGATCTTCGTCAAGACCCTCACTGGCAAGACCATCACCTTCGAGGCTGATCGCTCCGACACCATCGACAATGTCAAAGCCAAGATCCAAGACAGGGAAGGCATTCCCCCTGACCAACAAGCCGGAAAGCAACTTGAGGACGGCCGCACACTCCCAGAGTACAACACCATCTGACTTCATGGAGGTGTCAAATATTCCAATGGTGTTGGGTTAGCAGGGTTATTAGATCGGATCTTACCGGACAATATAGAAAGTATGTCAAAGCCAAGATCCAAGACAGGGTTTTAGATTATTTAATAACATGAATATATTTTAGCAACTTGAGGACGGCCGCTCACTTGCTCGCTCTCTCCCTAGCATGCCAAAACATTTGTGCATTCTAACGTCTTTGTTATACTATACGTAACACATATGTTATTTTAAACCAAGTAAAACACATTCAATTAGTCTTTGTGGGACTAATACTCACATATTACTAATTAAGCACATTTCTCATCTATGGAATCCAACCCTATAAATGGTATCCTTCCAAAGAATATTTTCAATTAAATCCTCCAATTCTCCATTTATATCAACACTACTCACAACTTTACTGATCCTCATGTTGTAAAAAGTGCTGGATTACCCATCAACACTGAGGACTCTCGTGCAGCTATGATGCTCAATGGGACGGCCCACGCAACGAGGGTTCAAGGAGGAGGAGTGTGCGAAGGTGCACAGTTAGAGATACAAGGATTCGTTACACCGTTAGATTTGTTTGTGGCTTCCATGGAGGAACACCTCGGATCGTCCTGGAAGCACCTTGGCTCGACTCAATTGCACCTTTGGCGTTTAATTTTAGGGAAAATTGCTTCTAGCCCCCAAAATTCAAGGAGTGTGCTCCCCCTACCCAAGACTTTTTCAACGCTATCCAAACCCCCAAAATGAAATATGATGTGCTCTGAGCCCCCAAAAGTCAAATCCCAACACTTTAATATATGTGAAGACCATAATACTCTTCTCTCTCTCTTTTTTGTCATGTTCTCACAGTGAGCTTTTGAAATGGGTTTTGGGGGGAAAATTTTCATTTCCCTCCAAATTTTATATATTGTTGTAATTTTTATTATTTTATATATTATTGTAATTTTTTAAATCGATGACTTGAAATTTTATATAATGCTATATTTTTGTTATTTTATATATTATAGTAAATCCATAATTTTGTTATTTTATATATTGTTATTTTATATATTGTTATAATTTTTATTATTTTATATATTGTAGTAAATCCATAATGATATATTTTTTATTATTCTATATATTGTTGTAATGACTTATTGCAATTTTTAAATCGATGACGTGATATTTTATATAATGCTATATTTTTTATTATTTTATTATTTTATACATTTATTATTATTATATATATATTGTTATTTTATATATTGTTGTAACCTTAACAACAAAGCCTAACCTTAACAACCAACCCGTAACCTTAACAACTAACTCGTAACCTTAACAACCAACCCGTAATCTCAACAACCAACTCGTAAACTTTTGTATATTGTTGTGATTTTTGTTATTTTATATATTATTGTAATTTTTTAAATCGATGACTTGAAATTTTATATAATGCTATATTTTTGTTATTTTATATATTATAGTAAATCCATAATTTTGTTATTTTATATATTATTATTTTATATATTGTTATAATATTTTATTATTTTATATATTGTAGTAAATCCATAATGATATATTTTTATTATTCTATATATTGTTGTAATGACTTATTGCAATTTTTAAATCGATGATGATATTTTATATAATGCTATATTTTTATTATTTTATTATTTTATACATTTATTATTATTATATATATATTGTTATTTTATATATTATTATAACCTTAACAACAAAGCCCTAACCTTAACAACCAATCCGTAACCTTAACAACAAAGCCCTAACCTTAACAACCAACCCGTAACCTTGACAACTAACTCGTAACCTTAACAACCAACCCGTAACCTTAACAACCAACGCGTAACCTCAACAACCAACCCGTAACCTCAACAACTAACTTGTAAACTTTTGTATATTGTTGTAATTTTTTGTTATTTTATATATTATTGTAATTTTTTAAATCGATGACTTGAACTTTTATATAATGCTATATTTTTGTTATTTTATATATTATAGTAAATCTATAATTTTGTTATTTTATATATTATTATTTTATATATTGTTATAATATTTTATTATTTTATATATTGTAGTAAATCCATAATGATATATTTTTATTATTCTATATATTGTTGTAATGACTTATTGCAATTTTTAAATCGATGACTTGAAATTTTATATAATGCTATATTTTTATTATTTTATTATTTTATACATTTATTATTATTATATATATATATTGTTATTTTATATATTATTATAACCTTAACAACAAAGCCCTAACCTTAACAACCAATCCAGAACCTTAACAACAAAGCCCTAACCTTAACAACCAACCCGTAACCTTGACAACTAACTCGTAACCTTAACAACCAACCCAGAACCTTAACAACCAACGTAACCTCAACAACCAACCCGTAACCTCAACAACTAACTTGTAAACTTTTGTATATTGTTGTAATTTTTGTTATTTTATATATTATTGTAATTTTTTAAATCGATGACTTGAACTTTTATATAATGCTATATTTTTGTTATTTTATATATTATAGTAAATCTATAATTTTGTTATTTTATATATTATTATTTTATATATTGTTATAATTTTTATTATTTTATATATTGTAGTAAATCCATAATGATATATATTTTTATTATTCTATGTATTGTTGTAATGACTTATTGCAATTTTTAAATCGATGACGGATATTTTATATAATGCTATATTTTTTATTTTTTTATTTTATACATTTATTATTATTATATATATTATTATTTTATATATTGTTGTAACATTAACAACAAAGCCCTAACCTTAACAACAAACTAATAACCTTAACAACAAAGCCCTAACCTTAACAATAAAGTCCTAACCTTAACAACCAACCCGTAACATTGACAACCAACCCGTAACCTTAACAACAAACCAATAAAAACAGAGCATTTCTAATTAATGTTCAGCATCCTATCCCCAATACTGTCTATCCTCTCCCACGTCTTCTTCAAAAAATCAGCTTTAAACACTACGATATCCTTTATATCCTCAGCATCCTCCACAACCAGCAGGAGTTCTTCATGAGACTCTAAGGGTAAGCACAAATATGTGCCTGGTCATGGGAGCTGACTCCAGTCCATCTCAATGATCCGAATCTTGGGATGGAGCATTGGGTAGAGGGTGAAGAGAGTAAACGTAGCCATCTTGTAACGGGTGCAGCTGAACATCCCTCTGAAGAAGACAATGTTGATGACGGCATTGAAAGCCGAGAACCTGAGATCCTGGGACGGAAGCAAGGTCCAGTGGGGATCACCCCGCCGGAGAAGATGAGATCGCGATTCGCAGAATCGCCGGCGATCAGAAGAAAGCCCACGCGAAGCTCGCCGCGGAAGTTCATTCACCTCGCCATCGCCATGGACTTCGCCTCTGGCGGGGAGAGAGAGAGAGAGAGAGAGAGAGAGAGAGAGAGAGAGAGAAGAGAGAGGGGGGTATTATAGTCTTCACATGTTTTAAAATATTGGGTTTTGTGTTTTGGGGGCTCAGAGGTTGTTGTCTTTGGTTTTGGGGGTTTTGGGAGGGTTGAAAAAGTCTTGGGTGGGGGGAGCATGGTTATTGTTATTTTGGGGGCTAGAAGCAATTTTCCCTTAATTTTAATGACAGAACCCTTATGTTCTATAGGAAGTTTAGGGAGGAGATTACGCAGAAAGGGGTATCAGAGGAGGAATGGCGAGGGGAAAACGCTGAAGGCAGAGCTTTGATGTAGTGGCGGGGACTTTAAGTTGGTATCAAAGCAACTCAGATTAGTGCATGGACTTTAAGAGGGAAACGATAGATAGGATGATATTTATAGTCTGCAGTTTGATGATTGCGGGCCGTCACAGTAATGGCTATGTTTTTTCATTAGTTTGTTTCTATCTGCTGTTTTTTTTTTCTATAGTAGGCAGGTACCTCAATAGTTTGTCCACTACAAATAAATTCTCCATTATCTCATAGTTATGATTTGAACCAGTATCTGTTGCCTTATTGTTGTGTTCTGAGATTTATCCTATCCATCATTTGATGTCAAGGTCTATTGAGATATGTTGAATGTTTTTGCTGTACTTAATTAGAGCCGATCTTTTATGTTCTCAGGGACCTGGGTCTGTAGTTTTGAGTCTCTCATGTAAGACCTGGTGAGTTGGTGTAAGAAATGCTAGTCCTCTTGGTTGAACAAAGATGAAGATTTCAGTTGTTTCAAACAATACAAATGGTTCACGGCATTTTGAGTCTTTTTTTTTTCTTTTTCCGCTGATCGTGGTTGTTGCTTGCAATTGTGATGAAAGACTTGTCATGTTCCTTAAATTGTGATGAAAGACTTAATCCATTGAGTAAAAAACAATCCTTTGATTACCTTGTTTGGAATTATGCTTGTCTTGGATGAAACCGTGATGGAAGAAAGCTCTCAAATGCTTGGTTTAGCACACAACTCACGTTGTGAAGGAATCATGCCTGCATCAGCATGGTAAACTTAATGCTTTGTGTAAGATGTGACTCAATTCTTTTGAAACAAGAGCATAAATGAGTTTGCTCTTTCTGTTATTTTGACTGAAGAACTTTCATGATGCAGTTATATCGCATCTCACATGCCTCTTAACACGAATTTCTCACTCGCCCCCCTATCTCTTGGTAGATGGTAGATTTGGCATCTATAGGGCAAACATGTAGTTATAGCCTGTCTGAAACCTGAAAACCTATACCATTACAAGAAAGGGCTCTACCAGAGTGGTACAAATTCCTATTTGTTTTTCCTCTTTTTTCAGATCCTTGTAAGGTCTTTTGTATGATAGCAGATTTCGTCGAAGTTTCTACATAAGATTAAAAATGTTGGTCTCGTTTGGGGTCTACATTTTCCTTTATTTTTATTGGTATCAAGAGTTTAGGGGCTTGCCGCAGTTTCATATTGGAGTTATCGTTGCGTACAGTAGTTTCGTACTGTGGACTTATTGTTACAGTACTGAAAATACAGAATTTGTTCACAACCTTTCTATTCATAGATTTCATTAGTTGTTCTCCTCCAATATATGATGGAAGCTCTGCATGGATCCCTACCAGTTTAATTATATGAGTCAGAGTGGGTCATATGCATGCTGAAATGAGGTCCAGCCAATGGAAAATAGACAGAGGAGAGGAGGACAGGGAAAGAGCCAAAACCTGTACGAGAATGTTGATTCCAACCACACACTCTACTTGACGTTGAGAGTCCTGCAAGTCCGGACTTACACAGGTACAATTGGTCGCTGTATATAAATAGGACCTGCTCACAGCTTGGCCAAGCATGCATTCCAATCACAGAGAACCACTGTTGTGAAGCGACTACTTTGTCTTAACTTTGGCATGATCCCGTCTTCCAAATACTCCGTATAGGATTTCTGGTGATCCTTGCTGCTGCTCTTTTTGTATTTCTAGTCCTGTTTGGCTCCTTTTGTATTTCTAGTCTTGTTTCTGGAAATATCCACTTTCAGAAACAGCCAAAACCTGTACGAGAATGTTGATTCCAACCACACACTCGACTTGAGTGAGAGTCCAGCTTCACCTTACAATACCTAGCTAGCTGCTTGGCCATTGCGCATTCCAAATTCCAATCACTCTACTAGCTGGGTTGTGACCATGGATGAGAATCAAAGCTTCAACCTAACGATCAACAAGCTTTCCTATGTTTGTCAGCCGGTGAGCAACGCTTCTGATATCCCCCAGATCGATTCACAATGTGATCAGCATCCCTGGTATTTGAACCCCTCCCCCTACTGCTGTGAAAGAACTGATGTCACTTGGTCCGAAATTTGGTGTGATCCCATTTTATTACAGCATAACGCATAAACTTCTTTCTGTGTAATTGGGTATTTCTATGGGAGAAAAATTGTGAAATTTCAATAGTTTACAAATTTACATTGAGAATTATTTGTGCAATTTTATTGGTTTGAGTATTAACGTTGATACAAGAGTGGAGAATGTAAATGTCCCTCAAAGTGATGGAGACCCATCAAATACACATCAAGAGACCACAAATGCAAATGATGACATATTGAACAGTGAAGATGGGGATACTTTTAATTATGTAAGCCATGATTCAATAGAAGCACTTGGCAGTGAGGTTGAAGGGGCATTAAGCAGTGAGGATGAGGAATTATGTATGGTTAGGCAACAAAATAAAGACCTTTTGACTGCTTCTAAGGGTAGGATTGCAAGGAGTTCTGGAGCAAGACTTGAAGGTGCCAATGAGGGTCCTCCAATCATAGGAGGTGGCGTTGTGATGCCACCTAGAGTTCACACTGACAGAAAGACAACAAATCCATTTCAAAAGGCATCAAATGCACCTCCACATACAACATACAAATCATCAGCCTACAAATGTAGGGGTTCCTCCTAGCTCAGGGAGAACACATGTTACCAAAGACAAATGGCCAAGTTTATTAACTACATATGAGGGTGGGTATCAATCAAATCAAAGAGACAATGATGATGAAGCACCTTTAGAGCATAGTGATGATGAGGCTACAATGCACAAGAGAAAAAAGAAGAACAAAGTGAAGTATGTATACTTCAATGAAGATGTGGACATGAAAGCTGTGGAATTTACATCAGGATTGAGGTTCAATTCAAGAAAAGTATTGAAGCAAGCAATCTTGAATTACTCATTGCAGAAATATTATGATCTTGTGTATATGAAAAATGATAATGTGAGGATAAATATTGGATGTTCAATGTGCCATTGGGAACTTAATGTAGGTCAAGACTTGGAGGATGATGATGCTTGGCAGATAAAGAGTGTTTCCCCTACTCATGCTTGCAGTAGGACTTTTAAGAATAGGCTTGTCACAGAAAATTGGTTGGCTAATAATTATCTTGATAAGGTTTTTAGAAACCCAAAGTTCAAGCCTAAAGATATTCAAGCTGATATGATTGATAATCACCAAGTTAATATTTGCTTGAGGAAATGCCAGAGAGCAAAGGAAAAGGCATTGAATGCCCTGGATGGTTTGTTGAGTAAACAATATGGTTTAGTAAAACCATATATAAGGGAAACTTATGACATGTACAACACTTTGCATCTGTCACTATTTGCAAGGTAATGCACTCTGAAGATCAGCATAGAAACTATGGGTCTATGCCGTATTCTAAAGAACCACCTGCAACATTATTGTCGTACTTGAAATAATTAGCTTAAGGAACTTCAAGCGTGTTGCTATTACATTAAAAAATTATATGTAAAAACTAACTAAAACCAAGATCCTTAACAGAATTGGTTAAAGGCTATATACTATTACTGGCTACATTAATGAATGTTTGGTGATAAGTAGACAAACTTCAATTCTCCAAGTCTGAGATGATTTGGTGCTTGAGTGCATCCATTACCGAAGAATCATGAAATTCGAGAAGGTGATCATCTATCTTTCATCCTATGAAGAGAAAAGATTACAATTAGTTGTAGATTCAAAAGGTCATTTCATATTCTCAAATCGATAAAGTTATTAAAAATTTCATATTCTCAAATCAAATATAGTAATTGAAAAGATAATGAGTCATGAAACTAATGACTAATAGCACGTTTATCGACATTTTAGAAACCTAAAGAGTGAATGATTGATAAAAATAAAATTAAGGAACTAAAAATAAGAGAAAAATTCATGAAGATGCAAACATCAAGTATATGTATGTCGCAACAGTTGCATACTCTGAGACAAAAACATCATTAGTGTTATGACAAACCCCAGGAATAAACTATTATCAATCAAACGAAAGCACGAAAAATATCAAGAGCACACGAACACAAAGATATACGTGGTTCGGCTTGTAGCCTACGTCCACGGGCGAAGGATGAGAATAGCTTTACTAAATTGTGAGGAATACAATGTGGAGATCTCTCAATCACTCAATCCTAAATCACACCCCAAAAGCCTAATACAATCTCTCTCAAATAAAGGAACAAAAGAGAAAATACCAAATAGGTTTCACAAAAGAACTCTCTCTTCTTGATTGGTGCTCTGAAGATTGATAATCATAATTGGCTTGAAAGACTGTTCTTATATAGCCTTGAAGACCCCAACAAGAGTCCAAGTAGGAATAGACTTCTAATTTGATTGGTTGTCTGAAGTCCCAATGTAAGTAGGACTTCTTGACCAATGTCCAAAGTCAAAGCAATATGGATTTGAGTATTTGAGGCAACCTATAACAAATCTCCACCTTGACTCAAATACGTAGACTTGGCAAATCCAATTTCAGAAAGAGCCAAACCTGTACGAAAATGTGGATTCCAACCACACACTCGACCTGAGGTGAGAGAGAGTCCAGCGTTACCTTATAAAACCTAGCTAGCTGCTTGGCCATTGCATTTACCAGCTAGGCTTATTTAGGGTATTAAGTGCGTACGGGTTTGGTGGCAGGGTATTAAGTGCGGCCATAAATGTAATTATATTTATAGTCATGATTAGGCTTATTTAGGCCTTAACCATGGTAATTGAGTTAAATTTGTTGATCCTAAAATGTATAGCTGAGGGACTGATGATTAGTAGGCTAGTAGCTCATGTGGAAATTAGTATTTGAAATATGAATCATGAAGGATATATATATATATATATATATATATATATATATATATATATATATATATATATATATAGCTAAATAAGATAACTTTTCTAGAATCTAAAAGAAATGTCAACCCTTCAGCGCTCACTATAACTTCGGAGTTTTAGTGCAGTGACAAGGACTTTAAGGGAGTGTGCTTGTTAGAAATCTACATCCTTAAACCTTCCTTCATTTTATTCTGTGCAAGAAAACCTACTCTTCTCTATTCTCGTACTGAGTTGAGTGTTTGGTTGGGTCTTCCGCTTCAACTTTGCTGAACAAAGATCAATTGTACCTGTTTGCAACCAAGGAAGCCAAGAGAGTTATATCAGAAGTTGAGAACAGCATTTTTCCGTTGTGAATTGGGATTCTCTCATTTGTTTCAAAGGGCTGACGTCACGAACTTGACGTGCAATTCTCACGTCAAGTCAAGTCCTTGGCTGGGTCTTTTTAAATTGGCTGCTATGAATGCTGAGATGAGGTCCAGCCAATGGAAAACATACAGAGGAGAGGAGGATAGGGCCCGGGGCGAGTCCAAAAGAGCCAAGCCTCCTCCCAGCACACCAGACTAATCAAAAGAAAGAAAATAAATAAATAAATCATTGCAAAAATACAGTTGGTCCCTGTACGAGAATGCTGATTCCAACCACACTACAGTCGACTTGAATGAGAGTCCCCAGCTTTACCTTATAATACCTAGCTAGCTGCTTGGCCATGCATGTCATTCCAAATTCCAATCACTCTACTAGCTAGGTTGTGACAATGCATGAGAATCCAAGCTTCAGCCTAACGATCGACAAGCTTTCCTATGTTTGTTATATTCCCCAGATCAATTCACAATGTCAGCATCCCTCGCATTTGAACTCCTCCGCCCACTGTTGTGAAAGAACTGATGTCACTTGGTCAGAAATTTGGCATGATCCCGTCACAATAATATTCTCTATCGGATTTCTGGTGCTCCTTGCCGGAAATCTTTCCAAGCTTCTGGTCTTGTTTGGCTCTCATCGTCGCCGGTCGAACAACGCTTTCGTCAATTTCGTCCTTTCCATGGCCTACTATTCCCTCTGCGTCTTGGTGCCCTACATCATCGGCCGGATTAAATCAGCCGACTTCAAGAACAACGTGTTCGTTGTGTGGGTAATATTCTCGATCCTCTACCTTGGAAGCGCAAACTCCATATCGGCTTACATCCTCGACGACAATGTGCAATGGAAGGAGAAAATAAGGACGCAGCTGAGTCAGCTCTTCTTGGCCTTCTGGTTGTTGCGTCCTTATGCTTCGGAGTGGAGGTTTTCTGTACCCCTTTTCGCCATTTTGATTCTCAGCTGCTTCAAACTGGCAGACACTTGGAAAGGTTTCCGACAGGCTACTCTTTCCACTGGTGCTGCTTCAAATACAAATCTGGTTGCAGACTTCATGCACCAACAATACAAAGCTGATGGCAGTCTCGGACGAAGCGACGATTTTAATCCTGTTACCATGAAAGGATATTACTACTTGGTCGCAGGAGAGGATAAAGGGAAAGTGGATGAAGGGAGCCCCCCAGAGTATCGGACGAAGCTAGAAATCACCGACAGGGTTGTCACCATTGATAAGATCTGGAGTTGTCAAGGGGAGCTGCTGAAATCTCTAGATCCACGTGGTAGAATGAAAGACACATGCCTCTCATTTGCTTTGTACAAGCTATTGAGACGGAGATTCGCTGGCTACGAGCTGGCCGAAGCTGGTGAACGTCAGACTCGGGACTTTGTCCTTAGGGGGTTAATTGAAGGGGACGATGAAGGAGAGAGGACTTTCAGAGTCGTGGAGGTAGAACTCGCATTTCTTTATGACTCCTTCTACACTACGTATCCTGTAATTTTCTCCAGATGGTTAAAAATGTTATCATATTCATGTATGATGCTCCTATTTAGTTCATGGGTTGTACGGTATCTACATTTGAAAAAATATGATTATGCACCATATGTCGAAGAACACACAACCCTCGATGTTCCAATAACAGATATAGTTGTATTGTGCATGATGTTGTCGGAGCTCTGGCAGATTTTGCGCTACGTGCTATCAGATTGGGCAAAGGTGACAGTAATCTGCAAGTATGTAGAGAAGCCCTCAATATTGCAAGGTAATTGGTTGTACGAGAGGATGTTTGGCTTTCTCTACCATCATGGAAGAATTTCCAAACCCTGGGGCCGAAAGCTTGGGCAATATTCACTTGTGGGTTCATACAACCACCGCCCTTGTAGGTCACGTGCTTGTTGTCGGTGGTTTTCTCTGTTTGACGGGTGTTTTTTTCCGATTGACGAGAAAAGGAAGGGGCAGAAGGCTGATCGTGAAGTCAAGTTGCCAAAAGAGGTGAAGAAAGCCGTTGTCTGCTCCTTACAGGCAACTGAAGGCAGGCTGAGCAATGGGCTCTCTTCTCTGGACCGAAACAGAGCGCGCAACCACTTCTCATGGGCTTGTGGGCTAGAGACCCTAACCCACTCCATCTTAGTCTGGCATATCGCCACATCAATATGCGAGTATGAAATTTCACGCCAGAGACCGAAAACATTTTATAACAACTCAAATGTCAGAATTGCAGACAAGTTGTCTCGGTATTGTGCTTACTTGGTAGCTTTTGTTCCTGAACTTCTGCCCGATCACAAGTTTATCACCTCATGCATCTTCGACAACGTTGTTAAGGCTACAGAGGATTCAACACTCAAAGGGTGTAAAACAATAGAGCAAAAGTATGAGAAGTTAACTGAAAAAGAGTTATCGGGGGATGGAATCATGGTGAAGGGTGCAAGACTTGGGAGGCAACTGATGAACGAGCTTGAAGAGGAGCAACGGTGGAAGGTTCTGGCAGAATTCTGGGCCGAGATGATGCTGTATCTTGCACCATCGGACAATGTTAAGGCCCATGCTGAACGTCTGGCAAAAGGAGGGGAGTTTATCACACATCTATGGGCTTTGCTTACTCATGCCGGGATTCTGAACAGATCACATGACGCCACAACGTTTCCGGCTTGAAAACTAAGGTCTTCTCTCTGTGTGTGAACTTTGCAGTTGATTAGGCCTGGTACTTAGTAATTGTGTACTCTTTAATGTATTGTTTCATGTTGTAGGAGTTGAAGCTCTGTGGTTCTTGTTGTATATATTTTAGGCATTTAGCCTGTGTACTCTTTAATGTATTTTGCATGTTGTAAGTCTCAAGCATCTATGTACTCTTTAAATGTACTGATTGTGTTCTATTATGTGTTTAGCATTTGTATACTCTTCAATGTGTTGTTGCATGTTGTTGGAGTTGAAGCTTCGTATTGTTGCATGTTGTACATTGTTGTAAATTTATGGAGGATACAATGATTAGATTGGAGGAGAGGGATAAATATGAAGATGATTCCCATCGGATGTGAGTGTACACCTAATTTGAAGAGGTTACATTTGGGAGATGTGATGACGATGATGTTGAATGGTCCCAGGGGTTGGAATGGGAGGATGCAATGCAATGACGGCTGATTTCTTCGTTCTCTTTGTTAGTAGGTGGTGCTTTCAGTTATTCTTCTGGGTTTTCTTTATCTTGATTCTGAACGTGATTCTTGCGTTCTGAGAATTCATCATACTCATTTTTTGATGTTTAGATCAAGTAAAATGTTCTGAAAATTAAGTAGTACTTATATGATGAAAGACGATATGAACGTGTTAAGCCTTTCTACGGGAGGAAAAAAAGGAGGATAGGTGTTTGGGAATGCTTATTTTTTTGAAGTTTATAATTTATTCTAGCTTTTAGTGGCTTTTGTCTTTTATGATAAAAATGTTATAAAAATTATTTTGGTAGAATAATAATATATTTGGTCGAACCTAGCTTATTTAGATGAGCTTATAAGTTAGTTTTTCTAAAGCTAAGGTATATCAGCTTTTTGGAATTGGATTTAGAGGTGTTTGGGGGAGCTTATTTTTTGGTCAAACTAGCTTTTCAAATAGCCTTTTCATATTACTTGTTTGGTAAAATACCAAATTAAGTTGCCTTATAAGCTCCATTTTAAAAAGCTGGTATACCCCAGCTTTTGAAAACTTACTTATAAACGCACCTAAATAAGCTAGGTTTGACCAAAGAAATTAATATTCTACCCAAACAATGTTTATAGCACTTTACCAGAAAAGCCAAAAGCCACAAAAGCCAACTTAATTTATAAGCTTCAAAATAATAAAACCTCCCAAACACCCTCTTATAAGCTAACTTATTTAGTGTTCCGTAAAGAGCAAATTTTTAAACCATTGAGTTGGTTACTATAACATGCATATACATCAATGAAAACTTTGGATGGTTTAAAAGTCAATCTTTTCATTTATTTGGTTATGTTTATGAAAATTGTATAAAAGAAAAACATCAATAACAATTGTAGGAATTCTAGAATTGTATGAAACTACTTTGATTTCTTTTATAATTTGTTAATTACTCTCTTGTACTCAAAATTATCACATTTAGGATAATCAACTAGAGAGCTAATTAATAGAAAAAGAATTTGATAATCTATGCTTATCTTAAGTGATTTGATAGGTTATGCTTATGAATTCTAGAATTACTATCTAATTATTATTCTTTTCATTAATGATAATTTTACTTAGATGATAATTTGATAGGTTATGCTTCCCTTGATTGGTTTGATAGTCTATACTTAATAAATCTAAAGTAAAGTGTGATAAAAGAGAGTAGTTCATAAATCCTAAATGAAAATAACTAGTGGATTCAATTCTAGATTCATATCTTCTCTCTTGATTTCCTCCATATTTTACTTGCTTTGCTTTTTCGCCTTTTGGTTAATTTTTCAAGTCTTGATTTTATTTTATTTTATTTTCTCTTTATTTCTCCTCCTTGTTATTCTCTATGTTCTTTTATTTATCCACTCTCTTTCTCCTCTCTTGTTCTAATTTTCTTTTATGAGTAAATAATCACACGCTCTTTATATCTCTTCTCTTGCACTCCTTGTTGTGTGGTAGAATTCACCAAAGTATAAATCTCATTCTAAAAAGTGACACATGTCTCAATTAACTATACACCAACCACACATAGACTCTCTCACGAAGACCGACTTAGCAGACGTCCCCACATAGAACAGTCGAGTTGAAAGGCTTCCTCACTCGACCTCTCTCAAAGAATCGACACGAAAGACACTCCTTCTCGAACCTAGCAACGATAACCAATCACTATTGCATTAAATATATGGTCAAAGTCATCATTGCACCGCCATCGAAATCTTAATGACTCATCAGACCACATCAACACCTTGAACCCTCTACCGCCGTCGCATTAATCGCAAGGGTGACTCGAACCCCTGATGCCGATACCTGTAAAGGTATCAGTTAACTAAGCCGTCTGCATGGACTCGGCCAATATTATATAAATACCCTCTTCAGCTTGGTATAAAGAGGCGTATCTTTTATTGCTCAAAGGTACGCAATTTCTGTATACTTAGAGAACTATATTAGTTCCTTTCTCTCCTTCAAATCATAACTAACTTCATCATCAGAGGAATCACCGGAAAACCCAACTTTGAACATCTAACATAGTGCATATGTGCAGGACTCTTTTCCTATCAGGGAATCAATTATCAAAGGACATTAAGGGACTTTAAGCTCTTCAAAATCATCCCTAAATCCTATAACTTAACTTCTGACATCAACACTCATATTTGTCCACACACAATTTGTAGGATCCAATTTAGAGTTTTTCTACACACCTTTCTTGTGGGATTGATGTTGTATCTATACTAAAACTTAGGGGTTTAGACTAGCTCGATTTTTAAGTCGAATATCCTAATATTAATATTAATATTGCTTCACTAAATCAGGTTAGATACTTCTAGACCCAAAACCCATATCTAAACCCGTAACCCGATAGGATTCCGCCTCTTCTCTCTATAATATATCCCACATGATCATAGTACTCTCTCATAATTCTCTTATTCTTATTAATCCTGCGCTAGGGTTTCAGTTCTTAAACACGTAAAAGGTAAAAGTTATTTTCTTTCTTCTAATTCTGTTCTTCTTAATTTTTAAAAGATTATGATCTTGTTTGTTGTCGTACTTAGATATTTGTGTTAGGTGCTGCTTTTTCTATATTTAGGCAATTATTTTATGTTTTTCTCTTTTCTTATCTGTAAGAAAAGTTGGAAGGGGTTTTGTTATCTAACTGGGGAAATCACTTGGGTGATTGAGTTTTCCCTAATTATTATTGAATAATCTAAGTTTTCTAATCTATTTAAAAAAAATAGAAGAAAGAATGTGGCTTGAACGAAATATGATTTCAGTGCATGGTACTTGTTTGACTAAATACGATAATGTCCTTAGCATATAATTCTGTTAGTAGTCTTTGCAAGATTAATATCTGCCCAAAATTTACTATTGGGAACGGGTTAAATTTTGATTGTCCATGAAATCGTAGGAGGCAACTTTACTAGATGCTAAACCGAACCTTGTAAGGAGAAGTTGCTCATGAGATTTTAGGTTTAGACTTATTTTCTGTGTTTGCAACCCGTAGTACTGCACGTTTTTCTCTTGCACATCCTCGTCGTCTTTGTTGTTCATATTTCTAGTCAAGAACTCATCAACCCAAATTGAATCATGTTGTTTTTTGCAAATATTTCCGCTGTTGTTCCATAACCTGAACCTTGAAAGGCCTGGAACTCTTCAACCCATCATCTTCCTGTAATAACCGATTACAACTGGCAATGGTTTGGCTGGATTAGAATATATAGATGGAGAAGGCTAATAATGTATACCTGCTCTTTAAATTATGATAAGATTTTTTATTAAGGGATTTAAACATAAATTAACAACCTGTGACGCACGAATATTGGCTACCATGCTTAAACTAAGATTAAGATTGTGGATTAAGGGATGCTTTAAGTCTGGATTAGTAACGTATGAGGCGTGATGTTGGTGTGACCGTGTTTTAAATTGAGGTTAGGATTTCGTATTAATGAAAAGATGGTTTAAGGCAGTATTAGTAACCTAAGAGGCATGAATGCAGGACTCTCAGAGTTGTATTTTGTTGAAACTGTATTGTTTGTTGAAGTCCATTGGTCTTACTAGAAGATGTAATCTAGTCTCAGTTGCCTTCTGATCGTGTTGGTTGACTAAATTTTTTGCTTTATGATTTATGCTACTCTTGTAATTTTCCTGTCCGTGTGTGTTCATCTATCTGCGCACGTTTTTCAAGGTCTCTAAACTTTAAGTTTCAATGAAATTTAATCTTCTTTTTAGAATCTGTTCATAATATCTATTGTTCTACAGATGCAGATCTTCGTTAAGACCCTCACTGGCAAGACCATCACTCTCGAGGTCGAGAGCTCTGACACCATTGACAATGTCAAAGCCAAGATTCAAGACAAGGAGGGCATTCCCCCTGACCAACAAAGGCTGATTTTTGTAGGAAAGTAGCTTGAGGATGGCCGCACTTTGGCTGACTACAACATCCAAAAAGAGTCCACCCTCCACCTCGTCCTCCGTCATCGTGGGGGTATGGAGTCCAATAAGGTTGAGTTCTTAGGGGAATTAGAGCTAGTGTTACCTAAGAGCATGGCCACTGAAGTTGAATCTGTGCTGCAGCTGCCGCCGTACTATTTTCTGGGCAAGTTAGAGGGGCATGAAGTACCGACAGTTGTCATTTCGGGGGCTTCTAACAATTTTGTTGATCCCCGTGTTGTAAAAAGAGCCGGATTACCCATCAGCACTGAGGACTGTCGCTGTTCGCGGGGAAAGTCGGTTCTTTGATCTTCATTGATTGTGAACTCGTTACAGCTTTATGTGATTACAAACGAATTCAAAAATAAAACTAAGTCCTTTTATAAGACCCGATTACAATGAAAGTCAAATAAAAATTACAACTTTCTTCAGAACAAACGCAGATCTCGTTTATCGATCCCTGCTTGTGTGGGTTCTTTGCCGGTGCCGGGGTTTATCCGTGGACCGCCGCGTGATCCGATCCAATGAAAGATCTACGTGATAACGGAGATTATTTCACAAAGGAAAATAATAGCCCAAGCGAGTGAAATCGACCAAGCGAAGTCACAGCTCTTCTCGGGATAAAAAAATAAGGTTTTGATCCGGAGGAAATAGTGTAGATCTGATCCTCGATCTCTCGAACTTTCTGAGGGGATTATCTCACGAAGGAGGATAATAGCCCTGAGAGGTTCACCAAGATCTTGGATCTGAGAGTCGAAGAAGATGATCGTCGAAGGCCTCCCTTTTTCTCTCAAGTCTAGATCTGGAACTTGATTTCAATTTGGCAGAACTTCGGCTTCTGGCCAAAAAAAATCCTTCCTCCAAATGAGACCCCTCCTCTTCTATTTATAACATTTTAGAAGCGGATGCGGTCAAAACTGGGCAAAAAGCCCAGTAAGCTCTAGGTGGCTCGGCTTTGGCCGAGCCTCCATTATGGCTTTTCACTTCTTTTTCGGGTCCGATGGTTTGTTCTGGGACTTATTTTTTCTGCTTATTTTTCGAGCTTGATTTGATTCTGATCCGGTTTCGTCGATATTCGCTGATTTGAAGCTTCACGTTTGGATTTATTCCATCGCTCGCACGCGACTCGTTGCTTCGTTGATCTGTGTGCTTTGCCGACCCGGTTAATGTTTTCCGTCGGCTCGCTTCGCTGACTTGGACATTTTGTCGACTCGCTTCGCTGACTTGGATGCATCGTCGACTCGCTTCATGCATTTCGTTGACTCGCTTTATGCATTTGCGTCGCGGTCACTTGTTGTGTTGTCAACGGTTCGCCGTTACGTCGTCGGATGGCTCGTCGATCGTCAACTCATCATCACGAGTCTTGTTCGGGGACTTTATAAGCAATTTTCGATGCATACAGATACCCCCTCCAAAGTGTTTCAGTCTTGTTCTTTTATAGAAGTGCCTGAAATATTTTGGATATGATAGGCCCAAATCTTCGATCGGCATAATAGGACCTGAGAACAGCTTCAATCTTGATTTCTTCAATTCCCTCAGATTATCCAATGCTTTGTAGGATGACTGAAAGAGTTACGGTGCTACATTTATTGTCTGACCATTGTCGAAATCTTGAACCGAAGCTGATAACTGAATTTCTGCTTTAGCTCGTGTCGGTGAGTTATTGTGGAACTGACCATCGAACTCCTTGAGATCTTTCCTTTAGTCAGCGAATTCTCCATTGCGATGCGTGTCGTAGAACTGACCACCGCGGGAGGAAATTGCGGGTTGTCGAGTTATCCTTAAGAATATAAAAATACTCTCCAGAAACTTCTCAACAAAAATGGGAAATAGTTTATACTCTTATACCTTATTGGAGTATTTATGAGGCTCGAATAAACCGAACCAGATGAACATTGACCCTCAACGGGAGGTAGCCCCGCTGAATAAATATCCGGGCCCCTTCCGGATGTGGGGGCAATAAAAGAGAAGGAAATTAGACAACAGGCTGATTTGGGGCTGTATTGCTACCTGATTTAGTCCTAGTTTGAATAGGACTGGTTTTAGGACTGGTTCAGTCCTATTCCTCGTTGGTTTGGGTCAACTTGGGGCTGATATAAATACCCCCAAACCCCCCCTTTTTTTCTCTTCTTTTCTTTTTTCTCTTAGTGGCCGACCCCCTCTCTCTCTTTTCTAGGTTCGGCCGAACCCCCCCCCCCCTCATCTCTTTTTTTTTCTTTCTTCACCTTGTCTCCCTCAAACCCTAACAAGGATCCAAGATCTAAGTTTCCTCCACATCTCAGATTCCAAGAGTCCCTCAAATCTTCAAACTTTTCAAGATCTCTTAGGCCTCTCGAGCACTCAGGTAAACTTTCTTTCAGATTGAAATTCGAGGGGTTTAATCGCGAAACTAGGGCTAAAATTTTGAGGGGTTGATGTGCCATGATTGCTGAAAATTGCCGAATTTTTTTTTGTGCATATGTCGGCCGAAATTTTGGGGGGTTTATATGCAAAAGTGGCTGAAATTTAGGGCTAAATTATAAAAAAGGCTGAAATTTTGGGGTTTTAAGCGCAAAAACGTCCCAAAACTTTGGCTGAGAATTTTAGGGCTGAAAGTGACTGGAAAGGCCAAAATTTCAACCTGGGCCCAGGGGTATTTTGGTTATTTTGTGGCCAAATTTTATCAAGAGAGGTTTTCGAGCGAAAATTGAACTCAATCTCAGCATATGTGGACCCTGTAGGTTTAACTAGAATTTAACCGTAAAATCCCATATTTTTTTCCTAGGATTTTGGTTAAAAATTCATAGTTTCCCTTTTTATTTTGGATCTTCTTTGTATCTGACCTGTTCAATTCTTTTGCAGGTCGTCATGGCATCGGTGAGATCGCGCGCTCCGAGGAGCCAGCCAGCTACTCCGTCACATGGGAGTGCTTCTCCCTCATTTGTTGGTGAGCCTTTTCCTCATCATTCATAATTTGCACACGTCATACTGCATCCCTACTTTGTTCTCCTTCGTGAGGCAATTGGGAAGAGCCGAGATTCTCCTTCGTGAGGGTTGACACTTAAAAGATAGGTTTTGCTTGGTCAATACCTATCTCAAGGTAATTAAAAGGGGGCGATTCCTTGCCGCGTCATGTTCCGTAGGACAGGGTATATTGTCGCTTTAATTGTGCGATGGTATGCATTATTCTATGAGTGTATGATGTAGCCGGAATCGTCTCACCTATTATAAGGCCGTGACTCTATCTCACAGGTCTGTGAGATGAGTTTGACGCCTCATATTGCCTTTTAACATATTCTTTATGACTGTCAATTATTCGCTTTCAGTTGAATATCCTTCCGGAGCGTTTCCCTCCCATGCGGTTGGCCGGGCCCGTGCTGGCGTTACGCCACCAGCGATTCTTCGTCTATTTCGATTACTCCTCGGTTTATGCAAATTTATATCGGAGGCCGGGCAATACGGGAGGGGAGTCCTCGTGTGCTTCAACTGTTGATTACTGACGCACCGCTTGCAAGGGACACCAACTCTACCCAGCCTCTGAGGAAGACGGATTACTTGTTCGGTAATTCCGTTGAAGACCCAGATGCCACTTTTATTGACAGTGAGAAATGGCTGCATAAAGATGACGGAGGGTTATTGTATCTCCCGAAGATACCTCGCCATCGCTCATTGACTGAGTTGAGGAGTCAGGCCGTGACACGGGGGATGTCGTGACGCTTGACGGAGGAGCATGACCACATACATTGCGGGTATATTACCCACCAGGCGACTCCAGGTTCGAGTAGGAACCGTGTTATTGGACTGTGTCCTGGTGTATTGGGATTGGACATGCCACCCCGCGATGAGCTCTTTACTGCTGCTCATACTTTGAAGAATCGTCACCATAAGGCGGAAATGCAATGACGGTCATAGATTTTTCGGCTGGCTTCATTCTTCAGACAAGCTTTGGTGGGCTCGTGTGACGAACTATGTCCTCAGCCGATGGGGTGAGGAGCTACGCGCCTGTGGCTTATACGCAGCAATTCGTGCCACCATATATGGGCTGCCGATCAGTGTCAATCATTTCTTTGCGTTGTTAGAGCTCTACGACCCGGATTCGAATACTTTCTTGACCAAGCATGGGGAACTAGGGTTGGCTCTCCATGAGATGCATCAAGTCTTCGGCTTACCCATGGGGAAAATGTTATACCAGGAATACTTTTCTTCGAATCGTGATTTGAGTCAGCTGAAGGAACGCATGCCCGATCGCTATGACACCTTATGGGATCTTACTTGCCACTATCATATTGCTTTGTCGATGACTGAGCTACTAGCCAAGAAGACCAAGCCACAATTGAGCCTGAAGCAGTTCGCAACTTATTTGTTCAGGCACCTGGAAAGCAATTCTGGCGAGGCGATTTGCGGATTGCCACTGTTTACTCCTTTAGAGGTTAACGAGCTAATCAAGAAATCCAGCGCTCACTCTAATACCATCAGTAGCACCGAGGGTGGTTTCCTTGTAGGGACCAAATTCGAGACATTCCTGTGGCATGCAGTGAAGCCGATTGAGCCGATGACTCTCTTAGCCGGCTACCTCGCGATTTGGTTGAAGAAGTGCGTGGTACCGTGTCAGTCTGGTGAGGCACTGCCATTAGAGGTGCTTTATCCTGCAGTTCAGCTTGCTCACAAGAAAGAACTTTCTCTTCTTCCGGTGATGGTGGCTAATAATCATCGTGGGCTTCGACAGATAGCCAGTGCCTTCACTCAGGGGAAGGGTGAGCCAACGATTCATATTCCTCTTGCTAAGGTGGAGCTTCCATACACTTACCTGATGGCCTGGTTCATCTTTCACCGTTCGGATATAATGTCAGCACCGAGCACTGCAGATCAATCCACCCCCTTACTACAATTATTAGAGAATTGCAGATGGAAGGGGCGAGGATTCCCAGAAATAAGAAAGTAATTGCATGTTCACAAGGGTTGGGTTTTCTCCAGATGTTTCCCGCGATTCTCCGGTCAGTACGGCGAGTCTTTGATTGACGAGGAGAGGCCGAGGGCGAGCCGGACCTCTCTTGATGTTGGCTGCTTCAACTGGCTGATGAACATTAGGCCGAGTTACCTAACATTCCGGGTGAGAGACGAGTGCTTTATAGAGCCGTACCTACCTTATCGATTTGCTCGCAAGTTTGGTTATGACCAACTTTATGTTGGAAATCCGAGTCTACAGCTTCAGACTTACGACGGATTAGTGGACAGCGTCCGAGCCTGGCTATGGAGTGTGACGGGGTGCACTGGTGTTAGGTTCAGCCTTTCGAGTTCTGAGCGCCAGCTGGAGCTGACATTCTTATGCTGCAGGTGGTTGTTGGCAGCTAATGACCCTATTTTCGTGAAGCCTATTGCAGAGTTAGTGGCCGAGAAAGCCTCCCGGGCTGATACTCAGATGATTCAGAAGGCCGCTCGGTCCCAGAGGAAGCGATGCAAGACTCGTCAAGCAGACGAGGAGGAAGAGGAGACCTTCAATTCTGCTGAAGAGTCTTCAGGAGGAGATCATGCGGATGACGAAGGTCATGAGGAGGACTTTGGGTCAGGTTTGTCGATACTTCCTCTCCCTTTTTTCTCTTTCCTCTTTTGGAATTATTGGGTCTGACAGCAATTTGAAGCTTCAGGAATGACAGCCGAAGAGGAGGGACTTCGCCTCTCTTATCGGACGAAGCCTCGAGTTGAGACTCAAGATGTTAAGCGGAAAAAGTTAGTCCATAAGTCACATGTGGACCCACAGGCTTTTGAGATGGACTTGGCTGGTAATGACTTTGTCAGCGAAGGAGGTAACACTTAACCACCACGTAGCCCCTTTAATTATTTAATTCTTCGAACTCAGGGCTCATATTTCTCCATTTCTGTGCAGGAGGATATGGAGGAGGCGAGACCAGCTTCGATTTTCCCCATCACGATTTCGCCTCTTCCGAAGAACCCAATTTCACGCAGCAGGTGTACGAGTCTATGGCAAAAGAGCCCGCAGTAGCTGCTAAAATCAGTGAGGCCATCAATGTAGGACCTGATTCAGTAAATCCAGGTACATCTATCATTGGCAATACCCCATTTAGATGGCGAGTACAGGAGTTGAATGACTCAGAATTCGTGCCTTCCCTAATCGTCTCTATGCTCCTTGCTCTTTTAGAGAAATTGCAGGAAGCAAATATGAACCCTGGGATCAGAGAGACTAACTCCACCGTAGGAGGTAAGCCATTTTCGCTGATCGCAGGTTCTTGATTCTGCTTCATTGACTTATATTTTCTTGTGTCAGACTTTTCGAAAGAGGATTTCGATGAAGATGGCCTGCTTGCGGACACTCCCCTGGCCGACTTGTCACCTGAGCCAACAATTCCCGAAGGTACTGAGGCTTGTTCCTCTAAAGGTATGGGCCTATTCTCCTGTTAATTGTAGGACTAGCCATGACTAATACAACTACAATTTGAGGAATTCACCTTGTTGCTGGCAGGAACTCCTACTGAAGCTCATTTTTCAATTCCTCATTCTGATGCTCCTCCAGAATTGGCTACCATGGCGGCTGCCGTGCCTGATGAACATACCGCGAGACCAACTGCAGTAGTCGGTGCGTCAATGGCGGTTACCCTTCCGATAGCTCCGCTGAACCATGAAGCTATACCGACGGAAGCAGGTACGGGTTATCCAGCTAAGAATGTCTATGCCGATCTTTGACTTAAGATTTTAACATGTCCATCCCTTTATCTTTTGCAGGGCTTACATCTTGACTCCATGATCTGGCGAGGGCGCTGATGTCAGACAACAATCCAGATCGGATTATTATCTGTATGGAAGTCCACTCATTCTTCTCTTTCATGAACATGATGATCGACAAGCTTCTCCATAGTGGGCTTTCTCTCTGTCAGTTCAGGCCGGTCCTTGACCCTAGAACGGCTTTGATAAGGGATGCTGGTTACCCCGAGTTAGCCAAGACGATTGTTGATGATCTCGATCGTCTGGAACTCGAGCTTTAGAAATTATAGGAGTTGCAAGCAACAAGTGCTTCTTCGTACATGACCAACCGGGCGGAATCTCGTCTGGAAGCATGGCGTGATGCTCGCATTTTTACTGGACTCGAGGTTCAAATGCAGCGGGGCCGGGTAGATCAGGCTAAGACTGCACTAGCCGAGAAATCAACATCCCTAAGCAACATTCATTCTTGTATCGCATCAAGTGAGGCCAAGATAGTGCAGCTTAGGCGGGAACTTCAGGTGGAGGAAGAGAACTTAAGTGTCTTGGAGCTGACAAGGGTTAACGAAGAAGAAACTCGAACTGCTATATCCAAGAAACTGGAGCTCTCGGAACGAAAGCTAGCTGAGATTGAGGAAGAAGCTGCAAAGATATTGAATGTCGATGAGGAGTCTTTCAGGGCTGAGTTGCAGAAGGAGCTCCAGCAAGCTTACAATGATGAGTTGTCCAAGTTAGAACAACAAATCCTTTGCCATAAACTTGATGTTTGAATAACTGTAATTTCTTAGTTGAAAGACTCGAATAAATTTCCATCTTCCTTTTATTGTTGTTTATTATGATTTCTCATTTCATTTGAAATAATCAACCACAATACTCATAGGATTTTTAGCAAACCCTCAGCTATCAACGGATTTGGCGAGCCTTTACCGATTACCGTTTGAATCGGGCTAGCGTGCGGATTAAACCCGTTCCGCATGTGACGTTGTGTTAAAATAATGAAACTCTTTTAGGCTTCACGCTACGATATCGAATATGTAGACTTTGTCATCTTTTACGGGTAAGAAACTAACCGGCAACGTGTGTTAGGCGCTGACTTTAAGGTTATTGGCCAACCCCGACCATCAGCAGTTTGATGAGCCTTCTGGTTACGTTTGAGTCGGGCTAGCATGCGGATTATTTAAACCCGTTCCGCACGTGACGTTGCGCTAAAAGAATGAAACTCTTTTAGACTTGGTGCTATGATGTTGAATACATAGGCTTTATCTTTCTCACGAGAATAGACTACCCAGCTACATGTATTAGATGCAGGCTTATCCCTACTTAGGCTTAGGGATAAAATTCCCCAGACTTGAACTCTGGTGTCTTCTTCAATCGGTAAAAGACTAAACCGGCAACGCGTTTTAGGCGTCGACTTATCCCTACTTAGGATTCAGGATAAAATTCCCCAGACTTGAATTCTGGTTTGAATGATTTTTTGAAAAGATGAAATTGATGTGGGAAAGGAAGAATTTTATATTCTGTCTCCCGATGCTAGAGAGGAAAAATTTTATATCCTATCTCCATGTCTTCTTTTTAGGGTAAAGACGCACCCGAAATAAGAGAGGAAGAATTTTATATCCTATCTCTTGCTCCTGGAGAGGAAGAATTTTTTATTCTATCTCCAGTGCAAAGGAAACTAAAAGTGGGATCTCCACTTCGAGAACCTTTAGAAGGTGAAACGAAGAGTGGCATCTCCACTCCGAGAATCGAAAAGATTCAGATAACTTTACTTTTATAGGATTCGCTACCTGATCTGAAAATGATTTTCTCGTTTATCGAGATGAAATTCTAATTTCAGCCTTAACCTTGGGAAGGCGTGACCGAAGAGGAAAGGATGGAGCCCTTCTATTTATCACAAGGGGGAATCCTAACATTGAAAGTAGACCTCTTGTTCGTGGAAGGAATCAAGAGGGGATTTTGCTGGTGGATTGGACCAGAAACACTTTTTTAGTGGACTCACCGTCAATAAATTTGATCAGTGAGGGAATTTATGATGGAGGACAGATTTAGGGTTATCCTCAAGGACAATGGGTGAAATATTCCATGAGGAACTTTCCGTAAAAATGGATTATCCCGAATATACTAAGGATAGTATTTTTTCAAGAACTTCCCATTTATCGGCATTAATTGCCTATCGCCATCTTGAGTGATTAGGCGATATGCACCGTTTGAATAGGCTGTGTCTATCACAAACGGCCCTTCCCACTTGGGTTCAAACTTACCCTTTTTCTTGGAATTGAGAATTATTGGTCGTCGGACAGCGAGGACCAGATCTCCTTCCTTAAAGCTTCTCTGTCGGACTCTCTTATTAAAAGCCCTCGACATTCTTGCTTGGTAAAACTCGATGTGTTGTTGAGCTTCCAGGCATTTTTCATCCAACATCTCGAGCTCTTCAAGACGTCTCCGATGTTGTTCTTCGCGTCATCTCGGTTCGCGAGGCGTCTGAAGTGATGGGATTTGAATTTCTAATGGAAGTACAGCTTCACATCCGTATACCGTAGAATATGGGGTAGCTCGGTAGGCGTGTATTGTGGTGCGATATGCCCAGAGTGCTTCTCCGAGTTTATCATCCCAATCACGTTTATTGGTCTTCACGAGTTTCGATAAGATCTTAATGATTGTCTTGTTGAACGCCTCCGCTAATTCATTTGCAGCAGGATTATAGGCCGTCGACGAGACATCTTGAATCTTAAACTTCTCGCAAAATCTGATGAAAGCATTGCTGACGAATTGAGGACCGTTGTCATGTATGATCCGTCTCGGCACGCCGTGTCGATAGATGACGTGATGCTTGATGAACTCGATGACATTGTTCGTTTTCACTTCTTTAAGCGGAATTGCTTCAGCCCACTTGGAGAAATAGTCGGTAATCACGAGAATAAACCGATCACCTTTAACTGACGGAGGAAAAATAGGACCCACAATGTCCATACCTCACATCTCGAACGACCAAGACGTAGCCGAAGGATGCAAATGCTCTGGGGGTTGATGCATGTAATTCGTGCACCGACACGTGGAACTTCGGCGTGCTTCGATTGCATCATTAATCATCGTTGGCGAAGTATCCCATTCTTTGACACGATCATAAAGTTGGGACCGTGTGTGCACCACCCTCTCCTCCGTGCGCTTCCTCAAGGACCTCTTCTGCTTCTTTGTTCGAGAGGCACCGAAGCAGCAAGCCGTCATACGCGCGACGATACAATGTCTGAGTCTCCACATCATAGAAGAACCTCGGCGCTCTTCGTCGGATCGATTCCCTCTCTTTTACGTCTTCTAGCAAAATATCATGTATGACATAGTTGATTATGGGAAAACGCCAATCCCGGGGCTCCAGTTCAACTCGGGTTGAGTGTGACTCTTTGATGACCACCCCCTTGTCGTACTTCTCTTCGTTATATATTAGCACGAATAATTGGTGAGTTCTCACAGTGACTAACCGCTCGACTGTGAGGTTGCGCGGCGACTCGCTAACAGCGTCCGCGTATGCATGCGGAAGCGGAATATACTCGATAAAAAATTCTTCAAACGAGTCTGCCATCTCAACGGCTGCCTGGTGATGCGGGATCAAGTCCGGATTCCTGACTTCGTAGTCTCCACGGATCTGTCGAACTATGAGTTAGGAATCCCCAAAGGCTTCGAGATATTCTACCCCCAGCTCTTTGGCGAAAGAGAGTCCAATAAGTAATGTGTTGTATTCGGCCACATTATTGGAGCACGGCTCAGTCAGCGAGTAAGCCCGAGGCATGACATGCTTCCCTGGGGAAACTAAGACGACTCTAACTCCGGAAGAAATCTTAGAACATCCAGGGGTACCTGCTGTAGGCGTTGAAAAATACTTACAAGATCCCCGAAACCAACTCGTGACAGGGAGTCGGCGAATGACAACCCTTCGAATGATACGGACGCCGAATGGATGAGACGCGAACCCGACAAGCAAACCCACGGCCACAAGCACGGCTTAAACCGACTTGAACGGACGATCGATTTCAGATCGCTGAACCGAACGAACCAAGAGTTAGTCCCGAATCAAGTACGACGGAACCCGAGCCCGAGAGACGAAAACGCCGGAAAACGACGCGAAAACGACGCGAAAACGACGGAAAAACTCGATTGGCTACCCGCCAAATGGCCAAGGTGGCTTCCACACTTTGGCCGAGCCACTGGCCAACTTGGCCGAGCCACTGGCCAACTTGGCCGAGCCACTGGCCAACTTGGCCGAGCCACTTGGTCGGGCAAGATGATCCCCCATTGTATAAATAGGGGGGGTCTTGAAGTTTGAGGGGGGCTTTTGGAGAGAGAATTTTTGAGGATTTGGCTTTTGGTCTTGGTCGGCTTCTTCAAGAGAGAATAGGTCGGATCACGGGGGATTTCCAAGGATTTTCTAAAGAATTCTCACGAGATCCACGAGCCGTTGACACACCGTTCCGAGCACCGGTGAGCACAAGTCCAGTCGACGTCTGATCTACAAGCGAAAGGTAACTGAATTCGGGTCGAACTACAGATACCCTCTAGATTAAGCTTCGTCTTAATCTCGTGGATAGCCGCGGATTTCTCCTAGTAGATCTCACCCGCCCGCCGATCCTCTCCTTCGTGAGCGTGATCCCCGGCCATCCTCTTCTTCGTGAGTGTGATCCCCTTAGGCGCCGCTGCTTCCTTCGCGGAAACGAGCCCTTCACGCCTCAGTAGTTCCGCAACCCTGCCCTACCGATCGAATTGCCGTGGTCCACTGACACAATAAGTCCCCAAGACAGCAAAGAACCCACGCAAGTGACCTCGACATACCGTAGATCCTCGTGTTTGTTCACTAAGGATAAAAGTTGTAATCTTTTTGATTTTCATTGTACGCCTTAAAATAAAAGGCATTTCTTTTGTTTGAATTGCCAGGCCAAAGAAGCCGTAAGCAAATTCAAATCAATGACAATCATCCCGACTTTTACCGCGAACAAGCCGGGCGACCACAAGGGGGCCACCGCCTCGATCGGAGGTCGTCACGCAATCAATGATCCTTATCCCTGGAGGAAGAGGTCGAGTTCGAAGTTCACCAAGAGAAGTTCGAGGAGTACTTGTCCTCACCTCTTCCAGATCCAGCTCCCCGCCGCTCCAAGAAGGTCTCCGCCGCAGGAGAACCCGATGGGCCTCTCGAGGTAGAGCCCCGTGATCGGCGAAGTCCAACCCCGCCGCCACGTAGCGAAATCCCCTCGGCCTCAAGTCCCAACTACAACGGCGCCGAGATGAACGCCGATGACGCTACCAAGACTTCTCTGCCGAAGCCGCCAAAGGCGATTTGAGCATGGCGCAAACTCGCCAAGGCCATGCAATCCACGGATGGGGTCGCTATGAAGCGGATCTAAGATCCAGATCACGCAGAGGCTCCACCAAGGAATCGACGTCCATCCAAGCCGCCAACCAACGAAAGTGGGTCCGTGTCAAACGAACCGCTTCCACGCCAGAGCGATCCGAAGCGCCGCACTTTGCACAAGCACGAAGCGCTGGTGCGCCAGCTCGTGAATTAAAGAAGGAAGTGGCAAAGAAGCCACCAACGCATCGCCAGTTTGAGGCCCAAGTCTAATGGTGCCCCAACCTCGCTGCTCACACTCGCCTCCACTTCTAAACCGAAGGATAGCGTGGCAAATCCAACGCCAAGGTCCAAGACCGACGACCAAAGTCAAAGGCATCTGTGATTCAACCGGCAGAAGCCAACCCCGCCACCACCACCAAACCGACTATCAAGGATCGCTCGTCCTCTGAGAGAATCACGTCACCTCATGCGTGGGGTCGATCCGCCCAACAAGGACAAGAAGATTCCCCGCACTCTCCTATCGATTGAAAATCAAGTCCGAGTCCCAAACTTTCGCCCACACCGGGAAGTCTAGGCGAAGTCACTTTCGAAGCTTCATGGATTGACCCGCCCTCGAAGGAGACATTTTCATCCGACGATGAGGACGCTATACCCGAGAGATCACGCCGACATAATGCAAGTGTTGCTCCGACACACACCGATGAGCAGTACTACCGCAAGGGTACGAAAACCTCAAGGATTCCCCAAATTGACACACCATGCTTGTGCTCCAAGCTCATCAAGACGCGCTCTCGAGTGCAATTGCCATCAAGAAGCTCCGTAAAGGGTGTCGGCCTTCCAAAGACTCACCACGGAGATGCCGAGACCTAGGTCAAGGCGATTCGCAAAGGATGACCTCCGAGAGGGTGAGCTGCCGAGGTCACTAATAATATGACCAGCCAAGAACCATCGCCACGGCTATTCCCAACAAGATCACAACGGCTAACTCGCTTATGGTCCGACTATCCGACGGTCCGTGATATCATAAACTTCAAGGATACCCATGAGGATGATGCGCCGATATTGGCTCCAAGAATCGATCCGATCATATCAGATCTAGCTAAGGAGCCCCTAAGAAACGCTTTATGATCGCACATGCATCAAGTGGCCAAAATGCTAGACGGCGCTGAATAAACAACGGAAAACTTCGTTAGAAATGGAGTTGGCCATGCTGCACGATGAGAGAAATGCATGACCAACAAATCCAAGCCTTGACAAAACATCAAGGTGAATCAGTCGGTAGCGTCAGCGTCGATGAAGATGATAGCGATTGGGCGGGAAGGCGAGAAGAAGATGATAACCCTCGGAACCCATAGCGCTAGGCAAAACATAGATATCGTTGCGGAAGCGAAGATCAAAGACTTGAGAGCAAAATCAATTCATTGACTTCACACCATTTGACGGAAGGGTTCCCGGCCAGCGGCGCGATTTATTTCAAGTCACACCTCGGAGTTATTTACGGCAGCGAACCCACGATGGTTCGGTCATTCGTTAGCACCCGCCGTGGGGCTGCCGAATGGTACGCGTCTCAAGCAGGAGCATTCCACGGTGGGGCGACATGGGTCTAGCTTCCTTACGGTTTCTTTGATGGCGATACCGAGGTATCGATCGGGACATTAGCGGCGAGAAAAGAGCGGAGAAACGTGGACATCTTTGTTAAGCGATTCGGAACAAGGCAATGGCTGTCGGGATCAATACGAGAGGAGTTCATCCTCCAAACACCACGATAACTTATCGATAGATGTGCTTGAAGCAATGGATGCAGCACCATCGATAGCGATGGAACTTGAAGGTTCGTGGAAACAAGCTGAAAGATTCCTTAAAAGGAAAAAGCGAGGAAAAGGCGGTAAACGTGGAAGCTCCGGCGTAATTTTGTCCCGGCAAAGGGAAAGAGCGACCTAAGGCGGCGGTTGCGAACCAAACATTTCAACTCCAACCCCAAAGAAGAAGAAGAAGAAGAAGAACGGGCCGAACAACCACAATCAACGGCAACCCGGGCCACGTAAAACGTAAGGCCTCGTGAGCCGAGATTCCCCGGTCCTATTCCTGTGGGACTAATTTTAGATTTCGCTAAATATCTTGTTCGAGGGCTAATAGGACAAATTTTCCGAGCACTGGGCAATTCATCATCCTACTAAACTCGCTTTTCAAAATTTTAAGGATAAAATCCGTGCTTTAATTGATGTAGGGGTCATCACCATGAAGCCGCCCAAAGAAAAGAAGGTCGGAGCAAATGCAAGGTCCATAAGCTTCGGTCGGTGCCATTGACATGGTTTGAACCTAAACCTGGTCAAAGTCGCAGTTGAAGACAAGGAATGACGCACCCACACAAGCAACACCGTAAAGGACTTGTATCGTGATAGCCTCGAATGGCTAAGTCTTGTGGGTCCACCCGCACCTACTTGAAGATGAGCAATGGTAGCCTCTTCTTCGCTGAAGAAAAGCCGGCGTAAGGGAAAGGCATGCCATGCTACTCCGCATTCCTGAGGGAGACGATGAACAGTGGTAACATTCCAAACCGAAGGGGAACCTCAAGCCCACGCCACCGTAGTGGACACGAGTACAAGTACAAGTACCCTAAGTCCCCGATTCTAATGCCAAGACGCCTCGTACCAACAACAACACCCCTCACTACAAAAAAAGGCGAAGACAAACAGCCACAGAAGTTCACTCCGGCAGCCCTCGATTCACGCCTGATTGAAGAGATAAACCGAACTTCGAACTCTCCATACCGCTTTGATGTAATGGCACATGGCCAATATCCCGCAAGGATCACTCTATGAGTTGTCATGTTATCAAAAGAGACGAGAAGCTCTTCAAGAAGCCCTCGCTGATTCGTAAATCTTCCTCACCCATTAAGCCGAGTCCGTGAGAGCCGCCCAACAATGCAATCTTGCGACTAAACACTTCATCACTTTTACAAAGGAGGATATGCACGAGGAATTCAAGCACGATAGCCTATACTTCAACGGGTATATTGGTTCTAGCGGTTAACCGATCCAAGTCGATCCGTTCCACAGGAGCATCATGCCCCCGCTACCATGTATCACCTTGAATCCCCGCAAGTCATAGCCGACAGCACAAGAATCTACGGTTTAACACCAGCCGGTCTCGCCGCTTGGTAAAATCCGATAAAGTGCCAAATGGGGACTTAAAGTCCAAGTCACCGCTATGTGATTGACGCAGACTTCCTATAACTTATTGTTGGTCAACCTTGGATCCACGGTAACATTATAGTCCCATCTACTCTTCATCGTCTCAAATATGTAGACACTAATAATGAAGTCAAGACGTGGTCGCGACAAACAACCGCTTAAGGATGGAGAATTATTTCATCGATTCTCTCCTCTACGGTAATGAGTCCTAAATCAATCATCTACCAAGGCACGGACAGCGGTGAAGAAGCCGATACCGGGCCCGCTTGGTTATAGTGGTGGTTTTGTTTTAAACGACATTGTACCCCTTGTAATCAATCTTGACGATAAAGAATCGCCGATGAACATTGTAATTGGCAAATTGCCGATGAATCAATAAATGACGACTTAGAGTATCCTTTCTCTTTGAATGATGTGATGATAGGTTTATACAACGATCCGTACTTGCACCGCCAACCGGCCATATTGCTTTACACAAAAGCAGCTCAGACTCCTTTGCACTCGCCATCCCACCAAGATCAAGTAGTGAGAAAACTTGGTTTACGGAAAAGGAAATGCAGCTCCAACGCCGAATCATTTCTTTGAAGAAGATGAAGATGACAATGGGCCTATCCTCCACACATTCAGGTATAGTCCAGAGACGCTGGGTATCATGAAGAAGTGGGGGTACAACTTGACACAAGGAGAAGGTCTATGTTTCGGCGAGGTCCGTCCTCCTAAAGATATGTCCCAAGAGGGAAGCCTGATAATTACTACGCATTTAGAAGGGATTGGGATACTAATCCTCCTCGAAGATGAATGCTCGCATCGATTGATAATAATCCACCCAATGAGGGAGACGACATTCTGCCCGATTCTTCGCTTGGGATTCTCGACACTAGCCCCTGAGAAGCTTTCAAGGCTTTAATGTCAAACATGGCATACGATCCCGCTACTATTGAGGATGATGAAGATATGCCAACATGGGAAGACCCATGGATCCATCAACTCAAGAGCAGCTTTGGGGATAGGTTCGAGCAAAGAGAACCCCCACTAAGGATGAAGTAGTCCAGATTAATATGGGTGAGGAAGAGCATCCTAAGCTCATAAACATCGCATATCTCCCTCGGAAGAAAAGGAAGAGTTGATTGCCCTAATCAGGAGTATATCGATGTATTCACCGAGTTACGAGGACATGATTCCGATTCTAATGGAACACATCGCCCAACATCAAGATGGATGTCAAACCCGCCAAGCAACAAAGAAGACGGTTTCGCCCACAAATATTGGAGGCAATCGCTGACGGCGAAGAAACTCATAGAATCTGGATTCATCGAGGAAATTCAACATCCGGATTGGGTGGCTAATATAGTCCCGGCCATGAAGAAGAATGGCTCAATTAGGATCTGTGGTCGATTACAGATCCAACGCCGCTGCCTAAAAGATGACTTCCTCTTCCAATCATCGATGTCATAGCTTGACAATATGGATTTGAAAGAATGTCCTTTATGGATGGCTTTTCGGTATAATCAAATCAAGATGCACCCCGATGACGCCAAACACACAGCCGCTCTCGTAATTCATCGGTATATTTTGCTACACGGTCATGCCGCTCGTTTAAAGAAACATACCAATGAAAGCAATGACGGAGATTTTCCGTGATCATCTTCGAAAACGGTCGAATCGCTACGACGCATTTGGTCGTGAAAAGCCGCGGACAAAAGAGATCACATCAAAGATCTTAGAACGGTATTCGAGCTCATGCGAACTCATCAACTAAAGATGAACCCTGCCAAATCCTTCCTTGGGATGTCTAGTGGCAAGTTCCTCGGCTTTGTCGTCACAAATAAGGGCATCCACGTCGATCCTGACAAAGTGAAGGCAATTCAAGAGTTGCAACCTCCAAGAAATCTGAGAGAACTCAGGGGGTTACAAGGGCGATTGGCATACATCCGTCGGTTCATATCGAACTTATCTGGGAAATGCCAACCATTTTCTAAGTTGAACAAGAAGGGCGTGTCATTTATTTGGGACGACGCCTGTCAGAAAGCGTTTGAAGAGATCAAATTGTATCTCGCTAAACCTCCTGTTCTTGTTGCACCGCGTCGGAAAACCATTTTGATCTACGCCAAGGCAACGGATCACTGTTACGCTTTACCTGCAAGAAGACGACGTGATACCGTCACGCAATGTGCAGTATTACCTCGAGTCGAACATTAGTCGGCTACCGAGTCTCGACACCCAATGGTCGAGAAGCTTCTCGCATTAGTGTTCGCGATCCGTAAAATGCTACACTATTTAGCCTACGACGATTTATGTTATTTCTAACGAACCGGGTCCAATATTTATGACCCACCGCCTCAATGAGTTGGCGCTTGGCAAATGGCCTTACTTGTCCCAATATGACTTACACTTCAAAACAGAAGTCACCAAAGGACAAGCCATTTATGATCTCTTGGTCAGCCACCACAACGGACGCAGCTTGAGATGATGATCTCCTGATGAAGTCCACGGTTAACACTACATCGCACCAACAAATATGGTGACTGTGACTTTGACGGATTGAAGCTACTAATGTAGCAAGTGCCTCTGATGTTCTAAGATTTCCACGAGTCGGCCGCCTTAGTTTCCCTGAATCATGTCATGCCCTCGCTTATTCGCGCCACCAACCTTTGCTCTAATAACGAAGTAATACAATGCGCTACTTATTGACTTAGTTTCGCCAAGGAGCCGGGTCGAAGTATCTCAAGCACGGGCGATTCGAATTGATAGTTGCAGTGTTCGTGGTGACTACGGTCGTCGAACTGATCTAACCCCTATCATCGATAGCTATTGAAATGGCGCACTCATTCAAGAGTTCTTCATCGAATATATCCCGCTTCCAAAACGCTTTATGATGCATCAGCGGCGCAATGTGGTCGCTAGCAATAACCTTCCGAGACCGAAAGCAACTAGTTACGGCCAGATTCACCAACTCTTCGCACTCATTATACTAAGAGGCACAAGAAGATAAGGGGTAGTTACCAAAGAAGTGTATGCAACCCAAACCAAGTTGGAGCCCCGATTGGTGCTTTCCTATCATCGATTATGTCTTACATGGCATTAGGGAAGGCGTGAGGAGAAGAGAGTCAATCGGTGAAGAGCTCCAAGATTCGTTCACGACCACGAAACCCGGATGCTATATGGAGTGCGATGGTCTTTACTCGATGCCTCTCAAACAAAGAGGCGTAAGAGGTCCTTCGAAGCACACGAAGGTGAATGTGGTGCACATCGGCTGGTCCCAAGCTCTGATCGAATCGGAGAATGGGCTGCCGGCCAACAATGATTAATGGCCGGTCGATGCATTTCGGAAATGCCACGCGTGTCAAATTCCGCGAATTATATGCATCGGCCTCGGGCGGTTGCATCCTTGGCCACATCGGCCATTGAAACATGGGGAATGGGCGTTGTAGGTCCCATTTTTCCTCCGTCGGTCAAAGGCGTCGGTTTATTCTAGCGATCACCGATTACTTCTCCAAGTGGGCGAAGCAATCCGCTAAAAGAAGTCAAAGGCGAGTACCGTCGTCAAATTTATCAAACACCATGTCATCTACCGACACGGTGTTCCAAGGCGGATCGTGCATGACAACGGTCCCCAATTCATCAGCAATTCCTTCATCAGGTTTTGCGAGAAATTCAAGATACAAGATGTCGTCAGCGACCTATAATCCGGCGGCAAATGGATTAGCGAGGCATTTAACAAGGCGATTATCAAAATTACGCCGAGCTTGTGAAGAATAACAAAGCGAGGCTGGGGCGATAAACTTCGGAGAAGCACTACGGGCATATCGCTGCTAGCGTGCATGCTGGAGGCGACCCGTACTCTACGGTTTCACGGGTGTGGCGGTTCTCCGTTGGAAATCGAGTTCCGTCGCCGTATGCGCCCTTTCAGCGAGATGGCGACCGAAGAACAACATCAAAAGCGTCTCGAAGAGCTTGAGATGTTAGATGAGAAGCTCGAGGCTCAACAATGCATTGAGTTCTACCAAGCTAGGATGTGAGGGCTTTCAACAAGAAAGTTCGACAGAGAACCTTTAGAGAAGGAGATTTGGTCCTCATTTGCTTTCGGCGACCGATAATCCTCACTTCAAGAAGAAAGGTAAATTCGAACCTAAATGGGAGGGTCCGTTTGTAATAGAAACGGTTTACTCCAATGGTGCGTATCGCCTAATTACCCAAAGTGGCGACCGGCAACTAATGCCGATAAATGGGAAGTTCCTGAAGAAATACTACCCTTAGTATCTTCAGGATAACCCGTTTCAACGGGAAGTTCCTCGTGGGATATTTCACCCACTTATCTTGAGGATAACCCTAGATTTGTCCTCCATCATAATTTCCCCCACCGATCAAATTCCTTGACGGTAGGTCTACAAATTTTACGGTACATTACCAAAATCCCTCTTGATTCCTTCTATGAACAAGAGGCCCACTCAAAATTCCTTTCACTGGAGAGAATATAAAATTCTTCCTCTCAAGCGTAAAATCCTTTAGTGTCAAGCGGAAGGGTTCCATCTTTATCTTAGGTAGCGCCCGTGAAGGTATCTTGTAGGGATTTTCGAGACCAGGTTGTCCGTGAAGGTCACGAGTCTTTTAGGTTCTCGGTGGAGATCCACTCTTAGTTCCATCTCTCTCCTAGGTAGCACCGGTGAAGGTATCTTGTAGGGATTTTCAGACCAGGTTGTCCGTGAAGGTCACGAGTCTCTTCGGTTCTCGGTGGAGATCCACTCTTAGTTCCATCTCTCTCTAGGTAGCACCCGTGAAGGTATCTTGTAGGGATTTTCAGACCAGGTTGTCCTTTGAAGGTCACACGAGTCTCTTCGGTTCTCGGTGGAGATCCACTTTTAGTTCCACCTCTTATCTTAGGTAGCCCGTGAAGGTATCTTGGGATTTTCGGACCGGGTTGTCCTTTGAAGGTCACACGAGTCTCTTCGGTTCTCGGTGGAGATCCACTTTTAGTTCCACCTCTTATCTTAGGTAGCCCGTGAAGGTATCTTGTGGGATTTTCGGACCGGGTTGTCGCTGAAGGTCACGAGTCTTTTCGATTCCCTGGCTGATCCCGCTATTGGTTTCATTCTGAGAAACAGAACATAAAGTTCCTTCTCTCCCACCTCAATCAATCTTAATCCGGTTCAGTCATTCTCCGGTCAAAAGAGGACACCAAGGTTCATCTTGGGGCATTTTATCCCGAAGCCTAAGAAGGGATAAAGCCAACGCCACACGCTGCCGGGTTTAGTCTTTTTCCGATTGAAGAAGACACGAGTTCGATTACGGGGCATTTTATCCAAGCCTAAGAAGGGATAAAGTCAACGCCACACGCTGTCGGGTTTAGTCTTTTTCCGATTGAAGAAGACACCGAGTTCGATTACGGGGTATTTTATCCCGGCCTAAGAAGGGATAAAGCCAACGCCACACGCTGCTGTCGGGTTTAGTCTTTTTCCGATTGAAGAAGACACCAAGGTTCGTCTTGGGGTATTTTATCCCGAAGCCTAAGAAGGGATAAAGCCAACGCCTCACACGCGTTGCCGGGTTAGCCTTCCCATGAAAAAAGATGAAGTCTACGTATTCAACATCGTAGCATTAAGTCTAAGAGAGTTTCATTCTTTTAGCACAACGTTGTGTGTAGAACGGATTTAGACAATCTACACGCTAGCCCAACTCAAACGGTAGTTGGTAAAGGCTCATCAAACCCGTTGAGGGCTGGGGGTTGGCCAATAACCCTAAAGCCAACGCCTCTGCAGCGTTGCGGTTTAGTCTTTCTCCGATTGAAGAAGACACGAGTTGATTAAGGGTATTTTATCGAGCCTAAGAAGGGATAAAGCCAGCGCCTCCTGCAGCGTTGCGGTTTAGTCTTTCTCCGGTGAAGAAGACACGAGTTCGATTACGGGGTATTTTATCCGAGAAGCCTAAGAAGGGATAAAGCCAGCGCCTCACCGCGTTGCGGTTTAGTCTTTAGATTGAAGAAGACACCGAGTTCGATTACGGGGTATTTGACTGAAGCCTAAGAAGGGATAAAGCCAGCGCCTCCTGCAGCGTTGCGGTTAGCCTTCCATGAAAAAGATGAAGTCTACATTATTCAACATCGTAGCATTAAGTCTAAGAGTTTCATTCTTTTAGCACAGCGTTGTGTGTAGAGCGGTTTAGACAATCTATACTCTAGCCCAACTCAAGCGGTAGTTGGTAAAGGCTCATCAAACCCGTTGAGGGCTGGGGTTGGCCAATAACCTAAAGCCAGCGCCTCCTGCAGCGTTGCGGTTTAGTCTTTCTCCGATTGAAGAAGACACGAGTTCGATTACGGGGTATTTTATCCGAAGCCTAAGAAGGGATAAAGCCAGCGCCTCCTGCAGCGTTGCGGTTTAGTCTTTCTCCGGTGAAGAAGACACGAGTTCGATTACGGGGTATTTTATCCGAGAAGCCTAAGAAGGGATAAAGCCAGCGCCTCACCGCGTTGCGGTTTAGTCTTTAGATTGAAGAAGACACCGAGTTCGATTACGGGGTATTTGACTGAAGCCTAAGAAGGGATAAAGCCAGCGCCTCACAGCGTTGCGGTTAGCCTTCAGTGAAAAAGGCGAAGTCTCATTATTCAACATCGTAGCATTAAGTCTAAGAGAGTTTCATTCTTTTAGCACAGCGTTGTGTGTAGAGCGGTTTAGACAATCTATACTCTAGCCCAACTCAAGCGGTAGTTGGTAAAGGCTCATCAAACCCGTTGAGGGTGGGGTTGGCCAATAACCCTAAAGCCAGCGCCTCACCGCAGCGTTGCGGTTTAGTCTTTCTCAGATTGAAGAAGACACGAGTTGATTAAGGGTATTTTATCGAAGCCTAAGAAGGGATAAAGCCAGCGCCTCACCGCAGCGTTGCGGTTTAGTCTTTCTCCGGTGAAGACACCGAGTTCGATTAAGGGTATTTTATCCGAAGCCTAAGAAGGGATAAAGCCAGCGCCTCACCGCAGCGTTGCGGTTTAGTCTTTCGATTGAAGAAGACACCAAGGTTAGATCTTGGGGTATTTTATCCGAGAAGCCTAAGAAGGGATAAAGCCAGCGCCTCACCGCAGCGTTGCGGTTAGCCTTCAGTGAAAAAGGCGAAGTCACATTATTCAACATCGTAGCATTAAGTCTAAGAGTTTCATTCTTTTAGCACAGCGTTGTGTGTAGAGCGGTTTAGACAATCTATACTCTAGCCCAACTCAAGCGGTAGTTGGTAAAGGCTCATCAAACCCGTTGAGGGCTGGGGTTGGCCAATAACCCTAAAGCCAGCGCCTCACCGCAGCGTTGCGGTTTAGTCTTTCTCGATTGAAGAAGACACGAGTTGATTAAGGGTATTTTATCCGAAGCCTAAGAAGGGATAAGGCCAGCGCCTCCTGCAGCGTTGCGGTTTAGTCTTTCGATTGAAGAAGACACGAGTTGATTACGGGGTATTTCATCGAAACCTAAGAAGGGATGAGTCTACGTGTATCTGGCGTTGCGGGTGGTCTCTTGCGGTAAAGAGTATGAAGCCTACATTATTCAACATCGTAGCATTAAGTCTAAGAGAGTGTCATTCTTTTAGCACAGCGTTGTGTGTAGAGCGGTTTAGACAATCTATACTCTAGCCCAACTCAAGCGGTGGTTGGTAAAGGCTCATCAAACCCGTTGAGGGCTGGGGTTGGCCAATAACCCTAAAGCCAGCGCCTCACAGCGTTGCGGTTTAGTCTTTCTCCGATTGAAGAAGACACGATTCGATTACGGGGTATTTTATCGAAGCCTAAGAAGGGATAAAGCCAGCGCCTCACAGCGTTGCGGTTTAGTCTTTCGATTGAAGAAGACACGAGTTGATTAAGGGTATTTTATCCGAAGCCTAAGAAGGGATAAAGCCAGCGCCTCACAGCGTTGCGGTTTAGTCTTTCGATTGAAGAAGACACCAAGGTTAGATCTTGGGGTATTTTATCCGAAGCCTAAGAAGGGATAAAGCCAGCGCCTCACAGCGTTGCGGTTTAGTCTTTCGATTGAAGAAGACACCAAGGTTAGATCTTGGGGTATTTTATCCGAGAAGCCTAAGAAGGGATAAAGCCAGCGCCTCTGCAGCGTTGCGGTTTAGTCTTTCTCCGATTGAAGAAGACACGAGTTGATTAAGGGTATTTTATCCGAGAAGCCTAAGAAGGGATAAAGCCAGCGCCTCTGCAGCGTTGCGGTTTAGTCTTTCTCGATTGAAGAAGACACGATTCGATTACGGGGTATTTTATCCGAAGCCTAAGAAGGGATAAAGCCAGCGCCTCCTGCAGCGTTGCGGTTTAGTCTTTCGATTGAAGAAGACACGAGTTGATTAAGGGTATTTTATCGAAGCCTAAGAAGGGATAAAGCCAGCGCCTCACAGCGTTGCGGTTTAGTCTTTCGATTGAAGAAGACACGAGTTGATTACGGGGTATTTTATCGAAGCCTAAGAAGGGATAAAGCCAGCGCCTCACAGCGTTGCGGTTTAGTCTTTCTCGATTGAAGAAGACACGAGTTGATTAAGGGTATTTTATCCGAGAAGCCTAAGAAGGGATAAAGCCAGCGCCTCACAGCGTTGCGGTTTAGTCTTTCTCCGATTGAAGAAGACACGAGTTCGATTACGGGGTATTTTATCGAAGCCTAAGAAGGGATAAAGCCAGCGCCTCACAGCGTTGCGGTTTAGTCTTTCTCCGATTGAAGAAGACACCAAGGTTAGATCTTGGGGTATTTTATCCGAGAAGCCTAAGAAGGGATAAAGCCAGCGCCTCACAGCGTTGCGGTTTAGTCTAATCAAATCCGTTGACGGCTGAGGGTTTGCCAAAAATCCTATAAGTGTTATGGTTAATTATTTCTGACGAAATAAAAGAATCATAATAAAGCAAAAAAAAAGAGGATAGAAATATGTTTTATTGATAAAGGACTGAAGTTACACAAGTTCTCTAAACATCAAATTTGTGACAGCAAATTTGCTGCTTTAACTCAGATACTTTATTGAGGAGAGCTTGGTGGAGTTCTCCACACCTTCGACCACGAAAGAGCGCCTCATCGATATCGGCCTTCATTGGCGCAATCTAGTAATGTGAAGGAAGCAAGGTCAGCTTTGACGGCGGCTAGTTTTTCCTCCTGTTGCGCTCGAACCCGAGCTTTGGCTTCCTTCTCAAGTTTCTTTTCAGAGTCCGCAGCGATAGCAGCCGCATGTTCCCGATGCATCGCCTCGAGGACTTGCCTCTCCGCGTTCGATGGCATACGGACTCACGGTACACTCACGCGTGAAACTCCTCAAAGTCTTCTCCCCTTGAACGGTCCTGATTCCTGTGCGATTGACATGGGTTTGGTACCAATCTATCTGACGCTGCAAGTGACGCTGTCGCTCATATGAGTTCGAAAAAATGATCTCTTGCTCTGATATTTTCCTCTCGCGAAATGCGCGTTCACGAGAAGCCTTGATCCGAGCCTCACCGATGAGTCGCACCACCTCATTGCATGATTCAAAAAAGGCTAAATTCTCCACCGCGGTGCGCAAGAGTTAGCCGGTTAGTGAGCTTTGCTCACAGCGATTAACTAGGCGAGGGCCACCAACGCTGAATTTCCTCCAAGCTACTCAATATGAATGGGCGTAAGACCATGAAGGTCGCCCATCTAACCCTCGATAATAGAGATCGCTGTTTCAAACCATTCTCCAACGGTGAAGGAGACCCATCCAGGCTGGAATCGAGGCAATGATTTTGGCGGGGCAATCTCGGCGATAGGTTGAACCGTGGAAGTGGTCCGTCAAGATTAACACAGGGCCTCCACGCGCCCTATACTCGAAGGGTCGGAAATCTGGTTCGGCCAAGGGCACGGGCTGGCGAATCGGATGATGGAAGCGATCCCTCAGACTTCGTCATCGAAATTATGATAGCAGCTCAGCCACTGTTTCTTCCTCAAGGGTGTTCGCCGCCACAAGTGCCCGCCTCTGCGACGAGGTGTTCTCCTGATGACCTTAAGAATCGAGACTTGACATTTGGGGCCTTCAAAATAGACGAGAATCGCTTGAGTCCGGCCCACCACAAGAGGACAAAGGGTTAACAGATCATTTAGAGGAATATCTTAAAGAATAAAAGCGGTAAAGGCGTAGAACTCTTCTCGAAACCTATGAGATTGAGTCCGCGACCTTATAAGCGAATGAACGATTTCATCCGTATCAAATACCCAGAGAACGATAAATATAGTCGCATAAACAAAGTGACAATATGTCCCGTTCTATAGAGTAAGGGTACGGTACGAAATCGCTCCCGTTAAAAACATCGAGACGGGTGATCTTTGAAGCCTCAATCCTCACGAGGGAGAATCTCGGCTCTTCCCAATCGCCTCACAAAGGAGAACGAAGCGGGGTCATAACGAACGTGCACAATCTGAAGCGTCGGTCCCCACAAAGGAGGATTTCGGCTCTTCCCAATCGCCTCACAAAGGAGAGCGAAGCGGGGATACAATGCATATTTGTATGAGAACATGATAAGCGGGCATACCACCGAAAGAAGGCGGCGTGCATTCACGGGCCGTGCGAGTTGATCGACTCCTCGAAACATGGGATCTTCGTGACGACATCGGTAACTGCAAAAGAAGACAAATAAAGTCAGATATGCGGTCAAAAATTAACAAAAAGGCATCAAGAAAGACCGGCAGCCCACAACCGGTGCAACAACCAGGCGCCGCCAGGGACTAAAGCACGCCCGAGGCAGCGCCCGGTAGCGCCAATTGTACTGGTCGCGCCGAACCTTGATTTCGACCTGGCGCGCACCGGCCGCCTGCGATGAAGCCCGTGGCGTCGCCATGATCTGCGTCGCCGCCGCCGCTGGCGCCGCGCCGCCCGCCGATCCGCGGCCTCGCCCTTCTCCCCTCATGGTTTCATCACTGCATATACAAAGAAAGAAGAAAAAGATGAAAAAGATCTTGTAAAACTCGTGTGCATACCGTGTTGATCGAGAAGAAGATACGGCGAGTGAAAACAAGAGGAAAAGAGCAAGAAGGGGGCGGCCTAGGTCAAAGAAAGGAGGGTTATGGGTATTTATAACAACCCATATGGACCCAATCCTCTTTGAACAAGGACTCCTATTTGGCAAGAAGTAGGAATTCTAATGGAGCCCAAATCAATTCTAGTGGGACTCTAATCAGCCCTAATTAGGAGTCCTAGTGGAACCTTATCAGGATATCAAAGCGATTGCCAAATCAGTCCGTTGATTGGCCCTAATTCCTCGCTATATTGGGAAAGATTACGAAGGTTTATTGGCGAGGATAACACCTGTGAATTCCCTCGGCGTAATCAGCGGCGTCGCTAATCCTACTCAACTAGGATTACGGTATAAACTGTTTCCTAATTTGTCGAAGTTCAGGAAGAATATTCTCACAGAAATATTCTTAGGGATAACTTCGATCGATGCGGATGCATCGGCGCCGTCAATAGCGTCGCCTAATCCTACTCAACTAGGATTACGGTATAAGCTGTTTCCTAATTTGTCGAAGTTCAGGAAGAATATTCTCACAAGAAATATTCTTAGGGATAACTTCGATCGTCGGTTGCAAATCAGCGTCGCTAATCCTACTCCAACTAGGATTACGGTATAAAGCTGTTTCCTAATTTGTGAGAAGTTCGGGAAGAATATTCTCACAAAATATTCTTAGGGATAACTTCGATCGTCGGATTACTGCAGACACAAATCAGCGTCGCCTAATCCTACTCCAACGAGGAATACGGTATAAATTGTTTCCAAATTTTCAGCGAGGAGTTCACGGAGAATAAACCATATTCTTAAGGATAACTTCGATAACCCTTAATTTCCTCCACCATAATACCCGAGAGGAATAATATGGCCAGTGGAAATCATTGTTGATACCGAACAAGCGTGTCGGCCGAAGAAACTTCTCCCACCGTAGATAATCATATCCCAACAACGGTCAAGGGTGCACTCACCGATTGAAGGCTAGGGCGATGGTTGAAAGCCAAATGGTCTCTTGTTTGACAAAGGAATCCTTGGAGGATATCTCCATGAAAAGATTAGTCCTCGGCGTGGTTAAACCAACAACCTGCGTGATGATGGTAGAAATAGCCGGTGAGGGTTATGAAATTCCATGTAATCGACACAACCAACATGTAAGCCAACAAGGAGTTCGCCGACATACGGATAAGTCAAAAGTCGATGGTTAGTCAAACAACAACCAACGACCACGAGTCACAAACAAAACTCACCCACCGGCTTGAATCAAGATTTCAACAAGCGGTCGGACAATAAATGCAGCACAGTGATCTTATCGAGGAATCCTACAAAGAAGCTGGATGATCGAAAGAATCGAAGACTTGAAGCTATCTTTTAGGACCCTCGGTAGGCGGGAACCATCATGTCCAAAGCATCGGACTCATTAAAATTGAGGCGAGGCGGCTTTGGAGAATATCTGTGGCGTTGAAAAATACTTACAAGATCCCGAAACCAACTTCGTGGCGAGTCGGTGAATGACAACCGCCGAATGATATGGGCGTCGAATGGTTGAGGAAAGCGAACCCGGCAACAAACCCAGCGTCACAAACGGCTTAAGCGGACTTGAGCGGACGTCAGTTCGGGACCGTTGAACGGAGCGAACCAAGTTAGTCGAATCAAATACAGGCGGAACCCGAGCCGAGGCAGCAGCGGAAAGCAGCCAGCGGCCCAACGTGGAAAAAGCGACTTCGGCGACACCTCGACCAAATGGCCAGGTGGCTCCGACCACTGGCGAGCCACCTTATTAACAACCGAGGTGCACCCTCGGCAAAGTGGCCGAGGAGGCTCGACCACCATGTTACCACCTCGGCCAACAGCAGAATTGGCTTCGACAAGTGTGAGCCATGGCGGCGCAAAAGTTCGGTGGACAACAAATAGATACGTGCTAATGCACATGTATGATGTATGTGATGACATGGAGTACTAGAAACTGCTAAACATCAGAATGGCTTAAACTTTGAGGATTGGATGAAAGGGTTCCCTAATCATATGATGACAACTTGAAGTTATCATCATTTGTTTCACCTAATTGGCTTTAGTCTCTTGAGAATTTGAGAATCATGGTACTAATTAAAAATCTTGGTTAAGTATCATGTGCCTTTGTTCCTGTCGTGGGTTATATCGTCGATTTGTTGGAACAATCTCCCATGTAGTCAGGTGATAACTTTGAAGGTTAGTAGTATGGGTTTGAGTTTACATTCATGTGACACAAATTTGTACTGTTAATTGGCCTCTAATGACTAATTACAGATTTATGGATTGAATTTAAAATGATGCATATAGTATAGCATACATATTATACATTATCAAGTCAAATTGATCTGATAACTATTGTTCTTAATGTCTTTTTAGGTGTTGGGTAGTTGAATA